>CM060837.1:63520000-63777500 GCA_030762175.1 Metallyticus violacea
CTTGCCAGAATAAATAAATAAAGAATTAACAGGGTACAATCATTTATGAATAACTAACAGGGCGTTTAAATGTAACCGTTGAAATAACATCTTTCAAAGGCTCGTTAGCAAATCGATAACAAGGCATAAGAATTTTATAAACTCTCTCGCCTAGGTAATTAATAAACAGTTTTAATGCCCCCCTTGAATTATAATAAATTTAATACAATTGCAATGCAATACGATTTCCACAGTAAAGTACAAAACCAGAAATGAGACTTTAAATCAGTACGTAGACAATTATATTGATAGAAAACTGTAACACCATGAAACAAAGTCCTATATTACCTGGGTAACTTATTATGAGCTGATGGAGAAGGCTTCAAACCTAACACATTTTGAATAGAAAGGCCAAAACGTCTGGTTACCCTGAAGTTCCAAAACCAACTCAGCCCTCTCAAAAGAAGACAGAGCGGAGTTGGTCAAGATATTTCGTCTCTAGCGCCGATTGTTAAAGTACATTCCATGGTTATTCTAACTAATAGCAACAAAGCAGTACTTAGAGAGCTCTTCACTACAAGTAGGAGAAAGAGGGGGGAGGGAAAGACTTTGAAAAGGTAGAACTATGTGCGAAAACGGGACTATTATTCATTACACTGAAAATACATATTGACTTTTGTTTCAACTTAACAACACAACTTCATTTTCATTTCCACTTTTTTTTAAAGTGGTGTTTCTTTGTCGAAGAGATTCCTCATTGACTCAAGAAGTCGGTGTAACAATGCGTGTTATTAAGAAGATCTGCTTCATGTATTAGCGTTTCTATGGGGGACATTCCTTCACTGGCCAGCATGTCTCTTACCTGTAAGGAAAAATGCAAATGCGTACTATAGCAAAAACATTAAGGTTCAAGCGATTTCCTCAAACTCCTGGAGTATTTAAAAGAATAGATCCAACAATTTGTAGCTCAAATGAGTGATCAAATTCCGAGTTAAGATAATTATGTAAAACATGTATAAGGAGAGCGAAAGCTGGAAATTTCATGCTAGTTATTGAGACTTACGAGGGTAGGTCCATAAGTTTCCGGCCTCTCCGATAAGGACTATTGCCTTCACAATATCTTTATCTGTTGTCATACCATATCTGTTAAATACTTGCAGCTGTGTTCAGTTGTTCAGATATAGTTACATAAAGAAGGCTATGTGTACAAGATTGTGACATGTTCAAGATGGAGTATCGAACTGCTATTAAGTTCTTCACAAAAGAAGGACTTACTCCAAATCAAATTAAACAGCGATTGGACGGTGTATATGGGGAAGCATCCCCCTCATATTTTACCGTAAAAGAATGGGCCAAACTTTTTCGAATGGGTCGAGAGAGCATTGGAAGACGAAGAGCCTGCAGGTCGATCCTTGGAGGTTCTCACTGCTGAAAACATCGCTCTTGTGGAAGGAGAAATTATGGAAGACCATCAGCTCAAATTTACAGAAATAGTAGCAAGGTTGGGCCCTTCTAAAGCAACAGTTGTTCGAATAATTCATGAACATTTAAACATGAATAACGTTAATGTAAGATGGGTGCCTAGACTTCTTTCCTCAGTCCAAAAGCAGCGAGTCATCTGTTGTCAGGCATTTTTGGAGCTCTGCCGTGGCAACGAGAGAGTTCTACAAACCATTGTTACAGGAGATGAAAATATGATCTTTTACTATGATCCCTTGTCCAAAAGAGAATCAATGGAGTGACGCAAACCTGGCGAACACCGCCTCTAAAGGCCAAGGCAACTCAATCAAACAAGAAGAACATGGCCACAATCTTTTGACACTGTGAAGGAATTTTTTTTCATTCACTTCAAGGAGAGGAACACCACAGTAAATGGGGAGTACTATGCTGGCCTACTACACAGACCACGTGCTTCCATCAAAGAGAAAAGGGGAGGAAAGTTTAGTGGTGATGTGCACCCTCTTCACGACAACGCGCCTGTGCACACATTGGACAGTAGTTAGGCCGGAAACTTATGGATCTACCCTCGTACGTCTAGAGTTTGAAGTGGAGTGTAGGTACAAAAATTAAAATAGAATAATGTAGAAAACCTTTGACAATATTCCTCAGTCGAGCATTATGAAACCAAAACCGAAAAAAAATAAATAAATAAATAATAATAAAAGAACACTTTTCTTAGTAATGCAACTATTTTCATTTTCTCTTATCAGAGAGATGCATTATTATTAATCTATGTTTAAATTACCTTATCATATTTTCCTTAAGGTTAAAACTAATCACAGCAAAATAACATTTGTAAATAAATAATATTCTCATTAAAATTTAAGTTCTTTGTTTCTAATCAAGTTTGATTGATCGTTTTAAAATATTTGCTCTTATGGTTGCACGTTTTTATTTACATTTATTCAACATTTAAAACAAGTTTATATTTATCTTTATACTGATCATTATTTAAATCTTTTGAGCTGTTTGTTATCTTCCTTTGTCAAAACCTATTTAAAATTTGCTAAAATAACATTATTAACAACTAGCTGTAATTTAAAGAACAATTTCAATATTAGATTAGAAAACTAATAGTAAAATCCCATAACATACGAATTCAATTTTCTTTTGTAACAGACCGTCTTTTACAGTGATATTATTTTAGTTACGGGCTGCCTGAGGCCGACTGTTTACTGAAGTGCATACCCTTAAGAGGAAAAAGTGGATAAGAGTCGGAGATATTTTGAAAATGATGCCCCTCAGCGGCAATACATTGCAAGTATCTGCACAAGGCATTTCTGAATATAATCTAACGTTTCTTCTGCAAGGAATAGGATCTTCTTGTCATTCAGAAATTCTGTTTTCCTAACTTTTTAACAAGTTAACTAATAGTTCCTGTACTTGGAATACGACCACCAGAATATTTTCTTGTATATAGCCGCAGCGCTTTTGAGCAAATTTCCGTTTTCGCATATATATAGTACATAAAAATTCTTTTTTTCAAGAGCATATTAAAGACCTAACTAACAAAGAACAATTAGCACACGATTTACACAACGAAAGCACCGAGGAACAGGAACGCACAACTACTCCCTGCCTCCAACTAACCACAAGCTGCCACCCCACATGTATTATACGCCTTGAAGACTGTCATTTCCCAGTACGCAGCCGTGTTCTGCCGGTCCGCAATTAAAACAATCTCACTGTATTCATTTCCTTGTTGTTCAGTGTACTCTTTTGTGATGTTACAGAATTTATCTAGCCAAGATAACGTTTTATAGGACTGGCAACATCGCACCAGACCTTCTTCACAGAAACGACAAAATGTTCTAACGCACCTGTTCAACCTGCTTGAAGACTCTTATGAGGTTAAGGCCTGCAAGCTTCTTAAGATCCTCTGGGCTCCAATGTGGCTCCCCAGGTCTGGAATCTGCTAGGCGGTCAAACAGAACTGGGTACTTGGAAGTATCCTCCAGGCCAGTTGGTGCGCTGAAAGCATGTCATCACATCATGTGGCGGAAGATGATAAGTCAGTTTTTAAACACAATCAACAGTCCTAATTGTGATATTTGTTCACTAATTGTCAAAGTACCGGATTTAAGTATGTTTTTCAGCTGAACAAGCTTTTACACTGTTTCAAGATTTAGATATGCACAAAGGAAACTAGTAGGCTTCCATACGTACAACCAGATGAAAGCCATAGCGCCGAAGAGTCTATGTAGAGGAAGAGGATTGAGTAAGGCAAAATAAAGTAGGGCATTTTGGTTTTCTAAGGCAGTGATCTTCCCAAGGCTCTTTGTGCCTAGGTCCGGTCGGCCCTAGTGGTGTAATGGTAACCAAACTTGCCTCTTAAACCCAAGATCGCGTGTTTGATCCTGATCAGAGTCGATAATTTTTTCGGGCGTAAATTATTAATATGGCTTCCTTCGGAAGAGAAGTAAAGGCATGTGTCCCGTGTCGTAAATTTACGGCATGAAAAAGAACCTCGAGCCTGAAAGAAGAGGTCTCAGAGCAAAATTTGTCGGCCGTTTCATGCCCTAAATTGAATGGGTCGCTAATGACCCGAGATGTTAAAGAACATCCGTAAATAAACCAAATCAACTACAAGTGCCTGGGTCCACAATGAGGGCCTTTCCGGAAGGAAGAAATGAGCCGAGTTGGAAGGTACCGGAAGGGCAGAATCTACGGGCGGTGATTGCGCAGACGCAGATGGGGTTTCTAACATGTTTTCAGATGGAAACCCCCCGCGGAGTGTGTGAGCCCCTCAGAAGGTCAATCTCAATTCTAGACACCGGAACGAACAGAGAACATTTATTTATTAAATTATACTTATAACATAATCACCTTGCTTACAGTATACGGAACCGAGCGAGAAGTCATCTGTACTACTTTGGCTTGAGAGTGCTGGTGCGATAACTCTTATCAGCGTGCAAGATAAATGTATGCATTCTACTTCTATACATATATTAAACTGTATAGCTCACAAATTTGTTAACCATATTTATCTGTGTTAATAAACTGCAGTTTTGCTATATTTTAATTTTTATTGCCTTTGTGCATAAATGTTTTTTTTTCTAATAATATGAAACAATAAATATGTTTCAGAAATCATTATACTTACGCAAACACAAGCTTTACAAATAGTTAATTGTTCAGAGTTATGTTTTTCCATATGTCACTAATACATAAAAATGCTACAATGAAAAATGAACTGAATTATACTCACTGTGAAATACCATCGTAATCGCTGCCGATTCCAACATAATCAACTCCAATTAGATTACGGATATAGTTTATATGTGCTGAAAAAAGATATTTTGTATAAATTAATTTATGTTACAAAAGTACATATACATTGTTTTAGATTATACTTTTTAAATCTATAATAAAGTACTACGTTTGTTGCTCTGGTTGAAAGCATTTCTGAAACTCCCCCTAAACATTTAAATATTTAATTAATACGTATAGGTTACTGATGTTTATAAAATGGAAAGTAAGTAATGGAAGAAATGGAAGTAAATATTAGGCAAAAAAATACAAAACACTTACATCCTCATGTTATTAAGAAAGTTTAGAAAAGCGGTGCTCAAAAAGAGCGTGATATTTCCTTCGATCCGTTATTTACACCTTACCACCAATCTAGGTAAGGCAGGCAGTGAAAGGCACCTGTGTTACACTAGTGTTGGAGCAGTGACGGCAGAAGTCTAGTTTCACAATGTCGTCCTGAGCATCGATATATAAATTAACAGTAATTATAAACGCAGAAAAGGATAAATAACTAAGAGAGAGTCATATTTGTAATCGCTATATTTCGAACTACAGAGTTCTTCTATGGCAAGAAGACAAGTGAAGGCGATAAAAGTAAATATTGAGTATCGAAGGTAACGTTATGCATGGAAACAAATGAAAGTAGAAATGAGAGTGTGTGGGGGAACAAAAAAATACAAAACACTTACATCCTTATGTTATTAAGAAAGTTTAGAAAAGCGGTGCTCAAAAAGAGCGTGATATTTCCTTCGATCCGTTATTTACACCTTACCACCAATCTAGGTAAGGCAGGCAGTGAAAGGCACCTGTGTTACACTAGTGTTGGAGCAGTGACGGCAGAAGTCTAGTTTCACAATGTCGTCCTGAGCATCGATATATAAATTAACAGTAATTATAAACGCAGAAAAGGATAAATAACTAAGAGAGAGTCATATTTGTAATCGCTATATTTCGAACTACAGAGTTCTTCTATGGCAAGAAGACAAGTGAAGGCGATAAAAGTAAATATTGAGTATCGAAGGTAACGTTATGCATGGAAACAAATGAAAGTAGAAATGAGAGTGTGTGGGGGAAAAAAAATAATACGCAAGATTTAAACCATGTGGTATACGAGCTTTATGTAAAACTATAGCTGCCATTTCTCTATCTCTGAGTAAACTTTCAGAGCATTGTGTAGGTAACGCATCAATAAGCGTTAAATTAAAAGCATCATCAAAATCCTTACAGTGAGATAAGGCATGTTGGGCAACAGGCAAGGGAGACTTGGTTTTAACGGAACGTCTATGATTGTTCATACGTAGCGAAACAACAGTAGAAGTTAAACTGATATAAAATGCTTTGCAAAGTTAACAAGATAACATATATACGACGTTCTTGGAAGATCAGGTAGCAAATGAAGAAATGTTAAATTCTCTGGATAAATTAGGGCTGTGGAATGAATGACACGGCATAATTTGCGCACTTGTCTTCTTGCCACAGAAGAACTCTAGTAGTTCGACATTAGCGATCTCAAGTGTGACTTTGTCTTAGTGTTTTATCCTTTTCTGCTTTTATAATTACTATTAATTTGTTAACATGTTAATAGTGTTAGTTTGTTTTTCTTTTTCTTTTATATATGTGAGAGCAGAATATTTTTCTAACCAAAGTTAAGTGCCTTATTTGCAATAGATATTTATCATGTCTCCCAATGTAACATTGAAAGATATTTAGATACTACCACAATGACCATGGTAAACATATTCTGTTAGGCATGCTAGTTGTTAGTGTGTGCTTTTACTGTATTAATTTAATTTTTGAAATATTTTATTATTAATCGTAAGCTTTCTTTCCACGATAAAGTGATTCACAAAAACTTAAGAGTTGAAAGGCACCAACTCCTAATATCCTAACATTGAGAATGATATAAAAGTACCTTACAGAACTTTGGAACTTATTGGTAAAAGGTCATAACAGCGGCTGCGGAAATATGTCCCAATATAGCAGGTATCTTTAAATCTAAATCTTTCGTCTAATACTGTAACGAAAACGAGGGATGCCATCTGGAAAAACAAAGAAAGGTGTCAGAATAACTGACTACATTTTTAGGTTGACTGATAAGAAATTAAATATTAATGAATAACTTCTAGATATAACTTCTCTTAAAACTAAAACCTATAGAGAAGAACTTTTCAAATCTGTTCAAGATGTTGCAAATAAATTTGATTGTTTACATATTTACTCTGTGATGAATTTCCCATGTTTGCATTACAATTAATGACACTCTTTGGTTCCAAGTACATTTGCGAACAAATCTTTTTAAAAATGAACTACATTAAAAACCTTCTGAGACTCCGAACAAATATTGATGAACTAGTAAAAAACAAATCATGACATAGATACACTCAGAAACAAAGGATTGAAAAAGAAATGGTGTATATAAGTTTTAGTTGTGCGTTTCTCTATCTCTATAAATTAAGAAAGGTATTGCAACCTCCTAAGCCGCAAATAGAACAAAGTAGACATGGGAGATTTTTCTAAACGTTAAGAACGTGTCATTATTTCGAAATGAATGGAAAGAGATGCTTTCACTGGTCCCTCTGCTCTTAATGTTTGGGAGCAGCTGGTTTAAAATTAATAAGAGAAAATATGATTTCAACTTATGAAAACTTGGAAATAAAAAACAACTTTTCGTAAAAAATGCAAAATATACTAGATCAAACAGTAGTTTAAAATAATTTTTGGACCATTAATAAAAGCAAAATCTATTTTGTCAATAATAAATAGATTTAAATGTGAATTTAGCTCATATTTACACTATTTTATGATTTACTAATAATTACTTATAATTAAAAATTATAAGTAACAAATAGTAAATTCTTATCGGGATGGACTATATCTGTTCTGCTGGCAATGTTCTTAAATATTTACATTTACTTTACCAGTTATAAAGTAGAGTTGCAAAGTGTGTGGAATGTTAAAAAAGTGTCACGCATTTTAATAATAACTATAGTTGTCAAAACAAATTAAAATGTCCGCTTGCTAGATTATACACATTCTAAAACATAAAACCTATGCTCAGTGATTCATAGTTTCAAATATATTTAATATTTTCACCTTTACAATCTGCGCTTCGTAATTAACGAATCTTTCCACACAGCTATCGCCTGCTATTTGACGTTCAGAGGACATGCTTCTGTCGACAGTGGGAGCAAATACTTTATGAAAGATCGATACTTAATATAGTTTACTGAATAGGACACAAAAATTAATGAAGGCCAAGTGTCACAGAAGGGAACACACCGATCTTAAAAAACGGTGCCAAATGTATTTGAAATTCTTTTTATCAATATCGAAAAAAAAGACTTAAATTTCAGTTTTTTGCTTAAACGTAGTGTTAAATATTTTAAAAAATTAATGATAGTTGAATAATTAATGTGCTCTTATATAAAAGATTTTGTCTGCATTGAAAAAAGTAGATAATTGTTGTTATCCTTAATTTTAAATTTCCAAAGTAAACTTTAAACACTAATATAGTGTGAGATCTTCAACTAAAGTATCGAGTATAGCGGAAAAATTTTAAAGTGCCTTTTGATATACGAATTTTATCTAACGTTCATAATTGAACATTTAATTTAACAATTTAAAACTATACAGACAAAACAGGGCAAAAGCATCGAGTATTTTATATTAACTATATAAATATATACCTTACTTGATCTTACCTACAACGTCTTCTGTGGTCGCCTGTCTATCTTCACATACGATGAAACCAGGGTTGAAATTTATCATCACTATGCCTCTGTTTTTACTCTGTAATAAAAACAGATATTTTACACAAAGGCAGAGGAAAACGATTGGCAACACACTGTAAATAATTTCTGAACAAAAACTATATTTCATTTTTCAATATAGCTATCATTTATTGCAATACGCTTCTATTATTTTTGAATTAACATTTTAATCCCCTCCCCCAATAAATAGTTAAATGTCTTGCAAAACGGACATAAACAGCATCCAGCACTTCTTCGTCACACTTAAATTTCCTTCCTCGAAGGTCCTTCTTGACTTTTGAGAAGAGGAAATAGTTACTGAAAGCTAGATCTGAGCTATAGGCTGGATGGTCGATCTCCTTGAAGCCACATTTCTTCTCCTTAGCAACAGGAGCTGTGTGCACAGGCGCGTTGTCACGAAGAAGGCGCACACCACCACTCAACTTTTCTCGCCTTTTCTCTTTGATGGAAACACGTAGTCTGTGGACTAGGCCAGCACAGTACTCCCCATTTACTGTGGTGTTCCTCTCCTTGAAGTCAATGAAGAATATTCCTTCGCAGTCCCAAAAGATTGTGGTCATGATCTTCTGGGTTGACTGAGTGACCTTGGTCTTTAGAGGCGGTACTTCATTTACGCCACTCCATTGGCTCTCTTTTGCACAAGGAATCATAGTAGAGGACCATAGTTTCATCTCCTGTAACAATGGTTGCCACGGCACAGCTCCAAAAATGCCTGACAACAGATAACTCGTTGCTGCTTTTGGACTGAGGAAAGAAATCTAGGCATCCATCTTGCCCAAACCTAATCCATGTTTAAATGTTCATGAGTAATTCAAAGGACCAACCTTGCTGCTATTTCTGTACCTTTGAGCCGCCGGTCTTCTATACAAGAGCGATGTTTTCAGGAGTGAACTCCTCCAAGTGCCGGTCGACCTGCACGCTCTTCGTCTTCAATTCTTTCTCGACCCATTCGAAAAAGTTTGGCTCATTCTTTTACGGTAGAATATGAGGTGGATGCTTCCCCATATACACAGTCCAATCGCTGTTTAATTTCATTTAGAGTAAGTTCTTCTTTTATGAAGAACTTAATAACAGCTCGATACTCTATTTTAAACATGTCACAATCTTCTACACATATCCTTTTTTATGCAACTATATGTGAACTACTGAACACAGCGGAGCTTGAAAATTGATGCTGATTAATCAGTGTTATAGGTAAATGGGGTAAATATTTGCCTTAAAATGTCTTCAAACCTACTTCCAGAGCGAGGAAATGTCGATTTTTAATAACTCATCGTAAGCGTTTTCAAGACTTAGAGCTATAAAATCTCTAAAATATAGCACCAATTATATGACTGTACTACAGCGAACGGTTAACTGTGTGTGGCTTAATGGATAAAGGGACAAGATAATAGTTTCGAAGATCATAGATGTGAGTTTTGGGGAGTGGATTATTATTATTATTATTATTATTATTATTATTATTATACATTATGATGATATGTCCTTATATATAAATATAATGTGACATACAGGGGCCTAATAATGGAAATTATGCGCTAATAATGGGGCTTAATAATTAAAATACTAATAATAAGACCCATCATTATTGTAACAGTAAAGTTTTCTTGAAGTCAACAATTGCGAGCTAATTGCACCTTTGGTTGCGTGTGTGAAACAGAAAAAGTCAAGCTTTGCTCATGCGTATAGCTGTAATGTTTGGAGGTTTTGGTAAGGAAAAAACGTCAGTCTATCGAGAGACGTGAGTGGGTCAAGATGCAGAACTCCTCTCCCTGGCCATCATAACAACGTCCTATGGGTAACACATTCTCGTTGTAATCCTATGAATTAATACTATTAAAAAGATACAGTAGCATCAACTCAATTCAACTATCAGTTCATTATTTATTTTTGTTCCTCGTCCCTTAACTTAAATTATGTTGTTCAGGACTTTTAAGGATTAAAGTCAGGAGCATGCTCCTAGTGTCCAACCACGTGCGAAGTTCGGAAAGAAAAAGAAGAAAAAGTAAAAGCGAGGGTTCTACTGGAGGTTGCGACAATATTAGGATGAAAAAGTTTAAAAAACACTATCATACTTGCACTCAATAACAATGACCCCGCTTTTTACTTGAGGCCAGTGGCGCACTAATTTTTAAAAATTGAATGCCATAACTTTGAAATGTGAACAGGCACAACATATGTATATTCCCTTAGGCTTTCATGTCAGAGGTGTTATTATTGAAATGTTACAGGATATTTTGCCTTGGTGTTGGTTTAAATGAATTTGAAAACCACAGTCTTCGCCGACGTTCAAAGTTATAAATTTGACTGAAAATGTCAGGAGAGGCACAAATATAGAACCATTAGAAGTGGGAGAGTTAGGAGTGTTTTTATTTAGAAGGCTCATTTTCAGACGCTCTTTAACATCTAAGTCATCAAGTTCAGGGCGTGAAACGGTCGATACTCTTGCTCAGAGGCCTTTTCTTTCAGTCTTGAGGTTCTTTTTCGTGCCGTAAATGTACGACACGGTACCCATGGCTTTACTTCCCTTCCGAAGGAAGCCATACTTAGGATTTTTACGCCCGAAAAAATCCATCGGCCCTGGCCGGGATTGAGCACGCGATCTTGGGTCTAGGAGGCAAGCATGGTTACCACTAATCCAGCAGGGCCGACGGTAAGAGTGTTGGGAGAATTGCGACACAGACTTCTTTGTTGAGCAGTAACAGATTCCAAGTCTTGCTTTGTTTATGCTTCTGGATGCTGCTCAATTTCTAAGGTCTCTCTTCTAGCCAGATTAAAATATCTTCTTGTTATTGCAATAATTTACAATTTTTTTTCTCTAAAATTTTATTCCTTGGCAATTTGGATGGCATATTCCGATCGATTTCTTTCTTGCAGTAGCCATTTGGCATTCTTACTCCTCTCCCACTTCAACAGTTCTGTATTTCTGCCTCTCCAGACACTTTCAGTCCACTGATGATGTTGACCGTAGTGTCAGCGAAAGCTCTGACTTTTAAATTTATTCAAATCAACGACCATGTTAAAATCGCCCGTTAATGATAAATGCCAATGATACTATTGCAAAGCAGTTTATTAACATCCTGTTGCAAATTTAATTTTAAATTTAATGGCAGTGTTATTTATTTCTGATATATGTGTTTAGAAAACTAGCTTTTACCAGAACTTTTATTACAGAGCTTCTATGAAATGGATACTAACCAACAACTTGAGGATATCGTCACGGACGTTGCGATGATGGTTGCATACTGAATAGGCGGAAGAGTGGGAGAAGATGACTGGGGCTTGGGATGTGTACAGCACGTCTAACATGGTGTCATGAGAAACGTGAGAAATGTCCACCATCATCCCAAGACGATTCATCTCCTTCACCACCAGCTGCAAACAAAAGATTTAGAAACAGAAATTAGAAAACTTATGTTTTTCTGTTCATTTTATAAGTTTATATTTATTTATTTAGTTTTTTTTTTTACCTCCGTCAGCAACTAAATGCAACCCGTTGGCTGAGATCACACCAGTCGCCGATTGCACAGATGCTAAAGTTTCCCTCACATTTCTACTTGCACAACTTTGATCAAATTGCATGTAAACAATATTATTTTTATTTCATAATGAGTATTAACCTGTGATATAAAAGTTATTCTAGATGTGTTATTTATATATTTTTTATTTTTTCTATGAATTGGTGGTAATATTTCAATACGATACACTCAGTAAAATGTATTTCAATGATAAACTGCAATTAATAAAAATTACGCACCAATAGACTGAAACAACATAAGAGACTTGAGATATACTGATCTATTTACAACAACCTGATATGCAATAACACATAGCCATAAATAATGCTTGCTCTTGTAATAGCAAACTGCATATGCAGACGTGTTTTATGACAGCGTACTGGCATGACCTTGACCTAGCACGCGCTACGCTCAGCTGCGAAAGAATGTCGCAAACCAAAATAAATATCTACTAGTTAACAATGCACAGTATTTTGTGGTAAGACAGTTTTCTAAGATGGAACAAAGAAAGATGCACAGTTAAATACACAATTGAATTGAAGGCAGTCACTTGTAAAAATCTTGCAGTCCTTAGACTTATGGCTACATAACGCTGGTTTAAGAATTTAACTTTGAATTAGATTAAGAGATAAAACTGTGTTGAGAAGAAGAAATATATTAATAGTAATGATTCCACTACAATGAGAACAGTTTGAAAGTCCTGCAATATAGATCGGCCGACCAGCGGACATACTCCTCTCATATTGCTGAAATTCCTCACGGCGCTATCCTCCCTTCCAGCCAAAGTCGGGCAGTTGTATTGTGTAGTCGAGAGTGATATTTCATTAAACAGTGCAATAGTGTTGTGCAATAGTAAACTATTCACTGCGTCGTCGTTTATTCATCTTCAAGGCATACCTCCGTTATACAATACAGAACAAGACAGACGTTTAGGCTTAAATTCCTGGTTACCCAATATTAAAAGCTGGTACAGAAAAACATGGTCTTCCGTTCCCCGGATCTTTTAATCTTTGGAGATATTGAAAAATTAGAGTATTTTTAATTAACTCTCACACACTGTGTGTCGGGGAAAGTGGGTAATATTTCCAGCATCTGCTGTAAGGAGGGCAAGTACGAAATTATGTTAATACGTTGTATCTAAGCTTTAAACTGGGGGGAAGCGCTTGAGTGACGCAACATATATAAGAAAATATCGGCGGCAACGCGAGGACTAACTGACCTTCTGAACTAAGTGCCTGGACCTTTAAAATGCTCTCAGTTTTTACGTCCTAATATTTTAATAGTAATTGTTCCGTATCACTTAGGTTCTTATTGCACTCACTTATTTCGTTTATCATGCATAGTTGCTTATGATTTCTGCCGTTAAATGACATTTAGTAGGTTCTGCCGGAGTTAAAGGAGATTTGTCACCACTACAAGGATTTACCCGCTAACATAGTAGCACACAATCCCATATCAATTTATATTTACGAAAAGGAGGCGAGCGTAGGCCGTCAGGCCATAGCGAGCAGCAGTTAGGTCCACCGGTTTCTGGGATTTAGGCTAAGGTTAATGTGTGTGCATATGAATTAATTGCGAATTCATTTTTTTCCTAGTTGTCCACTAAAATTGCGCTGGAATCGCAGTTATGTTGCCCATTCTTAAATTCGCGCTGGAGGATCAAAGTAGGAGCAGCCTGTGGCTACATAAGGAATGCAGGCCTAGGTGGGCTGGAGGGTACTGTGGGGGGAGGCTACTAGTTAGCGGACCTAAGTGCTCCAGCAATATATTTATAACTATAAGATTACGCTATTCTTACCTTTGTTGTTCCTTATTACAAAACTTTTTTTCAGCTATGTTTAAAATTTAATTTATCACTTTTACCACGCGGTATTTTATTGCGCAGGCACTATTGCCGTGTGCAAAAGCGACATATGAACTGTTCGGAACTGTCACCGTTTTAATAGTAAGTAATTTAATGCCTCGCCATATTTACCAGAAACGGGTGCACATCAAGTGCTACTACATGGGTGCATTAGCACTTTGAATCATTACAAAATGATAGTATTTTGTCTTACGTGGAATATGGATTCTTATCCAGGTATAAAACGTTCTCTCTTAATTGGATCTCATATCTAAGTCATAGACTTGTATTTTAAAAATTAAATTAAAAAGCAATTGAACTACAGTCACAGTAGCGCGGAAAGTTAATTTAACTTTCGAGATATAATAACCTTGATAGTTTCTGGACAAATTATTTTACACAAAATATGTGTGAGATTGAAGGAAAATTAATTTTTTTATACTATTAGTAATTTTAAACGTTTTGGTAATTTTTCCTTAAACATTTTGCTAAGATACCATACTCATATTTTAAAAACCAAAGTAGCTCCAGAAACATATTGCACAAAAGCAACACAATGAGGTGCATTGTCACGGGTTTTGAAGTACACAAATGAAGAATATTGAGCACACAAACTTATTAGATCTGTATCCAAGTAATTTAATTTACGGTATATTCTCTATCCATCCCAAGATTATTTTCGTAAAAGTAAGCATAGTTCTTACAACAGTTAACATAATGATGAGAGTTGCTGTTTACCTTTCCAAATTCTGAGAGTCCTTCATGTTGAGGTGGAAAATTTCCATTGTCCACTGGGGAAGCATCGGCCCTGTTTAACAAAGCATCGTTAACAATTAATTTCCTAAACTAAACCTACAATTAATTTTAACTCCAGAGGTCTTCAATAGAGTGAATAATTGCTTACCAGGGAGTATTGCAAGAGTGCGTTAGAGTTAAATATCGGGCTCCCATTTCATACATTAATCTAAGCACTGCTAGTCGACTGTCGATAGAGTGACCTCCTTCTACACCGATCAAGCTGGCGATCTTTCCCGCTTTGAAAGCGTCCCAGATTCCTGCGAAATAATATGTTTCATTAGTGTTTGCTATTATTGGCCTTCACATAAACTAATTATTTTTTGCTCATAACAAAATGACAATTAAAACAATAATATTACAAAATTGGGAAAACATGTCATCTTAATTTCGCATAAACACATAGAGATCTTTTTTCTTGTACATTTAGGAATTTAAAAATTTGTCGTATTTAGACTTATTAGCAGTGCAAATAATTTATAATCAGCTTCTGGTGTACAAGTAGACCCAATAGGGTAAGTAGTTACAAATGTTATACAACATTGAATGATGGGAGATTCTCAGAACGCTACATGGCCCCCATCATAATGGTGAAGCAATCAGAGGGGTGAGTTTTTTTTAGAAGCCGGAAACGCATCTTCACTTACCATCAGCAGTAGTTACAAACTGCAAGTCCCTGGGGTAGTTGTTGACAAGCCTCTTGATAACGTCGATCTGTTCAAAAGTCTGCTCTACGGAATCTTCATACTGGCTGCCACAACTTGTGAATGCTGACCAAAACTATGGGGGAAAATATAAAATTGATATCAGTAATAACTTCCTAAAACATTACAATATAATTAAACATTGAACTTTTCTAACAAAAATACTTTTCTGTCACCTTATTTTGATTTGATGTCCATACTTATTTTTATCAGCAAAATATTTATTTGAGATGATAGGATGTTGTTTTTTTTTACCCATAAACCATCTCTGTGCACCTATATTTAGCTGAATGTGCGGAAATATTTCAGGGTAGGAAAAACAGCTGATCAAAATATTGTTTCTTTGATTCTTTTATGAAATTTGGTTCTGTCGGATATGCAATGCAATTAACCAATGTCGGTCCTGGTGGTGTAGTGGTAACCATACTTGCCTTCTAAACCCAAGATCGCGGGTTCAAACCAGGCCAGGGTAGATGGATTTTTGCGGGCGTAAAAATCCTAAGTATGGCTTCCTTCGGAAGGGAAGTAAAGCCGTGGGTCCCATACGGCACGAAAAAGAACCTCAAGCCTGAAAGAAGAAGCCTCTGAGCAAAATTTGTCGGCCGTTTCACGCCCCGAGTTGAATGGGACGCTGATGACCTGAGATGTTAAAGAGCGTTCATAAATCAATCAATCAATCAATCAATCAATGAGCATAATATAAAATTCAAATGCATTTTGATAGAAATAAGGATTTGTTTAGAATAAAATCACCACATATTTGGCTTCGCAACAAAACTCTGAAGATGTAAAAACGAATTTAGGTCTTTTTTTATTCAGGCCTAAATTTAGCAGGTTTAGCAGGTCCTTCTTCCCCACCCCCCACCCAAAAATAATACTTTAAATTTAATGCCTAAAAGAGCTAAAAAGCAACATAGATTAAAAGTCTAGTATAATTTAAGTCAAAAACATCAAAGAATGCCGATACCAATGTGTGTTTCCAAAAAGAATAGAGCTTTGTGGATGCTTAAACTGTTAGACCCCCACATCTGAACTTCAGATATACAGATGCTAAAATATGTGAAGAATTCTCACAAGGGCGAACATTTAAATAGAACAATTTCTAAGCTTTTCTTTATAAAAAGCTGATGAAATGATTACCCACTAGTTCACTTTATGAAAAATGTGTCGCTATTCCTCGAGTAATTTATTTTCATTTCCTTAATGCGTTATACGCACCCTCTCTTTTAATTTTTGCGCTTTTTGTTCCCTAACACAGTGAGGTTATTTGAATAATAAGAAGAAGAAACAAGAAACTAACGTTGTGATTACTAGAGTTGAGAAGACAATGTCATCTATGTTTAAATCGCTTTAATGTCAAACATCCCCTGACTTCAGGAGGAAGGGAGTTCCAGATTCTGGGAACTGACACGCTGAATGAGGTTGAGTAGAAATGTGTCGGTGACAAGAGATGGGCAGTAAAGTCACATTCTGGGTTCGAGGTAGAGACAGGTATAAGAAGCGAGAGGGGTGGAGGTAGAGAGGATTTTGAACAGGAGCGTAAGGGAGTGGAAGGACCTACGTTCTTTTAGAGATAGCCACGACAGCTGATTGCGTAGGGGTGTTACACAGTCAAATTTACGAGTGTTGAAAACGAAACGAACACAAACATTGTGAGCACGCTGTAATCCGTCGATCTGCCCAGTGCTCAGATTACAGCACAAGACATCACAATAACTAAGTGAGCACTTAGAAGAGATTCTTGTTGAGATTGAGAGGTAGATACTTTGCTGTGTGTTTTAATGTGTGAATCAAAGAAAATATTTTATTGCATACATGAGTACCTGGATGTGCCATTCTAAATCAGAGTATATGAAACAACTAGCTTTTTTCCGTGCTGGTTTAATTAATCACATTGATGTTTATCATGATGGACGACAAATCGTTTGAGTTTATGTCCCACGTCTATAGCCTCCTTTAAGTGGGTTCAGTTTTATTCCAAAATTTTGTGTCCAAAAGGAGATGGAGGTTAGATCTTCATTTAGTACAATCACAGCATCATGTAAATGGGAAAGTTGAGTTGTAGGTCATCAGCATATAGGCAGTAATTGGAATATTTTATTTATTTATCAACGTCATTGATGTACAGCATAAAAAGTAGTGGTATGAGTACTGAACCCTAGAAAACTCCTGCCTTGATAAGGCGCCATAAGGAAAAACAACCACCAGCTAATACATATTGCTGACGCTCACTAAGGTAGGGTAGTAAACACTGTTGGAGAGATTATACTTTTTAAGTTTGTACAATGGTAGTTCATAGTCGATAGTGTCAAAAGCTTTACTGAAGTCTAGTCTAGTAATACAAGTAGAGTTAGTTTTTTGCTCGTCGCAGGTTGAGTAGGGTACTTGAGATATTATGGTATTGGGCTGCAAGGAGTTGGCGCTCTTAAGGGGGAGTAAATTGTTAAAAATTAGTTATACTAAGCAGTCACTTTGTACTTACCTGTGCTCCAACTTTACCCGCTCTTAGCCGCGGCAAATCCGTGAAGGTGCTGTAACTTGACCACAAGGGATCTGTGCTCAAATTTGTTGAAAAGTTGAAGTTCTTCAGTTGATTGTTCAAGATGCCTCTGATGTTCATCGGCAAATCATTGTGTCTGTGCAAATTAAATGTTTACAGATGTTAAAATATGATATTAAATTATATTTATCATGTTTCAGTTATTTTATATAAAATTACTAACACAGAGAGCTATTTTTGGCTGGACCAAAATCACCAGCTCCTTCGATTACATTTCTACTGGCTTTATTTCATTACATACTCTTGACCAAAAAGTACTATCAGGTTTTTTGAGATGCTTATATTTCAAGCGTTAGTATCCGCTTATGAGATTAATCATTAAACACTGCAGTTCCCTCTGAAAAAAAAAAAAAAAATGGACACTCCTTCAATACCTCCTAGAGACAAAAATCGCAGGGATTTAAATTGGGAGACCTAGAAGGCCATATACTGTTAGCGTTGAATATTTCTTGACTTTATGGGCCTTTGCAGAGTCCTGTTAAAAAGTCGGGAACCCTCTGCACACACCTATTTCCATGAATTTTTTCTTAAAAAAACAGGGCCTATTATTCTCTCGCCATTCGCTCCACACCCCTATCTTTTAATCATGTAGGGTTTTTTGTGAATCAGGTTAGGTTTTTCTTAACTCCAGTATAGGTTGTTTTGTGATTTAACACATCCACTTATGTGTAACCAAAACTTGTCCGTAAAGAAAATTAGGTTATGGTCAATTACTCCGTTATGCACACTATTCAAAATCCATCCACAAAATCTGCATGCAGGGTTGCCCGGTTTAAGTTCTTGAACGTACTTACATAAGGTTTTAACTTTAGGGAAAATTCCATTTGCTGAAAAACACGTCGAAGTGATTTTTAGAAGAACGTTCCAGATCATGTCCAATGTTATCTAACGTTTATTCAGTGAGCACCGTACGCGCTATGTACGCCATTTATTAATACTTCTTCCCGTTTCACGAAATTTATTTACCAACCTGTGAATTGAACTTCGACTTGAAAGTTGAACATCAGGGAATTTCTCTTGAAACAATCTCCGTACTACACGAGCTGATTCTGTACGCACGAAAGAATTATAAACAAACACTCTTTGAAGAATAAAATACTTAATTAAGCCATATTAACTTAATTAATTACTCCATTATTATTACTCTACCCAATGAATACTTAATACACTATCACATAAAACACAAGAATGCATCCGTACGTTCCTATAGTTAAACTCATACTGAACTCCCCTCGGGCTCCCCGGCAGACTTAAAAGCGTGGTAACGAGACGAGAACTGCAGAGGTCGGTAAACTATGACCAACTACACGTGGAGCGGCCATTAAAGAAGGAAAAAGTCAATGATGTACAACTATTTTCAAATACACCGAAGAAAAGTACAGACACACTTATGAAGAAATCATAAATTAATATTAAGCGGTTGTGAAAATAAAAATCTATGCATTTTTCAATCATAATTTGTAATAATATGGATTGCAATGTGTTTTAATATATTCGTTTCGTTTGATCAATTATGTGAGGAAATTAAGGATTTATTTTAGAAATTATCTTAAAATTCCTTATATTTTCATTTAGTAACCGCTTCGTTTTATTTTATATATTTTTCTTAATTAATATTATGCCCACATAAAATATTTCTCAGACATATTTTTGTTAATACCCTATTTTCTATTAAACGAGCGAAAGTTGCAAGATTATTATGGCCCTGTCAGTTACCGATATTAATTAAATACTTTTAAAAAAAACTTTAAATTTAATATCTGAAGCTGAAAATAATTTTTAAGATGGAACAAAGCTTCAATCTACATAGAATTGCTAGAAAAAATTTTTGTTTCTACTGTAAAATTAATATTTTTATATTTACGCCCTTTTAACAAATAGCAATTCATATACTATGCTAATGGCACAAGAATATTAATAGGGTTAAATAGCGTTAGTAGTGCTATAAAGTTCGCAAAATATAAGAATAATTACATGTAAAAATTATAATTAATATTTGTGAACTCTATCGATATTGCATAACCATTATTTTCAATATTTTTGTACTTTTTTAAATCGTTGTCATGTGGGAGGCTTGTATTCAGAAAAATGTAGTGTGCTGAAACATTTTTGTTTTAAATAAAATTACTTAAATTTGGATTATACGTTAATATGAACCTGCTAAGTCCTTACGAGATAGCAACAACGAAATTGATTTTAGGATTTAGCACACTAATTTCATATTAATGCACTTGATTAGGTTCAAAGGTTTAACATTCGTAAGTTAGTGTAGTCGTGTCTCAGTGACCCCTGTAAGTATAGGGCGATCCTTTTGAGTATGGATAAAACCAAAACGCTATAAAACTGCCTGAACTTTATGTTTTGAAACTTGGCGTATACAACATTGAAAGATGGGAGATTCTCAGAACGCTACATGACCCCCATTGTGCGCTCTGCACAACTGAAAACGGTGATGCAATTCAGCCATGTACATTGTAACATCAGGGTGTGATTTTTTTTTTTTAGAAAGAATGAGTAATTTTTAATTTCAGATCATCAATAATCCTGGACCCCACGAAGAAGTTATGATTAATTACATTCGGCAAATTGGGGGGCCAAGATATTCGACCACAGCACTTACGATTGAAGGTGGTATTTAGAAATCGACAAACCCCGCATGTCCATTGAGGGGTGCAATGTTCAGATTGTTCCCTTCCTCAAGTTTTTTTTTTTTTTTTTTTTTTTGATTGATTTATTTACGGACGCTCTTTAACAGCTCAGGTCATCAGCGTCCCATTCAACTCAGGGCGTGAAACGGCGGACAAATTTTGCTCAGAGGCCTCTTTTTTCAGGCTTGAGGTTCTTTTTCGTGCCGTAAATGTACAACACGGGACCCACGGCTTTACTTCCCTTCCGAAGGAAGTCATACTTACGATTTTTACGCCCGAAAAAATCCATCGATCCTGGCCGGGTTCTCCTCAAGTTGTGGCAACAGAAACTACTTCATCATATCCTCGGTCTGTCTTTTCTGCAAAGAAGAATGGTTCGTACTCTTTACCGCGACTCACTCCACACGATACGTTAACTTTTTGACTTATCTTTCAAGATCACAGAAGACATTGCTTTTCATTCTTGCCATCTCCCATCTTTTAAGCAAAATATTACTAGCAAGAAACGTCTCCTACTAGCTTTTATAATAACATTTGATATTACCCATACCCAAACGGATCATCCTGTATATTTGCAAGCTACAATAATAATGAAAACTTAAGTAGAACTGGCATAATTAGACAAAAATCATGTTACTTATTTGATAACAATGGTTTATGAATGTAAGTATACCACGAACCCAAATTTTGTGTAGTTTTTTTTTTACCCCAGTCTTGTTGTGACATGCCTAGCATTTAGTTTCCTTCACAAAAAAGCAGTTCTGCTGTAATCTGTTTGCATGAGAAATTCCATCACGATGCGTGTGTTGTGAATGTGAAAATACACGTTTGCCTTTTATGGCCATATATCAGGTGCGACACGCAGTGGCGCTATGGATAACAAAAGTAACTAGTGACATTTGAACTTACCCGTCGATAAGAGGCACTTCATTAAGCACATCGGAACCTTGGAAATCCTTGGAGCTGGAGCAGGTTGTTATCGCACACAGGATTACCAATCCTAACACCAACATAGCTGCAACGAAAACACTTGTCATAAGCTTAAATCATGTTTCAAACGTCAATGGTACCTCAGGAGTAACTGGAACCTCATTCATTCCTTCTATGTTCCCGGATTTTTAGTTAATACCCACTAGGTAATTTAGAAACTTGGCCTCCAGTGATGGCTATTAGTCCTGGAAAACGTTAAAACAAACGATCTTCTTATCGCCTATACAGAAATGTCACAGACTATTAAAAATTCGTTATATTTGGACATTGTCATTTAGTCAAATTATCAGATAGCTTTTGGAAATCTTAATGTCTCCTAAACGACCTGTTCATAACCAAGAACAGCGGAACGTTCAAACATTTATAACATAGTTTGTAATTTACCTTTACATAAGTTTTAATTTAAGATTGCTGTATTTTAAAATAATTAGATCGATACTAGAAGGAACGAGAGGCGTTTATATCGCTTATTAAAAGTTCGTCACACACGAGCTACATAAACAAAGCGAATTACTCATTAGGTTGAATTTGTGAAGGACATTTCAGAGCGCTAGAGCAGAGTAGTTACACATTTGTTGTAAACCCCCCCCCCCCACTCCTAATAGTTCCATTTTGCAATTTTGATATTAACCTAATTCGATCATTCCTTTTATGCTACTTATGACTTTCTGTGACTTATAATTTCTTTTCATGCCCCTTGTGCGCTATCATAGTAATTCTTGTGTTGACATTTCAAAGAAAACCAATAAAGTATCATAAACTGTATATAATTACATTTGATTCAAAGATAAATTTATTCTTCCCATTTTAATATGCATTTTCTTAAATGTATGTCAAAAACATTATTATATAAGAGGAAAGATCCATAAGTTTCCGGACTGGCCGATAAGGATTATCGCCTTCACAAAATCCTTATATGGTGTTTTACCTTATCTGTTAAGTAAATAATTGCAGCTGTAACTTCCGCTTCGCTGTGTCCAGTTGTTCAGATATAGTTGCATAAAGAAAGTTATATGTAGAAGATTGTGACTCAATCAAAATCGAGCTGTTATTAAGTTCTTCACAAAAGAAGGACTTACTTCAAATGAAATTAAACAGCGATTAGACAGTGTATATGGGGAAGCACCCCGCTCATATTCTACCGTAAAAGAATGAGGCAAACATTTTCGAATGGGTCGAGAAAGCATTGAAGACGAAGAGCATGCAGCTGCCCTTGAAGGTGCTTACTCCTGAAAACATCTCTTTTGTGGAAGGAGAAATTATGGAAGACCGGCGGCTCAAAGTTACAGAAATAGCAGCAAGGTTGAACCTTTCTAAAATAACAGTCCTTCGAATTATTTATGAACATTTAAAACTGATTAACTTTTACATGTGACGAAGAAGTGATGGATGCTGTTTATGCCAATTTTTAAGCAAGGCTTCTGACTATTTTTGGCGGGGGAACATTGAAATTTTAATTCAAAGATGTGAGAAGTGTATTGTAATAAACGGGTAACTATAAAGAAAAGTGAAATATAGCTTTTGTCTATCATATTTAGGTTAGTCCGGAACTTATGGATCTAGCCTCGTACATCTCACTGAGCTTTAAACTTGAACGGGTGCAACAATGGGCATTTTATACCGCCTCCAACAAGATATAAATACATCTTAACAATGCATAGAATGTGAAATTAAAAAAATTCAAGAAAAAGATAAAAAAAAAAAATGAACGCATATGGGACCCACAATTTTTTAAAATGGTGTTTAACGCCCGTTTTAACTCCCGAGGTACCACAGGCGGTAGACACTAAGATATATGAGATGAAATGATCTACTTACGAAAGGATTTTTTAAGGAAGGAAGCGTTCCAGGCCTAAGTTTAGGGCTTCTTCCCGGAATTTACCATTTATGAGAACTGAGGAACACCTGAAAAAAACCTCAGTCAGAGAGAACGGCGCTGGCGGGAATCGAACCCCAGAACTCCCGCTCACGAGTCCGGGTCTCAATAACCTCGGCCACCCGTGACGGTTATGCATCCAATTGAACCCAGAGATTATGCAGTCTAGAAGAGATTAGATATAAACGCGGGTGAATTTAATTGATAAAAGGCATGCAATAAAAGAAAACGGGATAGATATTAAGCATGATTATCTACAAATATTATGTGCATAAATTTAAAACGTTTGAATTGATTGTATATCCTGTAGGGTTAAAACAGAAACAAACTTTAGGTCAATATTACTGTCAACTGTTCAGTGCAATTGTGTGATATTTTCTTAGAACGTTTGAAAATATCTTTCTTCGGTTTTAATTTACTGAGAGTTATATATTTTTGCTTTATATTTAATTCATAGGCAAGGTTTTACTTTTACGTAACTGAATACAATTTTTAGGAACAAATATTTTCTTTTAGATGTGCTCATTATTATAACGTATTTCCTTTCACTTAGTTCCTTTTACTTATTCTGGGGTAGTTTTAGTCGAACTTAACCTAACCTATTACTGTCGTTCGTTTCTCAGTATTGCTTTTCTTCTTACTTTTTTAAATTCATTTATAATTTTTTTATTCATAATATGCCCTACAATGGCGCTATACCTCTACAGCATCTGAATTCAGACATTATAGCTGCACTTATCGATTTATAGGCATCGATTGCAGTCATTAGGCAGTGTTGCTGGTGGTGACGATGGTCATTACGGTTCACGTGTGACAAATTACCCGCATTGGCTCGAAAATCACAAAAATCAGAACAAGAACAGAGAACGGTTCGTCATTTACGCCGGAATTGCTGTGTATTACAGAGGAGAGAGAAATTTATTGCATGAAAAGTACAAAAGTTGAGCATTAACACGAGGGGAATTTTAGTATTGAGGAGAGATGATGAGAAAGGAAAAAAAGAAAGGAAAAAAATGATATTTTTAAGAATTTGTACGTTTTAGTTCATGTACCCTCTGAATCTAAACAAAACAAAATAAAAAAAATATTTAAAATATTCGTCAACAGTGTTTATGGATTAATTTTCATTACTCACGTTTGCCTCCTAAACCCAAGATCGCGGGTTCGAACCCGGCCAGGTCCGATGGATTTTTTCGGGCGTAAAAATCCTAAAAGCCCTGGGTCCCGTGTCGTACATTTACGGCACGAAAAAGAACCTCAAGTCTGAAAGAAGAGGCCTCTGAGCAAAATTTGTCCGCCGTTTCACGACTTGAGTTGAATGGAACGCTGATGACCTGAGATGTTAAAGAGTGTCCATAAATAAAACCAATCATTACTCACGTTCAAAATGCGGGGTTTTTAACAAATTATAATGTCTGCAGAGGACATCTGTAATAACATTTTAATATGTACAGGATGATCAAACTTTAACACACATCAAAAGAGCAACAAGGTTTCTACTAATATACAGACGGTGCCAAAAATGTAAAGAAAAAACTGTGTTAACATAACAAAACTGAATCCACACAAGCAGAAAATGATGAGCACTAATCATCTTAGACTTTTACAGTTACAACAGTAGCTCAAAATGCCCACCTCGGCGTCGATACACTTCTGAGTACGTTGAACTACTGATTGAGCAACGTTTGCGAAAGTGTCCTCAGCGATCGCAGCACATGCCGCATCAATTTCTTCCCGAAGTGCTGCCAGTGTAGCTGGCTTTCTACGGTATACAACATGCTTAAGAGTTCCCCATAGGTAGAAGTCCAACGGAATTAGAACCGGAGAACGCGGTACACATGTCTCCATTGCCTTTGAACTTCAATTACATTCTCGGTTTTCCAGTACCACTTTAAATTGCTTTCCACTGTTCAAACGATAATCTTTATTGTAGCAACGCTATCATAATGTATGTGAGACACATCTGTTTACAGAACATCATACTACACATTACTGTTGTTTTACGGTTTTGAAATATATTAAATAGATATCTACTGTGAAAGTGTGCATACATTTTTGGCACCCTCGATGTTTATTGCTTTTGAATCATAAATTACATTTGTGTATGAAACATTTTTAATACACAGCATCAATAATAGCTACTTGCTCCAAAAAATAAACCTTTACAAGTTTAAGTACAACTATTTCTACTATAACTGAAGCTCTGGGATTTTCTCTTCAAGTACAAAGAAAAGTTTTTTTTTTTTTTTTAACCGGCTTACAATGCTTTGAACTTGCTCAAAGTTCTAAAAACGTCTGTCTCAACAGTGAAATAAAACAAAATACTATCAGAGAGAGAGAGAGAGAGAGAGAGAGAGAGAGAGAGAGAGAGAGAGAGACAAAGAAGACAAGATAGCGGTTTTTGTCATCTGGGAAATTCCAGACTTGCGATGTTAAAACTTGGTTGGATTCTTCTCTGAAAGTTGTAATCTTGTTTCCACATAACTCATTTTCTTTCCTTTTAAGTACCTTTTATCGTGAAATCTTGTTGTTCAAAGCGGATGTAACTTTTAAAGATATTATTCTGTAGGTTTCAACGAGACAAGCAACGGACTGATAACCAAAGGATGATGGTTCGAATCCCATTTTTATATAACGGCTTGCTATTCTGATGTTTACCTCTTAAGTGAAAGCTATTTCATTAAAGAAAGGTTCAATTTATTTTTATAGACGTTGGCAAGTTTCATAATATCTTATAGAAGATATAAAATAAGAAACACCACGTAAGCTTTGAAAAAGAAACATGGAAGCGGCATAGAACCTTAAAATACGACAGATTACAGCGTAATCCCAGTGAAGAACGAAGGAAGACCTACATTTACTGAGCTATAAACATAAAAAGAAATAGGATAATAAAGCTTAGGGGGTTTAAGTTGTTATGTATGCCAGTGAATGTTTACTTTTCCGGATTCTACAGTAGCTTACCAACTGAATGTCTTTCTTTTCCAACCAGTCTCTCCCAATCTCAACACAAAGTAGCTTCTTTAGAGAATATACCAGTCAATACTGTGTCTAGCTGATGAAAATACGAAAATGTCACAGAGCGTCATGTCTAGACCTTAAGCAGATGATTCAATAGTTGCACTCTCCATTATTATAGTTCAATGCAATGTATATAGAGGCGTTGTCATGGTGAACGAACAGTTTTCGCCACTTTGACTTTGTTCTTCTTTCCTTAAGCTTCCTGAAGGCTCTGAGGAACCTTTTTTGTTCATAATAATAATAATAATAATAATAATAATAATAATAATAATAATAATAATAATAATAATAAATTGATTGATCCATTAATAATGATTATAAGCTTAAATTACCTTAGGGATAACAGCATAATTTAGGTTCATCGGATGACAACCTTCCTCCGGCATTGAGTCACTCGTGAACAATTCTGTACCACCAATTTCACACTTCACACTTAAAATCGAAAAAAATGTGCCATGACTCTAGAATCCAAATTATCTACCAATAGAAGACAGAGAACTTACAACAAGTGAGATATTGTTGCAGATGTATGTAAGATGTATTTTAGTGTTGCACTTGTTAAGGGTAGGCTAAGACATGGGATATAGAAATAAACGAAAAGCTAATTCATACTAAATATACTCTGTAATGTATTATTGTCAAAGATATTGACTGGTAATTATCATTAATATAAGTGATGATTAATTTAAAATAAATGCAATATTCAAATATTAATTATCCTTATCTTACTCTTAAATCACCACTAAACTCAATCATTGTATTCTTTTTTCTGTGCATGTACATCAATCACTCTTGAAATTAATTTATGACATTTCACTGAACTTTTTTGCAGCATCATATCGCACCCTACCACTGCAGTTTACAATTTCGCGGAGAGAAAATAATTGTAAAGTTATGCAATCCACATACTAAAATACAATTATGGGTGTTTAACAAGGGGGTTTAAAAAATAATAGGTCAAAATATATTATAGTTACTGTTAAACTAAAATTACCTCGCTCCATAATACCACCATTGAACTAACAGTAGCGAAATACTATATATAAAATTGATATCATCTGCATACCAGTCCTTCTGTTAGGCTTTAGTTTCTCCAAAATCATAGAAGAGGATAGGCCTAATTAAACGGCCAGACATCAAGTCTAAGCTACAAAGTCAACAAAAATGCATGAAGCACCTTCATTTTTACCTAAATGACATTGAAAATCACTATACACTTGTACAAGGCAAGCAGGACATCGACCGTATTATCTATGTGATCTATTCGTAAAGTTTCCGTTCTGACATAGAAGGTCATGATACATCGTTTTGACGTTCATGCTATATGATCACATTTTTGAGAAGTGTAAAAAAACACTGCGTTTGTTTTCCGACCAGACCATTAATTTGTTTGGAGAAGTTTATACAGTGATTAAATTTTTACCTAAAGAACTTTCACCCAGTGATATTAATAAGACGCCCTGACGGTGCATGTCGATCCCGATGGTCTAGTGTAACCACACTTGCCTCGTAGATCCAAGATCGCGGGTTCAATCCCGGCCAAGGTCTGTGGATTTTTGGGGCGTAAAGCCTAAGTATGGCGTAAAGCCATGGGCCTAGTGTCGATTTACGGCATGTAACAGATCATTAAACCTGAAAAAGAGATATATAAAGAACATTTATCGACAATTTCAAGCCCTAAATTGAATGGGACGCTCATGACCTGAGATGGTAAAGACGTCGGTAAATAAAGCAAATAAATAAATTGCTGTGTGTATGGGGGACTTTCACATCACACTGTGGAATGGTCAAAATTATTTCGTTTGGGCAGGGTAGCCCGTAAATGGCCCACTTGAGGGTAGGCCGGTGGATATGTTGACACAAGAAAACGTATCCTTTTTCGAGATGGAAATTTTGAGTGACAGGCGTCTGAGGACAAATTAATACTCACAAGGGCTATTTGCAAAATGGGTGCTCCGAATCATTTCAACACTTCAAATGCAAGTGCGCGTGGAATGTTTTCAGAAGTTTTTGGCAGTAACAAGTAGTACTGGAAATCCATCGTTTCAGGGACGAAACTATGGTTTTCTAGTATGGCTTTTTTTAAAAGTAGAATCAATAGAGGGGCGGAAGAAGGGTGAAGCACCCCCTAGAAAGGTAAACAACACAGAAGATAATGGTGATCATTGTTTTACGACGCAGAGGAATTCCGATGACTTCACACGACGACTAGGTAGTACTATGATGCGCTACAGCAGTTGGACCATCCACCGTAGAGCCCAAACCTGGCCCTCAAAGACTATTACGTGGTTTCAAAACTGAAATATGACTTTAAGGGTGGAGATACTTAACGATAATGGGCTAAAGGATGCTATTTCCAGCATTTTTCAGACAAAGTGTCGGACTATTTTTTGTAGGGAGACTGCAAAGTTAATCCAAATATGTGAGAAACGCATTGAAGTAAAGGGAATTAGAAAAATGATAGCCGCATTATATTCTGTCACCACCTAACAGGGTCAGGCTAAATTCAAATAACTTTACCAGTGGCTAACTCTGAATGTATCTACGTCATATTGTATACAGTAACTGCATAAAGACTAGTACACTGAAGCAAGCACTCGATTACTGCTGATGGCCCCTTCGGGAGTTTTTTTTTTGAATGATTTATTTATGGACGCTCTTTAACAGCTCAGGTCATCAGTGTCCCATTCAACTCAGGGCGTGAAACGGCCGACAAATTTTGCTCAGAGGCCTCTCTTTCAGGCTTGAGGTTCTTTTTCGTGCCGTAAATGTACGACATGGGACCCACGACTTTACTTCCCTTCCGAAGGAAGCCATACTTAGGATTTTTACGCCCCTTCGGGAGTTAAAATCGATAAAATATTTATATTTATTATAAAGTGCATTGTTCAATGCTAATTATTCAGTATTTACATCTTATTTCCGTACAAGTTACACACTATTTATTTAATGTTAATGCATGTTTTGACCCCACCACAATCAGTTACATTTTATTTTCAACAACTACACTAGTGACCATATGAGTCAATGAAGCTGGTAATATATCTTATAGTGTTTTGGAAACCGGAAAAGGAACAGCCCCCGTCGTACATTAGTGCTCGTAATGTTTCTGGCATCTGGTGTATTCAAACAGAGATGTATGAAAACAGAGATATTCAAACCTTGTCCAGAGAGAGAACAAACGTAAGATGTAAGAGAACTTCTATGTGTCAGAAGCCGACTGTAATAAAATAAATATGTTATGTTTACCTGTTATCTAGCGCTGCGAGGTCCCCGAATGCAGTCCGACGTGACCGATTTCACGGAATCTTCTCTACTGACAGAGCTTGCGTAGCTTATCTGACTGATCAGCGATTTCCTGTGTCAACATTTCAAGTGGGCGACTAAGCAAAACTGAAGCAGCAATTCGCTAGTAATCGCAAGTGTTTTAAGTCTGCATTTCCCCAAGTCGAACGTTCTACTTTTGCCTAATGTTACATTTTCTACAGAAATTCAAGTTTGAACTTATATTGTACATTTTCTTTCTCTCGTTTGTTGTTCTTCATCTTACTTTCATCCCTACTCCTTTTCTGTTTTGCTTTCCCTGTTTACCTTTTCCTCTTGCTTGCTTGTTAATTTTTTTTTATCATTCCTTCAGTACCCTCTTCCATTGTTCTGTTTGCTCAACGTTTTCTTACTTTCTTCTCATGCCAGATGTTTCTCCTAACATGTTTCACTCATAGTTCTGTATGTTTAGGGCACTAGGCTAACTATTTCTCTTCTTCCCTTCCTTGCCCATTTTTTTCTGTTGCAATTCCTGCTTGCATTTTCCACTATTAATCTTTTCCCTTTTATTTCTCTTGCTAACCTTGATACTTCTATTCTTTCGTCTGTTTTCTTCATGGTTAATTGTTCAACTATCGTTCCTATTCCTCTTCCCTTTCACTATCCTTTTTCTGTTTTCTTATACTTTTCTTTTTCTTCTAACTCTCGGTGTTTTTCTCCTTTTCCTTTTCCTTTCTTTCCTAAACGTCTATGTTTTCTACAATTTCTTCACTTTTCGACTTCATTACTTTTATCTTCCCCCCCCCCCCAGTTGTCTTCCTCACTATTCCTTCATGCTATTTCTTGTAAATGTCCTGTGTTATTTTTAACTATTGATCTATTTCATAGATATTTTTATTCTGTCTCCTTTTATCTTTATTATCGTATCACTTTAATTCACGAGCTGCTTCGGTTTTTTTCACTAATTGTATGCGATATTTAAAATATTCAATTATAATTTCTTACTTAGTCGAATTTTCCTACATTAAAAGTTTATTAAGGCAGTTAGTGTTATATAGACAGCAGATTCTGTTAAAGCGGAGGGTATGCTGAGGGAGAAAGGTCTCTTTTGGTGCATTGCCATGCCGGTCCATAATGTCAAATGGCGACAGGAAAGGAGTGGCGACATTGCACAAGGCGGACTGCGGTTTACAGCATGTTCATTGATGTAAACAAACGACAGACGTTATGTAAACAAAGCTGAAGCTGTTCTGATTGAATGTTTGTATTATACCCTTTGACTTCCGTTGACCATTAGTTTGATATGCCGTTGCTAGGCAATTACCTATGATATATAAAGGTTCGGTTTTCAGAGCTGATTATTGAGAGCCAATGCAGTGCACATTGAGGCACAATTTCATATTTAGAAATCTGTAATGTTACATTTCTTATTACAGTTGATGAGATGACGGGCCTCGTTTGTTATTTAGGACAAAAATGTTTTATTGCCATGCTATTTTTCACTATAGTTAACATCGAAAGACATTTTGTTGGTTAAATAATGCAACAAATCTGCGTTTAGAAAATTTATCATTTTTTAAATCTTATTACAGTAAAGAAATGTATAAGTAAAAAGTGGGAAAGTCTATAGGAGCAAGTACAAGTTTGTTGCTGCAGTGGCAGTATGAGGCTGGGTGTTATCGTTAGGAGAAAATTACTTCCTATAGTAATCAAGTGATATATTTTTATGCAAAAACTCTATTCCTAATTCTATGTATTCCTACCAGTCTATGTATTCTAATTTTGGGTTTTATTAAACGATTAAAATGAGTCATTTTCAGAATAAATGTTTATTAAGTAATAGAATTTTCAAGATTCACTGCTTCCGTCTATGTTTCCTACCGATTCCTGTCTTGATATGTCGGTCACAGAATGTATGGGTTGCTCTATCTGGAACAATGTTAGTGATCCTTGCGCCCGGTTGTCGCACATAGGAGGTATAGGCACAAACGGCCAGCCTTTGAGCAAGGCTGAAGTACCGAAGTATCCGCCTTGGACCCTCATAATCCAGTCCAATCTAAGTTATTTTTATAAATATTGTTTAATGCCCGTTTTCACTGCTGAGGCAACACAGGCAATGGAAACTGGATATACATGAAATGAAATTATAAATTCAGAAATTATTTTTTTTTAAAGAAGTAAACATCTCAGGGCTAAATTTAGGATACCTCTTGGAATTTGTCATATATGAGGACTGAGGAAAACCTGAGAAAATTTCAGTTAGGGTTACTGGTTCTTGCAGGAATTTAAACCCATACCTTCCGCTCACGAGTCCATGCCTTAACTGCTTCAGCGGTATCTAAGTGATAAAAAACATTCACTGTCATTTTAGTGACTGACAACAGACAACATTTGACTGACCCTATGAACGCACTGTAGGTATATTTCATCATGCTCTGGAGTTGTGAAGATGAAGTTGAAAGTGGTTGGTTGCCGTTTTTTTTTTTTTTTTTTTTTGAATTCCTCGACTTAAATTTCTTCCGGAAAAATTATTTATATTAAGCTGGCATAGAAAACTTTACGTTGCGGACAGAAATACCGGAATGAATCGAGTAATGCATGGTTGTCTTCAAGGCAAGATATTTCCCTGTATCAACCGCAAGAAATATAACAACAAAGACAGTTGTCCTCAGAGAAAGGGAAGATGTATTATTTAAACAATAATTATTTACCTCCTTGGAAGGGTGGGTCGGCGTCAGGATGGTCTATCTGGAAACAGTATTAGGAACCCCGTCTGCGTCCGTGTATCACCCAAGACCGACTTCACTACCTAGATCAACGCATGGCGGCTGTCACCCTACTACTGCCAATAGCAAACATGAAAATTATACACAATATTATGTTTACAAACAATAATTCTCATATGTGAACGAAATATAAATTTCTCCATAAAATCACCCACGTACAAAAATGTTTACTGCCCATTACTGTTTATGCAGTGCAATAAGTAGTGAAATAATAACAAGAAAAATAATTATAACACATAAATAAGAATAACTTCATCTGTCACAATTTTACTCCTCATTTCCATTGCACTACAAAATCAAAGGCAACTTCTCCACAGACAAGCACAAATACAATAATTTGCAAATTACTGGACACTAAACTTAACCGACATTGATGGGGGCAGCACTACATTTATCATCTATTTTAATTTTTTTCATTATTATCTAAAGCCCCATTTTACTATTGAGGCACCACAGGCGGTGGACACTGATGATACGTGAAATGAAATAATAAATTTGGATTTTTTTTAAGGAAGGAAGCATTCCAGGCCTAAGTTTAGAACCACCACGGGTGGCCGAGGTCGTTAAGGTGCGGAGTCGTGAGTGGGAGGTCAGGGGTTCGAATCCCGCCAGGACCATCCTCCCTGACAGAGGTTTTGTCCAGATTTTCCTCAGTCCTGATAAATGGCAAATGCCGGGGAGGTACCCTAAACTTAGGCCTGGAACGTTTCCTTCCATAAAAATAAATCCTTTCTCAATATATCATTTCATCTCATGTATCATCAATGTACATCGCCTGTGGTGCCTCTGTAGCAAAAACGGGCGTTAAACACTATTTATTCCTAAGTTTAGGATAACTCACCGGCATTTGTCATTTATAAGGACCGAGGAAAACCTGGAAAAAACTTCAGTCAGTGAGGACGTCCTGGTGGGATTCGAACCTCAAGCTCACGAGTTCGCGCCTTAGCGACCTCGGCCTCGGTATCTATTTTAATAAAAAAGGGCACAGTCTTACTTGAAAATAATATAAAGGGCTGTATCTGTCTTTTCTTAACCTCACTTGCAAAGGAATCGAAATATATTATAACATCCTGCTTACACCATTCATTAAAACTTTCTTCATCTCATCCCGAAACACGCTTCATGCGTTCTTGCGAATTATTGCTTTCAATGCTGAGCCTCGCTGGTGGATTACGGAAAACTGCACACGCAAAATGTCATCCCTAACCACAGATTTTGGTTTGAAATGTTTAACTTCCAAATTTGTACTGTGCATTCCAAACAATAATATCTAATGTTTTAACTTACCTAAAAAGTACTCGAAATTCATGCGGAGAAGCTGTCATTCTTACATCTGATATGCAAGGTTATCCAACAAAAACCAGTGGTTTTTGCTATTGTTTCTTTTTATTTAGGACAAGTTTTAGGACATTTGGATTGAAACTGACGTATATAATTTTCTTAGGCGAACAGTGAAAATTGGAACAGTGCACTTTAACGAAGATAGCTACCATACAGAAGATCGAATTTCATTCTTGCTGGGATGTTTTCCTAAGGAAATCTAATAGCTGGAATTCTTTCAGTATGCTAAAATAAAGCTTGGAATATGTACTAAAGTTCAAGAACTTAAACGATTTTCAAAGTTGTAAATTTCAGCTCACTCTAGAAAGCTGACACTTTGAAAAGTAGTGTTTAATGTTCATTTTTCATTACTGGATATCACAGGCGGTGGACACTGAAGATATATTAAATGAAATGATAAACTGACAAAGGAATTTAGTGAAGGAAGAGTTTCATGTCCAGGTACTTCCTCATTATTTACCATTTAAGAGGATGAAGGAAAACTTGGAAAAAGCCACAGTCAGGAAGGATGGTCCTGACCTCCTGTTCACGAATCCGGCTTAACAACCTCGACCACATGTGTCATTTGCCCTTACACGCTGGACGGAAATCACTAGTGCTGTTGTTGCTGCTAGCGCATTAATGCAACGCCCGCCTGACAGCAGCAGTAGGTGCCCTAGCAGCAAGGTTTACGCCATTAATTTCGGTCCTGCGTGTGCGTGGCTGCTGGTAAGTGTAAATGTTGAATGTATGTTTTTTGTTAAAAATAATGTAACCTATGCATTGTCTTGTTAAATATAGATTATTAGGGCATTGTTACGCGGGTAAAACATTGTAACGGTAGGAAATCTGCTCTTATCGAAACACACTAACTCTAACGCTAACCTAGGGTATATCCTAGAAACCGGTGGACCCAGTGGCTTGCTGCGGTTCGCTACGGCCTGACGGCTTACACTGGGCTCCTTTTCATAAATATAAGTAAATAGGGGCGGGTAAATCACTGTGATGGTGGCAAATCTCCTTTGATTGCAGCAGAAAAAAATTCAACATCAATTTACAGGCCATTCTGTACAAGATACATGTTACCGAGTAAATCATTGTAAATGTGGCAAATCTCCTTTAACTCCAGCAAAAAAAAAAAAAAAAAAAAATGTGGACATGAGAATTCGAAAGTACCATCTTCATAACTATAGCATGACGCTCTAATCGTCTGAGCTATCCCCTCTTTGCGCTTGACTGCCTTATTATCTAGCTATAGCTGTGTTTCGGCTCTCTCCGTTGTCGCTCGGGTTACACGAGTTGCGCTAGCAGCAACAGCAGTACTAGTGCTTTCCGTCCAGTGTGTATGGATAACACACTCGTCGGACTAGAAACTATGCAGACAACTTTCAGAAGAGTGAAGGGCGCCAAAATATTGCCTCAACAAGTCCACATAAGGTTTCCATTGTTGGAAAAATGACTACTAAACATTCATTGTTAAAATTAAGCATTGTTACGGATAAAAGAGTTGTTACTTAACATTTTATAATATATGCATTCTAAAAATGTAAAAAATTATCAATAAGCAAGTAACAATCGTCAATAAAACTGAAAACTAAACAAAACAAAAAATGCTATGTATGTTATTTGATTTATTCACATTTTCCCTTTGAATTAAGCTTTATTTTAATAGTGTTGAAAGGCCGCTTTCACTCTTGAGGCACCACAGGCGGTGAACACTGATGATACAGGAAATGAAATGTTATATTGGGAAAGGATTTTTTTTAAGGAAGGAAACGTTCCAGGCCTAAGTTTTAGGGTACCTCCCCAGCATTTGCCAGTTATGAGGACTGAGGAAAACCTGGGAAAAAACCTGTCAGGGAGGATTGTCCAGGCAGGATTCGAACCCCATACCTCCCGCTCACGAGTCCCCGCCTTAACGACCTCAGCCACCCGTGGCGGTGAATTAAGCTTGTTTTGGGGAGATCTGCCAATAGGTTGTCCCTGTTGGCAATGTTCACTTATAAATAAGAACTCATTTCTGCAACAAAAACCGAAATTTATTTTCAGCAACTTTAATAATGATTTCCCATCCAACAATCATTGGTTTCTTGTAACGATCACAATTCACACGTTATTTATTTGTTTTACTGCATCGTATGAAACACTATAGTTATTGTTTGAACGTGACAATGTAAAAAAAAAACTTTCGATATGAGCAGACGTCCACAGTTTCATCACATTGATTGCACAAACTTGTTGGCGCGTGCGCAGTACGGTTGCACTAAATAATGCGTTGGCGGAATATGGAGCAGCGAATGTAGTCCTTTTGAAAAAATATGAAAACTTGCGATTTTGATAACAAAACTCAAGCATCATCGCCCTAGGCAGCCATCTTTATTGCGTTCTTTCAGATCCGCTGGCGGTATCCATTCCTCGTATGGCTCAATCGCCAGGCGTCTTAGTTCCTCCTTCACCTTTGAACAGAAAGCAAAATGAATAACACATAAATAAATCATTTTTATGTATTATCTTTCGAACAAACAATTTAGCCTCAAAATTGATTACACACATAAAGGAATAACATTTTTAATGACGTTACTCGTATATTCAAACAAATAGTAAACAGTTTTGTTTTATTTATAACAACAATGAAAATGAGTAAATAAGTAGCTTTTTTATATAGAAATCTGAAAAAAAAAATCACTTAAAATATAACGGAAATGAATGGTCAAAGATGTCATGAAATATTTATGGCGATAGTAATAGTGAAACACAAGATGATGCCTTCAAGGTTTGGAATACTAGTGGAGGCACCGATATCATAGGCAAACCACAATTGCTGCACAAAATGCCTTTCTCTGCCCAAAAGTCTTGCAATTGGGGTAAAAAAAATCACTGCCAATCGAAGATACGTGCGCATACCTATAGATAACTAAAGGCAAATTTGTTCGTGCATTCCTGTACTTTTGTATGCTGACGATCTAACCCCTTTATCTTTAACAAGAGATGATTTGCAGAAAGGCATTCACATCCTAGAAGATTGCTGCCTGAAATGGAGTATGGTAGTAAATGTTAATAAAAGCATAACAATGGCATTACATTTATTTAATGGTGTTTAACGCCCGTTTTTGCTACTGAGGCACCACAGGCGGTGAACACTGACGATACATGACATGAAATGATATATTGGGAAAGGATTATATTATTGGTGAACTCTCATTCTTTCGTAAGCGGCCACTTTAAACTTTTCAACCCTTTGGTTTCTGATTGGCGAGTTCGTGGTCATCCGATGTGAAAGTGAAAGGAAACCATTCTCGTCAAACCTGCGTTACCGTCTCCTTAAGAATGTTCAATCGTTCCTCCAGGATTAGTATCCTCTATAAGATACTAAAGGGTTATTGTTAGAGTCTGTCCTTGCAAGGTGCACAATTCTATTGTTATCTTGCGTCTCTCTCTCCGGAGGCTCAATTAGTAACCGCACCAAGTTACATAATGTTCTGCAAACATTTGTTCTTTACAAGGAATTTTCTTAGATGTTTATGATTTAACTTAAAGAAAATAATTATACGGTGGATATCAAAATTCTGATAATCTACTATCCCTTCCGAATTTATATATCATGTCTGCTAAGTATTAATAGTAGAGTATTCTTCATGCTAGTGACAATATACGAGGCATTAAGCAATATATATTAGCTTTTATTTATTCAACAGGCAAATTTGTTTCCTTTGGGATAGGGGGCGAGAGATCTGTCATGTGTTTGCACTTTAGCGGTAACATGAAAAATAAAGCAATTAGACATCCAAAAGTATCAAATATTAGTGAGCTATACATTTCGTATCTTTAGATATGACTGGTACAAACTAGTTATAGAGAATAAAAAAACCTGATAGAATGAGTTAGAAGGAAAAGCAAAAGTTTTCCCATGAGATTTGAATAATACATTTTCCGTATATTTAATGAAAAATAATATTTTCTTTCTTTTACCTTCTCCATGGAACTATATTCTCACATGTGTGCTATTAGGACACCCAACTCTAATGTAAAACGAACCCTTTCACTTTTCAGTCCTATCTTCTGTGAAAAACTCTTCATTCAATTTTTCAAATGGATACCGCTACTCTCTCATTGCGCTCAGTTATTTGTAGATATCGCTAAGTTCTATTTTGGAAACAAAACCGGTTTAATTATTGATGACCACTGGTAAAGCGTCGACAAGGTGGAAACCATGCTTAATGCAACATAGATATTACTTTACCGCGATATATCGAAAACCGAGGTTGGTGCACATGAGCATAAGGTAGCTTTTCTGTTTTACCATGACAATGCTTCTGTTACACTGCCAAAACAACACTGATATTTTTAGAAAGCGTTGTAGCTTCCGTCTTACAATTCCGATTTGACAATTTTTGCTTTTACGGACTGTGAACAAGCACTCTAGAGGTCGCCTTTTTGCAGTCTTGAAGCTGCAATTGCAACCTACAAAGAGGAGTTGGCTGCAGTGATGTGGGAGGTTCAAGAAATGGTTCTAGAAGATGGGGCACTTTGAAAAGTTATTGTGTCAAAACTTATCTACTTATCCTCGCCTAGGCACGGACTCGTGAGCGGGAGGTCTGCGGTTCGAATCCCGCCAGGACCGTCCTCCCTGACTGGGGTTTTTTCCAGGTTTTCCTCAGTCTTCATAACTGGCAAATGCCGGGGAGGTACCTAACTTAGGCCTGGAACGCTTCCTTCCTTAAAAAAAAAAAAAATATCCTTTCCAAATTTATCATTTCATCTCATGTATCATCAGTGTCCACCGCCTGTGGTGCCTCAGTAGTAAAAACGGGCGTTAAACACTACTCAAAAAAAAAAAAAAAAAAAAATTATCCTCGCCTAAACTCTGCCTGACCGCCATCTGTATTTAGATGTCTTGTACATGAACCTTCGAAATTTCAAAATATACATGTTCCATTCACACAGAGGGAAACAAAAGTTATTATGTATACCTTTTCTACTCTGCGGAAGACTCGAAGGAAGTTGCGACCGGCTAATTTTTCCAGCTGCCGCATGGTCCAACCTTTGGTACGAGCCAATTCTGCCAGCAGGTAAGGGTATCTTGACACGTCCTCCAAACCTACTGGTGTCCTGCAGAACAAAAATTATGATATCAAAGAGGGAAATTATAAGGACACACTTTGTACAATAATATTTTACTGATAAAACCCATTCTCGTTCACAAATCTCCACCTTCGAAGGTGTGATTTCAGTTGCATTCGTTGACGAGAGCAAAGTCTTGGCTCTACGTTGGATAATTCAACGTCTAGAAGCCACATGTGTTTAGAGTAGCATTGGCAATAGCATCCGCATGAACTGTGTGCGTTGTCGTGCAGCAGAACAACTCTCAGTCAGCATTCCACGCCTATCCTCCTTGATGCAGTAGCTCAGCGCAGTACTTCACAGTTACCCTTGTGCTTCTTTCTTTGAAGTCTATCATCAGAGTTCCTTTGCAGTCCCAAAACATTTATCGCTATGATCTGCTTCCTAAATTGTGTGGCCTTGGCCTTACTAGGGGATACTTCACCCTTATTCCGCCATTTTTGAAGAGTCGTAGAAGAGGACCATAGTCTCATCTCCTGGGATGATGGATTCCAACACGTTCCTCTCGTTACTGACAAAGGTTCAGCAACTTCTGACAACATTCCACACTCTTCCATTTGAACTGCTGAAAGAATTCGGGGCACTCAATCTTGACTGATCTTGGGCATATGCAAATGTTGATGATGTATGCGAAACACAGTTGTTTCAGAAAGTCCCAACCTTGCAGCTATTTATTTTGCCTTCAGATGCATGTCACTCAGAACAACCTTCTCGATAAAGGGGGATATTTTTTGTGTCAACATATCCACCGGCTTTCCCTCACGGGGTTAATCTTCAAGGTCCTCTGCCCAATCAAAACAATATTTTCACTACTCAATGCAACATGGAAGAGAAACTTACTCATAAACACTGTTAACAATTAATTAATTAAATTAATCCCTGCTATGTATTCAGTTTTGTAAATCATGCTGTGTTTTACAACACGTCTGACTTAAATGAGCCTCTCCAAGCAAATGTGACGTGGTCGTAAAACAAATGCAGCGTTTACATTCAGGAAACTTGTGAGCATCAGGTAACATGAATATCACAACAATGACTCATAGCCTGCAATGTCAGGCCGGAAACTTATGGATCGTAACTGTAGATGCACAAAGGTATTTTTTTTTCAATACTAGGCATTGAATGAAATATTTTTTACATTTGAAACCTGAATTAGAATAAAATTGTAAGCAAGTTTTAAAGGAGTTTCCTTAATCATAAAGAAACCCAACATAACAGATGTTAAGATACATTCTGTACATTTTTGCGATTCATAATATCACAACTAACAGGTAAGAGTGGTAATCTTTTCGGATTGATATAGGGGGATTGTGAAATTATCTTTACACTTCAGTGTGATTGAAAGCTAGTATAATTATTCAAGCACCAAAATTAATTCAAGAAACATAAATTAGTAGCGTCTGGTTAATTGTTCGGGAGATCCCCTATTGTTTTTTTTTTTATTAATAGTGTTTAACGCCCGTTTTTACTACTGAGGCACCACAGGCGATGGACACTGACGACATATGAAATGGTATATTGGGAAAGGATTTTTTAAAGGAAGGAAATATTCCGGTTTAGGGTACCTCCCCGGCATTTGCCATTTATGAGGCCTGGAAAAATTGTCAGTCAGGTGTGATTCTAACCCCAGACCTTCCGCTCACGAATCTGCGCCTAACGACCTCGGCCACCCGTGGCGGTCTTCTCGGGGACGAACAATTCGGACTATTGTACAGGTTTTGAAACGCACAGATAGTAAAGGAAAGCTGAAAAGTTTTTAGAAACACCTGCGAGGGTGCCACTTTAACACCATCAAAAAGACATCAACATACCAACTTAAGTATTCGCAGTCTCTTGCTCTTCTCTAGACATTTTTTAACATAAATTTATCGTGGAAACTGTCTCAAAGGCTTTCTAAACTGCTGTAACAACATCCAGCAGTGGACTGGGTAAAGAGGGAGAATAAAATTAAGACGTTCCTTTGCCGCTAGGCATGGTTAGGTTGCCTTCCTGTTCACACGAGGCCTCTGGCGGCAGTATAAGGAGTCGGAACACACTCCAAACTTGGTTAATTAAATTCACTACTTCCTTACTCACCGGTTTATGCCGTCGTACCCCGCGCCAATCCCCACGTGATCTTCTCCAGCCACGTCACGGATGTGCGTCACGTGACCTGAAAATGAGAAGCAAATTTCAATAATTATTTCTCCTCACTAATTATATTTTATGTAAAGGAAGCGCAAGTACCTAATTGGGAGGTACAGGCTTTTCCACAAGTATATCACCACTTGTATGTGCTAAAGTTAGTTTTAGCCATACGAATATTGTAGCAAACATAACCACAAGTAATAGTTGAATATCATACCAGCCGAGCGATATTCGGAAATGATTTACAATAGCAGTTTTTGCACCTTATTTATTATGCACATGCATTATGGCGTTGCTAATCAATTGTTTCGGACTACTACACTCGTAAACAGCTGCCTAAATTACCTCATTATTGACGATATTGTTTTTACTTATTTATTTTTATGTCACAGCGAGTCCATTTTGTTGAATACAGCAAAATCAGATACATCCAGATCACTGGATTTCACTGGAGCAGTCTCGAGCCACTCCCGAGCGGTAGCGGAGAAAGCAGAAGGTAGTGACTTGCACAGATAACACAGCATGTTAATGCAACGGCTTGATAGCTCAGGTGGTTACGCTAAAGTAAAAGGTAGGGTCGTCCTCATGTCCTGAAGCTTTTTTTTTTTTTTTTTTTTTTTTGTTCTTTTGGGGTTAAGGGAGATTTGCCACCATTACACTGATTTACTGGCTAACATAATACCACGCATACAAAGCGCTATAAATTGATATTTACGATTTTTTCCCTGCTGGAATCAAAGATGATTTGCCACCATTACAGTGATTTACTCGCCCCTATCAATTTATATTTACGAAAGGGAGGCGAGCATAGGCCGTCAGGCCATAGCGAGCCGCAGCAAATTACCACCGGTTTCTAGAATTTACCCGAGGTTAGTGTTAAGATTAGTGTGTGTGTATTAATTAATTGTGAATTCCAATACGACAACGTGTAGTAAAAAGGTAATAACTCTGCTTTGTAATAAGGAATAACATATTGCACCCAGAAAGTTAAGGACAACAACGCATAGGTCACCTTACGTTTAACAAACAAATAATACAAACAACATTTGCGCTCTTACAAGCATTGCGCGACTTTCGCGACAGCGGAGCTTGGCTCTCTCCACTGCCCCTCGGGACTGCAGCTTCAAGTGGTTTTTGTCCTGCCTGTAACGGTAAGTCACTATTACAGGCTACTGATATTGGTTGATCAAACATATTTTTATGCAATTATCGAATAATTTGATGTTTTCACAAATTATATAATATGTACATTATTAAAACAAGGAATTTATTATTATTATCTCATAAATAAATTTTAATTGAAATGATTAGCGAGAATTTCGCTGCGGTGAATTTTGATATGAGGAAGCCATGCCTAAGTTATTTCAAATGCCCTGTTGTTAACTCTGAGCTGTGAACATCAAATGCCAATTAATGGAGCCTAAAAATACACCAGATCCTAGGGGAGTTTCATCGCGTTTAGTTGGTAGTCACCATATTGTATCTTCTAGATGCAATTTACTTGTCTCGTAGACCCACCCAAGATCGCGGGTTCAATCCCGGTCAGGGTCAATGGATTTTTTTTTAACATCCTAAGTATGGTTACCTTGGGAAGTGAAGTAAAGCCATGTGTCCCGTGTCGTACATTTACGGCACGAAAAAGAACCCCTAACCTGAAAGAAGAGTCCTCTGAGCAAAATATATTGACCATTTCAGGCCCTGAATTGAATGGGACGCTGATGACCTGAGATGTTAAAGAGCGTCAGTAAATAAAACAAACAAACCTAACTACAATCACCTCCATATTTTGCTACGTTTCAGAACACACCCTTTCTTCAATATAAAACCCATCTAAATCACATCATTAACATGAATCATGTGTGTAACGACTTAGAGAAATTTGTGTTAGTGCTGAAGGCAAAGGTATAAAAGTCTATAATACCTTCATAAGGTTTGAGAGATAGAGCAAAAGCGCTACAAAATGCCGGTAATGCAGAAAATCCAAATATCCGCAAACGCTAGCAAAACGCGCCGCTTTTCATTAATGACCGGGAAACAGTTTGTAAAAAAAAAGTGAAACAGATGCTGATACGAAAAATCGGCCTGTGAACAGAGATCCATTCATTCGAATGTTCAGAGGTATAAAACAGATATTGATCTTTCATTTACTGAAAAAAATTCAATTTCACTATTTCTCGTGTTTGTTTTTATTTTGTACTGTACTAGCCCCGTGTTCCGGAAGCCACAGCTTTAATTGCTTATGTTTGGCTGAGTAATTAATTCCTGGCACCGAGAGCCACGTTTGATCGCCATTAATTCGGGGCCATTGAGCATCGTTCCCTTTTTGTTTCATGAATAAAAATATGCACAAAAGGAATGTTAACGCTTTATACTGCACGTCAATTTTCTGTCATTTATCAGATCCTTGATCAAACTGCAATGCTATTGACTATTCGCAGCATCCTGTCTTGCGCTTTCTGCCACTTAACTTTCTGTGGTGACAGAATTATTATAGTCCTCATTTACTAAAATACACTTTTTTAAAAAACACCTATCTTCAGTTTACAGAGGAAGTAAAGACCTCTGGGTGCTAGATTTGGGCTGTAGAGTGCTCAATCCCTTGAAAGTCCAATATTTCACTGCAACTTGGAAAAAATAGCCATATGGAGTGAAGCATTGTTATTTGAGGATATCTACTGAATTCTGAAGATTTCTACTAAGTAGAAGTCATAATTCACCAACATTTCTTATTTTTGATGTATTCTCCTCCAATATCGGTATAAATTTGCAATCTCCGGAACTAAATATGGATGCAAAAATAGCACTAGCCTCCTCTTGTAGAATGCAAAAGCTTCTTCCAAAATCCCCAAAACGACAGTACCTCAAGTTTTTCCTTGACAGTTGCAAAGCAGGAAAAAGTCTGGACTGGACTCTGGGTGTCTCAACAGTGTCACAACCGATTCTTGCAGAATTCCATTGTATTCAAAGCTCTGTGTGTGTGTGTGTGTGTGTGTGTGTGTGTGTGTGTGTGTGTGTGTGTGTGTGAGCGCGCGCGCGCAAATTTCGGTCTTCTTTCTGTTAGCGAAGACCCTGGAGACACAAACTGTGTATACTCAGAAAAAGAGCAACAGGTAGAAACCATGTTGGAAGTTTCCCTTGCAGCTGAGTTCACAATGGCAACTTAAGTTAGTTTTCAAGTAGTGCTATGAGCAGGAAATGTCTTTTCTGACGGTGGGTATTGATGATAGGAATCATACAGGTTCTAAACTTCATTATGCTTGAACTTTTTATTTGTTAGATTAAAATTAACGCTTAGTATATGCAATTAAATACATTTTAACGATAAACATATATTAGAATTTTAAAGGCATTTATTCCCAAATGTAAAATAATAATCTCCGTTTTAAAAATAAACTCTATATGAAAAATATAATAAAGTGAAACAACAAAAGGAAAATATAAATTGCCTTTGGTATTCCATTTAAAACAATTATTAATTTACCTTTTAGTTTGAAAACAAATTACTTTGCGTATAAGCATAAATACCTTAAAATTCAAGACCCTTGGCACTTTTTGGCATTATAACCCCACTAACACACTATAACACTGAAACACTTGGTCTCACAACGTTCAACTCCTGTACCGCACAAAGACTTCGCGTCAGCACACGCAGAGGTGGAAAAGTGTAGGGGAGGGGGAGCAGATTTGGTTAGAAACAGAGCAGTCAAATCCCCGTTAAGCCAGCCAGGCGTCCAAATGAAGGCTCTGAAAATGGTTTTACATGATTTAAATCTTGGTATGTCGGATATACGGCAGGTATCACGCGCCTGTTCTCTCTCTCCAGTATTCTGTTTGTAACGTCACGCGATGTAAACACACAGCTATCAAGATCCATGTTTTACATACATCGCTTTTCACAAAACAGATAACACTTCATATAACTTCAGTGCTCATTAATAAACACTAAAGCTACAATCTATTTAAAATACTAATCTGTGTATAAATACGAACACTGGTCTGTTTCTTTTTTACACATCACCCTCTCTGCATATTGTATCCATTCATTGTTAGAATAATTTTCTCATTTCTTTTTTCCCTCTGTGTTGTGACATATTTTATTTACTTTCTTTCTGTCTAAATTAGTAGGTACATTTGCCTCCAGATAGCTTTCGTTTTTCTCTTGTTTATGATTTTTATTCTAATAAATCTTCGTTTCGCACAAGTAATTTAAAAGCGCAATCTTATCAGGGTATTTACATGTTAATATATCGAGTAGGGTTATCATTATATTTGAAAAGTTATTTAAGTCATTTGCATGGAAATATGCTATACAGCCTGAAACCATTTCTAATAATGGCAATTTTCAGAATTGACACCTTTGCTTTCCCATTGCTATTACCTTCTATTTTTCTGAGAACCATTGCACACATAGTAATGTTGATATCGGGTGCATAATTCGCAGACGTCAATACATTAGAAGAGTTAGGCTGTTTCTTTTAATAAGAAAATTTACTTCTTCTGTTTTATTTGCATATCTGTTTCGGAGTCATTTTTGATCTTCTTTTAGCAGGGCTTTTCGATGCAAGCAACCACCAAAGTTTAATTTAAATGAGCCAAATCAATAACTCTTTAATATCTTCTAAGGGTTGAATTGAGAATCTCCGTTTTAGATTTTCTTTCGTAATCTTTCTTGTCAAAAGGCACGGAACAAGCGCAGGGCATTTCCGCAGAGCCCATGTCAGCCCATAACATAACGGAGCCCATTTGTTTATTTCAATATTTTTAGGAATCTTGCGATACAAAATATCTGATCCTATCATAGTAAACACAAGAGGCAACTATACCGCTGTAAGACAGGTTAATTTCTCCTTAATAACATTCAGCATTTAAGGGAAAGTTATACTAAGAAACTCGGCCTGACTCAGAGATGTCGTAAAAAGGACCAAATTACTAAGATAGTTGTTAAGTATCATCCTTTAGATGTCGCTCCTGGTAGTCTATTGGTAACCCCATACTTGCCTTCTAAACTCAAGATCGCGGGTTCAATCCCGGCCAGGACCGATGGATTTTTTTCGGGCGTAAAAATCCTAACTATGGCTTCTTTCGCCGTGGGTCCCGTGTCGTAGATTTACGGCCGAAAAAGAACCTCAAGTAAAATTTATCGGCCGTTTTGTGCCCTGAATTCAATGGGACGCTGATGACCTGAGATGTTAAAGAGCGTCCATAAATAAACAGAATCAACAAATCCTTTAGATGGCACACTCTAAAGTTTCAGACATGTAAGTGTGACGATCGTGTAAACAAGCTAGTGTTAACATTTTCTACAAAATGATAAAACTGAAATACGATCTGTGATGAGGTACTTTGTTTTGAAGAGTTTAACCCATATAAATACGAAAGAGTTAGATTTCACATTAAAGGATTCTTCCCCTTAGTTTTCGATGGTAAAAAAGTGGGCTGATCTTATATCCATTCAAGATGATGACGTCCCAAAACTGTATGACCGACGAGATTGTGACAAAAATTCGCAATACTGTGCTCAATTATCGCCGATATGCAAGTTTTCTGGCATTGCAAAGACCTTAGCATATCGTGCCAACTACATTTTACTTAAGTTTTAGGTATGAGAAAGTTTTCCGCTCGATGGATGCAGCGTTTGTATAGACCAAAAAGCGTTCGAATGAACATTTCCCAAGAGCGTTTAGACTTATAAACACAACACCAGTGAGTTTCTCCGACGTTTCTTAGCAGTAGATGAAACATGGATTAATCATATAACACAGAGTCAAAGAAACAGTCTAAACAGTGCGTGGCAGCAGGTGAAAGCGCAACAAGGAAAACAAAAACGGTTCCATCTGAAGGAAAAGCCATGGCTACGATTTACTGGGATTCTCATGCAGAACCCTCACTGGGGAGTACTACGCTGTACTACTGGACCAACTGAAGGATGCTCTTCAGGTTAAACGTCCACACCTTGCAGTTGTCTATCATCACGATAATGCTCCTTCACCATGTCTGGGATTGTTGCTGCAAAACTGCATGGCCTTCTTTTGGAAATGCTTTCACATCCACCATACTCATCGTATTCGGCTCCCAGCTATTCTCATTAAATGATAGAGTTTAAGCTGAGACAGACGCTTTTTTTAGCAGTTGGACAAATTTTATTTTACTGAGGATATTAAAAAGCTGGAAAATCGTTGGACTAAGTGTATGGATTTACAAAGTAACTATGTTGAAAAATAACAATAAAAACATTTCTCTTAAATCTTGTGTTTTCTTGGTCAGGACGAGGCTTTTAGAACGCCCCTCTTACGTCACAGGTACGAAATGCCACTCCCCTGTGATACCTACGGTAATACTTAACACATTGCACCTTTTAAGAATGAGTTAAACAGCATCAAATCTTAAAGTATCCCAACCAGAAAAAAACATTACATAGCTAAGCTGCCTGTATAAACAAAACACTTTTCCAAGACAAAAGACGTTCAGCTATTCCGACGTTTCGCCATTCTCACGCCATTGCTATTTTCTAGAGGTCGCCACCGATCGTTATTACGCAAATCAGCGGCAAATATGAGTGAAGTTAGGTAAAACACGGGTTTGGTGCGGATAACGACACTCCATTATGGCGATACGATATGATAGAAGCACGTGAACAAAATCGTAAGGGAGGAGACGACGTGGATTTGCATAATGACATAGGTGCTGTAAGTGGTACTTATGCGCGACCCGCCGCCCAAGGGGCTAATGACCGTATGTAAGTGTTATCTACTAAGGGGAAATGTAGGAAAGTTTGTAAAACTTTAGCAGCAAAAGTATTAAGGAGAGCTGGGAGAATGATTCATAAACCTTGAACTTTCTCGTTATTGCTGTTCTTAACGGGGGGGGGGGGATTGTTTCTATAACCGCCATAGTAGAAAAAACGTCATCCACAAATTTGCATTCAGAAAGATCTAAAAGCGAATCTATTTCTTGGAATTTTCTATATCATTACTGCCCATGATCTAACAGCTCTTTCAGTAATGTAACCTTTGAAACATTTTTTGTCAATTAAAATATATATATATATATATATATACTATGTATGATTAAGAATTGATGAGGTTTTTGGTAACAGATTAAAGTAAAATTTGAGGATATAGATGGACACACATTAAGTGGGAGAAGAGCCCACTAGGTTTTATGTGGAGATTAGGAATTAGTGGTACGGTGTACAATTCCTTATGGGTCCGAAATTTAGAGTTGCGAACGAACAGAGAAATTGGACCCGGTGAGGACCGCTTTTCTGAAAGGTACATTTTAAGAGTGGAGAGGGGCACAACTAAATATATTATGATGCTATGAAATGTGTGGTCTGAAATCGGCTCTGAAAATCTATCTATCTGTCTGTCTGTCTGTCTCTCTCTCTCTCTCTCTCTCTCTCTCTCACACACACACGCACAATATTACCAATTTCGACAATCTTCAAAATTTGACGATTAGGTTAGAACAAGAATGTAACAGTGCAAAGAAATAATATTAAGGATAACATGTAACAATGAAATGATAGCAATGCATATAGTATTACTAATTACGTATTATAGTAATGGAGCATGCAGTAAATAGAAAATATTAAAAAACACCATGTACTCTTTTCAGTTAAATGGAAAAAACTACACTGTTATTCGTTTTCCTTCTAAGTGTATATATTTAACAGCCAGATAGGAACTAACATGTTTCTGTACAATTGGGTTCGGTAAAGCCAGCTTTTATTTTGCGACCTTTTTTTTGTATATTATGACTTCTGTTGCCCGTTTTAAGGTTTAAAACTTATTTTGGGTCGTTATGAATTTTTCCTACGATTATTTACGCATATTTAAAACAAATACTTTCAATATATCTTAGTGAAAAAGTTATAAAAATTAAATAATATATTTATTTTTTAAGGCAGTTAAAATGTTTCCCCTTAATCCATTCACTTAAGCTCTTTAAATATAAGAACCTTCATTAGTAAGAGGAACCCGGTTACCACGGAAATAGGATCATGGAAGTAATGCAGTTTTGAATAGTCCTGGCGAATGATCTTGTATCAATCTGCGCGAGATAATTATAGGAATTTTGTGTTGGGGGGTAACTTCTCAGCTGTATAAATGTAACAAACAATTGCAAGATTTTTTTATTTGTTTTATTTATGGACGCTCTTTAACATCTCAGGTCATCAGCGTTCCATTCAACTAAGGGCGTGAAACGGCCGACAAATTTTGCTCAGAGGCCTCTCTTTCAGGCTTGAGGTTCTTTTTCGTGCCGTAAATGTACGACACGGGATCCACGGCTTTACTTCCCTTCAGAAGGAAGCCATACTTATGATTTTTACGCCCGAAAAAATCCATCGGTCCTGACCGGGTTCGAACCCGCGTTCTTGGGTATAGGAGACAAGTATGGTAACCACTACACCACCAGGACCAACACAATTGCAAGATGAAAGATGAGAGCGGTACATTAGCATCCCTAAAATATGTTCAGTTCGGAAGTAAGAGAGATACTAACCATTCACCTATAAACGCATAAACAGAAAATGAACTCGACCAGAAACCATTGTGCATCTTTTGTTCCTTCGCCAGGACTATTCAAAACTACTTTACTTTGTCTTGATCAATATTTCCACGATGTCCTGAAAGGTAATGTTCTGTTGTAACTGGTATAAATCCTTCCGAAAATCTTATTTTAAATATGCTGCAATCACTTCAGTGGAAGTGATTTTTCCATGATGAAAAATGTTCCTTTGAAAAGCGGCTGACTATGACAGGTAATACTTTGAAAAAACATTCTGTTGTTGTTTATAACCACGAAAAGTAAGCTTAAGTACTTTAATTATGTGCTAAAGGAATTATTAAATATTTTAAATATATTTTTATTAATAATGAGTGGTATTACTTTCTGTTTTTAATTTTAATAAATTACTCCTTTAGCTAAGCAAAATAAATGCCTGAAGGTTTGGGCTCTGTTTATGTGATTGCATCTCTACGCAAAAATAACAGCATTGAAAAATTTTTTTTTTCTTCCAAATGTGCATTGTTTGCCTTAAATGAGATATTGCTGATCTCTGAAAAATCACTTCACCTACTTAAGGGGAGTTTTGCATGTCATTGATGCAAAGTTTTCTAAATCCCCTTTATTTAGGGTGCAGTATGTTGCTTTAATAACGGAGATTTTCAAGTTAGGACAAAGCTGTTCTGTTAGAAACATGTGCTGCACATAGTACAGGACAATGAGCTTTAAAATCTGTTGGCTTAACCTCGACAGCAGGCGCAGATTGGGGCAACAGAACGCACAGGCGGTGTTATATTCATTATGAATCAACAAAACAAATTAGCAAAAGGGTTTCCTCAAGGGGAACTGTAGATTCATGATTATTCATGTTGTCTTACGGTCAGCAGACAGAAACCTATTCTCAACAACTTCCCCGGCGCTACAGCAGGCGTGCTAACTGTATATGTATGTATTAGAAGCTGGAGGATAGAAATTGTTCTTAGTAACTAATCAAAGCCTGTCTGTCAAATATTTAATGAAAAAAGAGCCTCCTTTTAACTTTATTTTTTAATATTTTACCCTTTAACTCCTAGATAATTATTATTTATCATACTTTTATTAATTAAATATATTATTAAACTTAGGCTATTTAGATTAAATTTATGTGTTATATACTATATACAGGTATACTTTGAAATTAGTGTTTAACATAAAAGGTATTTAATTTTTGCAGCCTTTTATGAGGGATTTGCTCCCTGATAATAGATTATTAAACACAGGAAATTATTTATAAAACTTGTCCGCTAATATTTTACATTTCGGCCAATAATTTGATTCTATATCAGGACATAATATTCCAGATTAATTTTTATGTATTCTTCTTACATTTATCAATGCAATTTAAATTCTACAGATTTTAAAATCTACAATACTAAAACTTCAAAAAACTAAACCGATACAGGAATCCAGCTGTTTCAACTATAACTTGTAATTAAATCTACAATTGCTACTGGTGCCCAAGAGCAAATCATTAATTTACAATTTTATACAGTTGAATATCTACAATCTTCATTTCTGCTGACGCTCGGTATGCGGGCTGCTCCCCACCTGAATTCCAGGCAACAGGACCTGGACATCGATGAGGTTGCTGCCGGTTTCAAACAGCGGCTATACTGGGACCATGGTGTGTTGACAGTGCAGTTTTCTTCTCCTCATTCCTTCTTTTGTTCTCGGTCTACCTCCTCTTCTCTCAGCTGCCTTCTTTCCTCCCGAAGACTATCATTATTCTCTTCTTCTGTTAATTCTGCTCCCTTCTTCTGATTCAATTTGGAGATTGTCTTTAACTTCTGCTTCTATATATCTTTCTTGCCTCTCTCTGTTTCTCTGGGCTCTTCCAGAGGAATATACGATTTCTGACCGTTGAATTTTCTCTCTTACTGATTTCTGTTGTTTATATATTCTTCTGTCATTTTACACAATATTTTATTTGTTAAATCATTCAATTACCCTAAATCATCTTGATCTCTCATGATGTTCCAAATGTATTTCCCTGCAAATAGCCATCTTTCCTCAGCTACAATTGACTGGTATTTGGATGAAACATGTTCCGGTGTATCGATCGCATTACAAACCGTATATGCTTTATTTTCTTGTAATTCAATTCTTTGCAAGTATGAACAATATGAACCGTGTCCTGTTACATAATGTACTAAAACCTTACTGCGCTGAATATGTTTGAATTACGCCACGGGTGGCCGAGGTCGTTAAGGCGCGGACTCTTGAGCGGGAGGTCTGGGATTCGGATCCCGCCAGGACCGTCCTCCTTGACTGAGGTCTTTTCCAAGTTTTCATCCGTTCTTATAAATTGCAAATGCCGGAGAGGTACCCTAACCTTAGGCGTGGAATGTTTCCTTCCATGAAAAATAAATCCTTTCCCAATATATCATTTCATTTCATGTATCATCAGTGTCCACCGTCTGTGGTGCCTCAGTAGTAAAAACGGCGTTGAACACCATTAAATAAAGTTTGAATTGTAATGCATTACTTTATGGATGAGAAGATTTCATACACTCTTCTACCTTCTTTTATTTCATCCCATTATTGTAGGCATATTTGTTGGCAATACTTAAAGCTCCAATGACTAAAACGTCCTGGCCGCGTAGTGGTAACCATAACCAAGATTGCGAGTTCAAACCCGGCCGGGATCGATGGATTTTTTCGGGCGTAAAAATTCTTAGTATGGCTTCTTTCGGAAGGGAAGTAAAGCCGTGGGTCCTGTGTCATACATTTACGGCACGAAAAAGAACCTCAAACCTGAAAGGAGAGGCCTCTGAGCAAAATTTATCGGCCGTTTCACGCCCTGAATTGAATGGGACGCTGATGACCTGAGATGTTAAAGAGCGTCCGCAAATAAATAAAAATTACAAAATAAAAAACTCATACAGTATTGCTCTATAGAAACAATGTTGTCCAACAGGCAACTCCCGGGCCAGACACTGCCCGTTAGTCACTTTTCTCTGGCTCTCTTAAGATAATACTTTGTTGTGTCCCTTAAGAATATAAAAACATACGCTTATAACCAAACTACTAAGTCGAAAAAGTGAGTGAAAAACAGAAAAGCTCGACTCTGGTCAAGTTTCTTTCTTCGTCCCTTCTGACTCTTTCCAAGAAAACTGCGGTGCTTTACATTCCATGAACAACAGAACAACCCTAGTACAAGGTCACTTCAGCCAAAATGCGAATGTCCAGAACACGGGAATAGGGATTACAGCTATCATCAACTTTTTTCCTTGTGTCTTCAGTGTCTTCAGTTCCTGTTAGCTGCGAGTTAGCAGAGCATGTATGAACATAAACGTGTTACATTTGCCTATCAATGGTTACAGAGGTGGCATTGATTCTGGACACGTTCGTAAATTGTCTATTCTTTTTTAAATCTTACAAGATATGCAAAGATTGTGTTGTGCTAAATCAACAGATGGCATTTTTATTTTGTCTATGACGTTTCTATACCACATTTATTTTCTTTAAGAAAGGTAGAACTTGCTACATTCTGTATAGATATTAGAAACAAATTAATTAACATAATTCAGTAACCTCAACAACTTCATATTAGCGCAGGAGCAAAATAATTGTAAAACTGTTGTGTTTTCAATCAACAGAGCTCTTGTATTCTCTCAGTATCTAACTAGATAAGACACTGGGGATGGAGAGTGTAAGTTAATGCCCGGAAAGTTACTCGCACCTTTGCTTACATTTCATGCTTCTTTTTCATTGAGGGGCCAATTTGTTTTGGGACATTGAGCCGGACATCGGATATTTATCCTCATAATCGGAGGATTAGCAAACCAAATTAAATGCATATATTCATTTATTTTGGTCTTTTGGATATAAAAAAAATATGGGACTGAAGAATAAAATCTGGAAGGCGAAATCGCGGGATATGAAAGTACTGTTACTATTGGAAAACCTGCATACAGCCTGAAACAATAACCAAGAGGTAGTTTACGGTAACTGGAAACGTTCCAGCTTTTGTTATTGCACCCACCGTCTGCAACTGAGAGCCAGCGAATTACAACTTCTTTTAATGGGGAATTCTGGAGTATGCATTCTGCTATATTTGGAAATATTCATAAAAAGACTAAAAAGGAAATTCTAGAAGAGATAAATTAGAGAACTCAGTACATCCAACGGGAGCTTTGTAGCCTTCTGCTGGAGGATTATACCGTACCATCTTTTGTTGTCCTCAAATTTATGTGTACTTTTTTTATTACTACTGTAATTTCAGAGCTTAAGTTTTCAGTATTTCTAAACAACAATGAAGCGTGATTTTTTTTTTGGGTGAGGAGTTTCGTGATGGCGGAGAGAATGGTGGATGATGATGACTGAGGACTGGAATGGGGCTGCATTGGGATGAATTGATTAAATTGTGACGTTCGATTGCAGTTCTAGAGACAGCTGCTGCATTCCCCAATTACTCCTCGTGTAGACGATCTCCAGAGTATTTCGCTGAATTTCGGAAGCTAAAGCTTGCTGCGTCTGAGTTAGGGAATTAAATGTGGAAGAGGACAATAAATAATGCTAGCTGACCTAGTTACTTGCTCAAACATGAACATCTGAGCATTTTCTCATCTTTACGTCGGACCACTGGGCAACGTAAGTTTTGCAGAAACGTCGACATGTTATGTAGTCCAAATGGGGCTGAATACAAAGAAAATGCTGCTATTGTGCTATTTTAAAGCAGCACAATTGTTCAATCAAATAACTCGCGTGATAATTGATGGTCTTGTCGATGCTGGGCTTGATACCGCGGACTTAGGCCGCTCTTCATTGAACTTCCGAGAGACGCAGCGGCCTCACGGAGCTGGAGCACTGAGGATCCTAAGAATGCGCCATTTTGAGGAAGAATCTGTCTCTTTTATACTTGTCACAGAAATGACACTACCACGGAAAACTGACGCTATTTTACACGCCTTTATTGTGTCGGCCTTATCTATAGGCTATTGCTTACATTCCTTGAATATCGATAAATGAGATGATTACAACTTTCCCAGCAGAAGCAACCACCTATGCTTTTCTTGGTGTTGGTAATGATCGAGATTTCCACACAGAGCTTTATTTTTCTTCTCAGGACCGAAATGATGCAGCCAAGTTTCATCAGCAGTGATTACTTTTGAAAGAAACTTCATACTTTCCTGTAACATCATCTGCAACTGCATGCAAATCTCTTCACTAACGTTCTTTTGTTCGGGAATACCCAGTGAAATTTTTAGAATTTGTGAAAATGTTCTTAATGTTCTAAACTTCTTTACGCTTTCGCGGCCGGTATTGTTATTACTGATATTTTCCTTTACTGAATATTTTACCAAGGTTTAAATTAATAAAAAAGCAGAGCTTTCGCAGACTCTACGATGCAATAAAAAGAGTATCGATATGACTTGACAAAGACAACGAAGACTTGGAATCTGTTACTGGTCAACAAATAACGTCTGCGCCACAACTCTCCCCAACACTCCCACCCCTTCCCTACTAGAGAAGAGCTATTACCAAAAAAAAAAAAAAAAAAAAAAAAAAAGTATTCTCATCCTCACCGAAAGCCAAAGTACTTTCCTCTGACCAGATGAGATCTAAACTGATATGGGAGCGTCAAAATGCCTTGCCTGCCCTGACATCCCACAACAGGCTTGAACTGCGGTGAGTGCCAGGGCATCAGGGCATTTATGGGAACGAGATGCCAGATCGATTGGCAGGCAAAACACCTTTTTTTGGCCTTGAGCCCGTGGTCGGAATGAATACCCATTCCGCTAAGACCGCGGTTGAAACGTGGATTGGGAATAAACAACAAAACTAACCTGGACAAATCCACACTAGGAGATTTATCCTGGGTGCTAGCAGTAATCTCTCCATATCAGTCTATACAACTGGACAGAAGAGGAATAAGGAGAGTAATTGCGTTAATTACTGAGCATGGTCACTTCAGGGAGCATTTACCAAAAGTGGATCTGTATAAAAATGAACCCACTTGCAGATTGTTAAAACAGGACGAGAAATCTGCCGGAGTGTCCAATCCTGGAAAGAAATGAACTTGTTCTATCTATAACCAGGGAAGATCTGGACAAGGACGCCAACATTGGAACCAAAATCCTGCAACTTGTACTACGAACAGATTTTGGTAAACAATGAAGACGTCCTTCCCCATCGGACAGCACGATAAGCCTTTTAGGTTGACGTGCTAGAGGATGCTAAAACTCTATTAAATCCCCACAATAAGTCTAGCCCCTACAAATCCAAACGATTTTGTACTTTGTCTCTCCAAATCCAAACACTTTTCGTATATACATTTAACAACTATTATTATGTAACAGAGCTTATGTTGAGACATAAAATTTTCATTCACCATTTCTATGTTAACCGTGCAGAACTTGTGTAAAAGGACACTGCGCTACTTGTGGTTTGAGAAATAAACACAGACTGAGCGTAGAGCGGGAGATACACGAGCTTGCCATTTATAACAGGCTAATGCGAATCTGAAAGTGTACGATACGCAACAATTCATCACGTGCATTTATCCCACGCAGCGCTTTTGGTGTTGCCACTCCCACAAACGAGCATCTCTTCAGGAGTGACAAATCTCTCGGACCAAACCGCTCGCTAATCACCCTCCTCTGGGACCACCTCGCCAACTCCCGTCTCAGACTGGCTTAGCCTCAACCACACTGACTTCTAGAGATGTAACAGAGTGTCAGCTGTATTTATGGCTCAGATATGCCTTTCGTGACGAATGTATCTGAAGAGTGGCAAGAACGAGTTTGACAGCGGGAGAAAATTTGTTATTTGAGATGGATTAAGTATGGCAGACATAACTCATTGTTATATAAATATTTAAAACGATTGCAACATTTTATAGGAAAATAATTGCGAATTCATTTTGTAATTTCTTTTCGTAAACTTTTTTTGATTACACACCTATCAGTGAAAGTTATGTAAAGTGTCAAGGAATAAATGCAGTACAACAAATAACTTAGAACGTGATTACAGATGCACGATGACAACTCATTAAGCTGAAAATGGATAAAGAACTTATATATATATATATATAATTACAAACTTGAATAATTCTTTTATTTCTCAACATATCTTGCATAAATATCTATGGAACTGAAAATCGAATGAGGATACGGCTCTTGATTTTAAAACTGAAGATTCTCGCACGAGGAGGGTATTATTATGCCCTATATGTGTGGATTGTTGATTTGATAATCTCCCTGTACACAGGGACCGCCACGAGGGTGAGCGAGCGGTTTCGGGTTCGAATCCCACCAGGATCGTCCCCCCTGAATGAGTTTTTTTTTCCAGATTTTCCTCAGTCCTCATAAATGGCAAATGTCGGGAAGCTACCCTAAACTTAGCCCTGGAACTTTTCCTTCTTAAAAAAAATCCTTTCCCAGTTTATCATTTCATTTCATCTCATGTATCATCAGTGTTCACCACCTGTGATGCCTCAGTGGTAAAAACGGCGTTAAACACCATTCATATATACACTGAGGGAGTTTCCCCATTGTATCACAACCCCTGAAATCCAGCAGCCTAAAATTCTTTGGGATGCTGCAGGAACTGCACATGAAAGTCAGTAATCTTGGAACCCACCGAGCACAAACACGTCTCACATACAACTTTTCAGTTACCAACATGTGCGTGGGTGACACACAGTGAAATTTTCAGACTTTTTGAAAGTGTTATTAATGTTATTCGACGATACCCTTTCACAATGACAATGGTGTTAATGCTTTCTTTCGTTAGAGTACAAACTGGAGCGCTGATTGCACCTTCCTTTGAAATTGTCTCCACTCTTTAAATATTTTAACCATCTTGGAGCTGTGCGAAACTGAAAATGTCTCAATTTGCACACCTCTCACAAGCAGGAAACGGAAGCGATAAAAACGAAACTAGTGTGTACATCACGTATTAAGGTAACAAATTATTGTAAAACTAAAATGTTTGCGCAAGTAATTGCGAGTTTAAAAAATATGATTATTTTATTATTTAAAATTATGTAAATAAAGAGACATTTTGGAGAAAGGCTAGAAAATACACAATAGCAAAACATGGGAAAGAAATAAAAACTAACTGAAGGCTAAGAGGACATTATGCCTGAGTAACAGAAGGACCCGGATAACCTGACAGAATTCGCAACTTTAAATGAAAACAGTTTTACACACATTTTTGTATAAAGTATTTCTAGAATTTGAACATATAATGTATATAATTTCCTCTTCAAACTATTGTGATGTCGCGAATTTTTGGAATGATATATTTTGTTTCCACACATACTTGTTTCTCTGTAAGCACGCAGTATCACGTCTTATATGCGATACTTACTGTTGTTCATTTGTTTCCTTGCAGTATATGTACGTATTTTTAAGGAATACTTTAAATTATTTTAATACACCCCCCCTTTATATTCGTATTAACTTAGAAATGTTGTAGGTTGGATGATAACACAAGGCGCTTTGAGTTTTTCTTTTGTTTGCCTAAGAGGGAGAGAGCAGTTGCTTAGCGACGGCGCAAAGCATTCCATGCAGATTAGTCACAAGGGGTAATAGACATGCTGTGTGAACAGTAATTAAGTGCTTGTGATGGGCGGTAGAGACGCAACTGTGTCCGAGTGTAATTAAAAAGATTAGCACAAGTTGAGGCCCAGTCAAAGGGATGGTTCCTTCTCTCTGTATTTGACAGACCTCTACTACCCTGCCAGCATCAAATTTGAAGATTTAGGGATAATGTTACCAGATGGCTGTGAGGAACACAACCGAGGCAGTATCGCCAGTTTCAGCACAGTGTTGTTTACAGATTTAATTGCCTAGAAAATTAAACGTAAAATATTCATGCATATTTTATTCCCATCGAGTGAATACTTTAGGTAGCGAACAGGAAAAAGAAAATTGAAAAACATTTAAACATTTATCAGCGATTTTAACGCTGGTAATATATTTCAAGTTATAAAAAGTATAACACAAGAAAAATACAAAAATAAATTGATGAGTTTGAACAGACCATCAGAACGGCTCATAGTAAACTGACAGCTTTCTTTAAAAGTACAATGCGGCACAGCGTTTCTTTGACTCGTACTTGAGAGCGGGAGGTCTGGGGTTCGAATCCCTCCAGGACCGTCCTCCATGACTGAAGTTTTTCTACAGGTTTTCCTGATTCCTGATATATGGCAAACACCGGAAAGGTACCATAAACTTAGGCCTGAAACGTTTCCTTCCTTAAAAAAATAAAAAAAACTCCTCTGATGTTTCAGTAGTTATAACGGGCGTTAAATACCATTCAAAAGAAGAATGAAAGAAAGAAAAAAAGAAAAAAGAACGCACAACCACTTGCTAACAAAGACCTTCCTTTAAAATAACTACAAGCTGCTACCTACATATGCATCATATGGCCAAAACGACTGGCTTCTTGCCGCAGCTCAAATAACCTCACTGTAGTTAACCATGAAATATATGTATAAACTCTACAAAATTAGAATAAATTATCCTTTAAAACATTGACAGATACTGAATCTGCAGCTTGTGTATTATCAGACAAGAATACTTTACACGTTGACCAGAAAACCGTTAAAAATATGAGTTTTTTTTTTTGAAGAAAATAAAATAGAGTTATAAATTAATTTGCTTTAAGATTAGAGGAGGAGTGAACAAAAGAGAAAGCAAACCTAGAGGACTAAAATTACGAGTGGAGGAAAGAGTTACGTAAACAAAGACTGTATACTCACGCATGACATCCTCCATTCTCGCCGTGGTGGAACACGTCAGGAAGTCGGCGTAGAAACTCACCATGACCAGCCCGCCATTTTGCGCCTGAAAAACAAAAGCCGTCTATGTATTTTACTGCTGCTGGAAATTTTCAGACAACGCCACAGTTAAACATCAGGCGAAGTTGACTTTTTCTTGCTTCGTGTCGACTATAAACTTTTAAGAGTTATGTTAACACGACCTACTCACCACCTCGGGACGATGGGGGGGGGGGGGGGGGAGGAACATTATAAATGGTTATTTATGATAGCTTCCTTATTTCATAAACTTCTTTAATACCGAAATACTATCACAAATAGCATGTGTGCAAGCAGTATTTAGACAATTGTTTAGTTTTTATGAATTAATTAAATACGTTTACAGTAAATAATTTCATTTTTATCTTTCCTTAAATACAACAGCGAGGTTTGTCATTGCTTGAGCAGGAGAAGTAGGTTAGCTTTTTGTATTATGCTGCATCGCTTGTCAACTGTTTTAACAAGTTGAATGTCTTTACTATCGATTGTCTACTGTTAACAATTAACTTTAATCTATTAATGCTCAAAAGTAGGCATTTGTTTTAAAGTTTACGATCATTAATATTCCTTCAAAACAAAAGTGCAGAAGCTATGTTGATACAAAACAAAAGACATATTGCTATCTTCTATATAAAGTTAGACGATCAGTCACTCAGGACATAAACGAAATGTTATTAGTGAATTCCGAAGGTATTGCGTCCATGAAAATATTTTTTTAAACTTTCTTCAAAATCTCATCCATCCTATTTTCTAGGCATCAAAATGACGAAAACATTATTTATATGAACAGTATTTGTGTTTTCTCAACGAAAATCGCCATATAACAATCAATCAACAAGCGATTGGATCATTTGGGGTAGGGGTTAACCTAAAGCAAATTTTTAAAAATTGCTATAGCGGCCAAAATTTTTGGTTTTTTATCAACGAAACTCTGTATATGCCATTAAAATAAAACAACACAAATATTTTTAGAAAACCATCCAAATCAAACTATTAAGAGTGGGGGTTTACCTAAATCCTAAAATTTAACAATCGCTGTACCAATATTTGTTTTTCGCAAGGAAAATCTGCGTGCAACATTTAAATAAAATAAGAAATATAGCTTCTGAAAATCAGGGAAATCACACCATTAATAGGGGCGTATAGCTTCACAAATTTAGCTTGCTGAGGAATTCGCTTAGTTACCGGAAATTTCTTACTTACCAGACGACTGTAGTGATGTAGAGGAAACAATATAGCGCGCTGCGAGCTTGAATCGAGCTTCTGGTTTCAGATATTTTAATGCTCATGTTTTAATTCAAGAATCACGTATGTTTAGCGCTTTAGGTCCCCAGGCCCCTTTGCCTATTCATTTAATTTGTTGTTAATTAAATAATGCCTTCTCACATTTGTTAGTTTGTTCTGTTGTTCATCTCTTTAGGTCATTTCCGGCTAAAAGTTATTTATTTTTATTTCAAGTATAAGCCCGTGTTTTCTTGAAAGTAAGAATTGCTCTATTATACGAATTGGGTGTGCTCAATGCTATGTAGTAACAAATTATTCGTACAAAAAAGACGTAAGATATACAAAAACGGGTTATATCTATACATTGAAACATTCTCAGAGATATTGGCATGACATTTTTTGTAGAGTTTTGATTATATAAGAGCTATATATAACATTTTTGTATGTCGAACAAATGTCTTGGGGCTTTTTATTTTTTCTTTTTTGCACAACCTTATTTGACATGTCTTGTGATTAGCGGCCTTTGATGTTCCTTCATCCCTATCATTAGTCATGAATGATGGTGACAGTCTATGAAAGTTAGTTTAAAACGGAAAGCTAAGGGAAAATTTAGATCCGGAAACAAAGCTGGTAAACAATGACTCACGCACTACGCTACAATGAGTTTGAAACATGTTTGTTGTGCAGTAATGATTATTGTCGATTAAACTTACGCAATAAATGTTAAGAAACGTGGGTAAGGATGCGGTCCTTTGACTGCCTCCGGGAACCGATAATAAATTTGCTATTATTTTAGAAAGTTACGCCTGAAATGGGTTAGGGAAAAAAATTGGTGAGATAAAAGTCATTAAAAGGGATTAAAAACATAAAAACATAGCAAAATACTTCCAAAAACAGTGAAAATATGCGATTGAAAATTAAAAGAGGTCAATTGACCGCCATTGGGCGTTCTAGTTTTAAATAACTGGAGGCAAAGTGAACAGTAAAAAATAATTATATGAGTTTGACCGCCAGGTTTAATTTTCATATTCAGATACATAACTTATCACATGCTCTTCTTATATAAAACCTTGTATATATGATGTTAAATTATTATCAATGATTATTTGTGATTCTTCATAGCCTGTAAACATTACGCAACAGATTAAAGTTTTGAAAATCACAAAAAAGGTTGTTATTTTCTGTAATAATGTATGAAATTTATAAATTTCTGCGTTATGGCTACAAATGGAAGTTTGAAATTGATATGCTTTTAAGATAACTGACTTATACCTTCAAAGTTAATTCCAATTTGCTTTCTACATTTCCACTAAAAAAAGTTTACGAAATCGTCCAAGCGTTACAAACGACATATCTGATGATATTATCTGTTTACATCATTTTACTGAACTGGCAAAAAGAAGTCAGTTAGGGGGCAAATGGAAATTGCATTCCTAACACACCAGGAAAGTAGCGTTGTAGGGGAAACATTCAGTAATAGAGAACGTATTAATTGGAAATAAATGGTTGAAACGTTTTAATTATTTTGGAAGTGAAATTATTGCTAATTACAGCAACAACTGGAATTCTAATGTGCTGACAATTAAATATTAAATGATATAAACCTTGACATTTGACATTTTAAAAAAAACCAGTTCTGAGCGGAACGTTCTGAATTTCTGTATCTACGTTAAATTTGTACAAAGAGTTATTTTTAATTCTAAATTTCTTTTGCCAATACCACACAGTAATGCCATAACTTATTTAATTTCATTAATCAATTAATTAACTTTATTGGCTCTTATATTAATTTTTATTAAAAGCCATTAAACTCGGCGAAGAATTCGTTAAGTGCATTCCCAAGTGACGAGCTTTATTTTCAATTCCTCGGCTGTTTTGTCTTTATCTTCTTGGCTTGTTGTTAGAGATGTTACAACTAGATGATGCATTCAAAGATAGTTTATTTTTTATTTTTTTTAATGGTGTTTAACGCCAGTTTTTACTACTGAGGCACCACAGGCGGCGAACACTAGTGATACATGAAATGAAATTATGTATTGGGAAAGGATTTTTTAAAGGAAGGAAACGTTCTAGGCCTAAGTTTAGGGTACCTCCCCGATATTTGCCATTTATGAGGACTGAGGAAAACTAGAAAACAACTCAGTCAAGGAGAACAGTCCTGGTGGGATTCGAACTCCAGACCTCCCGCTCACGAGTCCGCGTCTTAACAACCTCGACCACCAATGGCGGTATAAAGCGTTTAAGGGCTAATATTTACATAAGAGTATATACATACGCTCTAATAATACTGATTACTTATGTGACATAATGTTATGTTAAATGAATTTTTAAGTTTCATCAATTCCTGTAAATTTAAAGTAATTTTTTTTTGTATTCATTTTGCCTAAAGACGTGCATTTGTCTTTTCAATGTTACCAACTCTCTTTTCCAAATATTTGTGAGAAAGAATCCATCAATTACAACAACAAATCATATCACAAAATGCTGTCGACTGTCATATCACATATGGCACAAGCTAGAATTATGAAAGGGCACTCCTATAAAAATAAAAGAAAAGCGCAGGACATACAATTAGTATTGTTAAATCTCTATTTTGTTTTTCTCAGTTGGGCTTGGTGAATAAATCGCATTGTAACAGTAACCAGCTTTCATTTATTGCAGTTTCGTGATTTCTGATCAGGTAGGTATTCATTAATATCAGTTTATAAATGTTATAAAATTATTAATATTTTGTTCCGGCCGAAATCGATAGGTTTTTCAGTTCGCATTTCCTCAAGGACTATTAAGGCTAATAAAGTGATACTTGTACTGCATTTTCTGGTCTATTTTCACTACTATACCATGAATGTGTAGAAAATTGTAAATTTCTTTGTTTGCTTTTTTCTATTTATTCTCAAACATTTAATTTTTTTACGTTGTCAAATTCTGTTCTAGCTCAACCATTAAAAATCCACATCACAATAATATCATGAATAAGTGAAATCTCTTAAAGATACAGATCCTAAAAAAAGGGAAAATTGTGCAAAAAAGAGTATTTTTTTCAGTAATTGCAGTAATTTTACAGAAAAATCAAATTTGGGGGAAAAACACTAAAATTTTCCAAAATTATAAAACAACAAAGGATGGTTTCATGGAAGCAAACGCTGCTAATTTATGAAAAAAAAAAAAAAAAAACTTTTTCTGTCATTCAAGACAAATCTTCTAGAGCAAATAGTTCACGACATATAGAATTTTAACCGAACAAGTGCGCACAAAATAAAATAAAATTAAAAAAAAAAAGCTTCTTCAGTGACATAATCAAAATTTTATTAAAATATTTATAATCAAGGAACGTTAACAAAATCATATAAAACAAATAGAAAATTCTAAATATTAAAATGGTACAAAAAATAGAATTGTGATTTTTTGATTCCCCTTCCCTTAAACGGAAGCCCTCCGGGAGGGACTTAAAGCCATAGCTCCCGTGTCGCTGATATACGGCGTATCAGAGAACTCCATGCTGAAAAAATGGCGGCCATTTCACGTCCAAGTAATACCTTAGCATTACACTGTATGGACTGACCACCTATCCATCCGCAATCTGTAAGTATACAGTGTAAGTAAGTTCAGTTCTACTCCGTAAGGACCCAATACAGATACTACAAGTCGATGAGGATAAATATTTTATGAGTGAATGTTAAGATTATATTATTTGTATTCTAATTTTATACGTGAAAGACAAATTTCTGAGTTTTCTACACTCGTGAATCGACCAGCATTATCAGAACAAACTTATCCCAATGAGAGATAAACGTAATAGTCTATGAACTCGAGCAATGAGACCGTCATTTCACGTGGTTTAAAACCATAATAAATACCTCCATCTTTAATAAAAATCATACACGTTCAACGTTAAAAACTTCAGAACATTGTAAAACGCCTGTTCAGTACTTTCTTTAAAATTATTTTCCTAGGATTCTTCAGATTTAACTCGATTAAAGTGGAGATACCTGTAAAGTTCATTCTCTCGTTCTACGGACATTGCCATCTATCGAATGAGAAATGAGACATGATCAAAGTGGAATGTATTACCAATTTATTTTTTAAACCACTAATTTGAAAAACAAGTGTCCAGTGCTTTAATTACAGGTAGGACCAATTTCATTATTATTTTAAACAAACAAATTTTCTTTCTATGTCATTCCCATTCTTTCCTTATCTACCCATTCAAATTAATTTCCTCACTCACTCAGCTGTCAGACTGAGTCACATATAAAACTATCGCGTTCTCCGCTGGAGTTTCCTGCCGTTGTTCCATAAAGAATAATTTTCTTGTGCCCGTAGGAACGAGACGATTTGTGACAAAGCAGACGAAGTTTTTATCGATCTACAGAAAACTAAGAAAGCAGCTTGTTCTCATTTTGTCATTATTTCTGTCCTACTCTAGTACCGTGATTTATCAGCCAACCACAAGAACTAGTTTTTCTGAAGTCGTTGCCTTTTTTATTTTTCTCTCTCGTTTCTTTTCTACAAGCTTGGAAAGGGAACATTAAATCCGTATGGCTATTGATTTCATCATTAAAACCCTTTTCAATAATCTTCCCTCGGATATAATGCGTTCTTTGCACTGGCTGATTCGTTGTGCTGGAGTTGTAATCGTCGCGCGTCGATGTCTACCGTCTTTTGTTAATTTTGTAGTATTGGGACTTGGTACTTGCTCTCGAAAGCGCTGGAGCACAGAAAATACGTGAAATAAAAAGAACAAAGACTACTATAGTAAACGCAGAACTTAATGGAAAACGAGAGTGAACTATGCTAAATCACATTTATTCCTCGAACACCTCATTAGCTACCCTTCCTATAAACATGGAATCTATAGCTTACGCTTAAAAACGCCAGTAAAATTAGATGAAAATATTATACTCGAAAAGGACTCAATTATCCAATCATTATTTATGCGTCGCGTAAGTCACCAAAAATCCATTTTTAGTTTCACTTTTATTCACTCAGTTTTTCCTAAAATGCATATCTAAACATATACAGTAGTCAATCAATACCCTCTGATGATTCAAGTTTAAAGAGATTGGAATGCTGTTTAGTTCAGTTTCAAACTTGTGATCTTAAAAATTATATGCAGTCTTATATTTAAGATAAGTTCTATACTTTTTGACTTCACTAATTTTTAGAGACAACAGAAATAATCCATTGAATCAGCCAAATATTTGGTCGCCATGTGGGGACTGCATAAACCCTCTCTAGGCCAACCAGGCTATATCGAACTGCTACGTTGGCATTTAGTCTGTCGTTTGAACAGTGAAAAAACAACAAATATCTAATACTAGAGTAAAGTCAGCTAAGTATACTAAATAACAAATACTAGGCCTAATTATTGTATTCCACAAATATTTATTTATGATTTGTATCGCATAACAAGCCCGCTTGTACAGTCAAGAGCTTATTTGAATATTCCCAGGTGATCAAGCTCCATGTCGTAATAAGTTAGATGAAAAATTTTGCGAACCGCAAAGTGTTCCAAATAAGAAAAGGCGAGGAGAGTGACATAATTTTATAAGCAGAAGTAGTTTTTGGGGTTTAAGGCCGTGAGCTAGTGGTTCCAAAACATCCGCAAATAAATATGGGTCATATCATTAAAATATGTTATAAATGTGTGACTGCAAATAAACATGACTTCGAACAACTTCTATAACACACAGCAGCACTCATTATGAAATGAAACTTCTATTATTGATAAATATTGTGCAAGCCGAAATGTTAAAGAGCCTTGTCCATTGACATAGCTGACGGCTAGCTTAATCTTGGCCCCACGCAGCTCGCGCTCAGTTGCGGACGCAAGTTAAAAACATTTCTCTGAAAAATCAGCATCACATTCACTTTAATAGGTAAGATAATGTATGTATCAGGAAAAAACATTTAAGAGTCTAGTCTGGAATGTGTTGAATTAGAGGGGGTTGATTTAACAAAACTTGAAACAGTTTCTCCGATCCGCCACCATGAAATATAATTATAATGTATGCTTATGTATACCCAGTCATAATATTTTAGTATTGTAATAAGTAATGTCAACACCATGTATATATAAATGTGTAATACGATGTAACTGTAACGTCTGAACTGAATTAGGTCAACAAAAGAGAAAGCTCTTTAGTATTTTGTACGGTAGCTTCGAAAGGCAAGGCCATAAAAATTCTATGGAAAAGGAGAAACTCGAGGTCAAGCATTGCCAAATGACCTAACGTTGAGGGTTAATAAACTGAAGGACTTTTAAAACTCTTTAAGGTCTTTGAATCCGACAGGCGTTGCATCGTTTTCCTTTTAAACTAACCAATAGTGACGAATGTTTTAGAACTTCCAAAAAATAGAGAATGGAACGTGGTGTAGGTGAAATTAAACCAGCCAATGAAAAACGTATGTTAGAACTTTTAAAGATAGGCTCGAAGATTGCGCGTGCCTTCGTGATTTTGTGGCCATCATTAAACGCAACGATCACTTGATTTTTGTTTAATGTATAAGGGAGAAACTTGTCTGAAACAGGCAGTTACAAAATCTACACAGGATGAGAAGCCTTTCTCAATAGTAGTTTGAAGTTTTACACGGTGAGACGCAACTCTTTTCTCATTAAGCAGTTATAAGCCCGGCGTTGCTGGGAGAGGCAGTTTAAGTTTTATACGCGGCGAGGTACGCAGTTATAAGATAGATATTCAAAGTCAAAGCAGAAACAGTATGCGATACTCATTGCAAGTTCGACTTTCTGTTCCATTAGCCGCGGCATGCGCCTGTAAGTTTCACACATGGCAACTAAGTTCAATATAGCCAAGTCCATGCGCAAAACACCAGAGGACGTAAAAGAACGTGGAATAATAAAATATGTAATTACATATTAAGTCGCATTGAGTGCTTGTTTACACTATTAGAAACCCTCTACCATTCCCGTTGAATAGGAGTCAACACAAAATAGCGGAATACCGTCAGAATTGTTGTCATTGAATCGTGGGCAGCAACACCGAAGCGACCAATAATTAATCGACGAAACCGCTTTAAAACAGGCTACTCAACGTCAACAACAGCTCGCTTCAGGATTGGTGCCCAACGTGGCTACCATACTAAATAGCTTCATAATAATAATAATAATAATAATAATAATAATAATAATAATAATAATAATAATAAAATAATTTGGTTCCCCAATGTACACATAGCCTTTTTTGTGGAACTTTATCTGAATAACTGAACGTCGGTCCTGGTGGTGTAGTGGTTACCATACTTGCCTCCTACACCCAAGAACGCGGGTTCGAACCCGGCCAGGACCGATGAATTTTTTCGGGCGTAAAAATCCTAAGTATGGCTTCCTTCGGAAGGGAAGCCGTGGGTCCCGTGTCGTACATTTACGGCACGAAAAAGAACCTCAAGCCTGAAAGAGAGGCCTCTGAGCAAAATTTGTCGGCCGTTTCACGCCCTGAGTTGAATGGGACGCTGATGACCTGAGCTGTTAAAGAGCGTCCATAAATAAATAAATAAAAAAAAAACTGAACACAGCGGAGCGGAAATTACAGCTGCAATTATTTACTTAACAGATAAGGTATGACACTGGATGAGGGTTTTGTGAAGGCGATAGTCATCGGTGAGGCCAGAAACGTATGGACCTACTCTGGTACAATCTCTGAAATTAGTGCGATCATTTCATTAATATGAAATATAAAGGGTGATATTACGCAACAGTATTAAGAATTTGTCATCAAACACGACGTAGGAATCGCCTAGAGAGGTGTGAAGAAAAGGATAAAACGTTGGAATACTTGAAAGGAAATAGTCTTTCTTGTCTGTCAGCTCCAAGTCGAGGGCGGACGCAAAACCAACAGGAAATAGTCCGACAGGAAGTGACAGAGAAATTTTCTCACACTTTGCCGGGGAGAATAGAAAAGAAAGGGAAGCCGACTCAGGAACGTGATTGCAAATCCAAAAGTGTTTCAATTTCCGTGACCCCACAAAGCCAGAAGGTGTCGTCCTCACGATCGAATTCAAAGGCTTCTCTCCCTTCTTATATTTCTACGTGTCTTCTTTTGTGTTCCCGGTCTTTGTCGTTCCTCCTTATAGCCTTTTGTTCTCTTTCACATGTGCATATTATCAAGGGTTTTAAAAAAAATGCAGCTTTTATCTTTTTTAACTGGTCTAAGCCTCAAGCAATCCTAAGGTTGTTCTTTACTTACGTATGTAACTATAACTTCTGTCCTATTGGCTGCACAAGTTTAAAAAGACTATCAAGGCGGAGCTTACCATTGTCTGATGCGTTTCTCCCACTAATTTAAAGCTCACAATTCACCCTACTCCATCTTCTGAAGCAGTTACTTCGGAGCATAAGAACAGAAAAGAATCTGATTTCCCCACCCAAAAAAACCATGAATAAAACTCTCTGTGTTTCTCCTTAATACGTTCCAGAGATAAACAAGTGCAGGGAATATCACAAGTAATATCATGAGAGTGTCTGAGATTACCGATAAATTCACGAACTTACCTCAGACCTTGAAGTGATATTTATTAGGACTATTTCACGAATAAAATAAGAATTAAAAAATAATTTCCTTAAACTTGGTTTACAATATTGTAATAATTGTATCTCTGTACTCAACCTTTTCAAGCAATCTTGTGACAGAAAGAATACGATTGTCAGTAATGCCAATAGAGAAGAGCAAAATAACCGTTTAGGACTATTTCATGAATAGAGTAAGAATAAAAGTCATATATATATATATATATATATATATATATAAATTAACAGTAATAATAAAAGTAGATAAGGATAAAACACTGAGAAAAAGTCACACTTGAAAATGCTATATTTCAAGTGTGACTTTTTCTCAGTGTTTTATCCTTATCTACTTTTATTATTACTGTTAATTTGTTACATTGTTAATAGTGTTACTTTATTTTTATTTTTCATATATATATATATATATTTGAAAAACGCGCACAGAATATTAACACTTGTATAAAATGTTATACTTATGAATATCTATTCTATTCAGAAACCGTGAGACTGAAATGGACGAAAGTCGATTATTACAATCGCTACCGTTCGATTATCTAATACCAACTGAGAAAAGAAAATGATAACACACGGTGTCTCTATTTTACTTTATATTCCCAATGACAAGATCAATTTGCATATTTGACGCATCACCTAAACGCTTTGAAGAACCCTCCATTTTGTGTTATGATTGTGTTTATCCATGCTTTTGTTGCTATCAATAGCTTCCCACCGCCTCTAGCAAAAGTGGTCAGTGATGTGTGTTCAGGAATTATATAGTAAAGGTATAAAGTTAGCCACACTGACCACAAGACAACTGCACGTCGCGTGATTAAACGATTTTGATATTTTTTTTCTCGATAATTTCACTCTGTAATCCGGCTGTGATTGGTTAAAATTCAAAATTTTGTTTCGTTTCGTTTATCCATTTTAAGATGACGTCACAAGAGTGAAATAATGAAGTTAAATGGTTAGTTGAGTTAACTTTCCACATGCTTCCCATTACGTAAATAACTTGGTTTGATTTTAAAGGGAACAAGTTCATTCTTGCAATGTATTTTTCGACATAGTCACCTGAAAGTTCAACGTACTTACCCCAACCTTTCAACAGGTTTGTGATTTCCACGTGGAAGTAGGTTTTTTCGAGGACCTCAAAATACCGTTTACCCCCTGTAAGACCTATTCCTTTTAATAAATTTCTGTCCAACCAGGAAAATTATGAGTTTCGGGAACAGGTAGTTTTCCCCTCTTCAAGTGGTCAATTATTTTGCGTCCCAAAAAATCGAGGCGATCCCATTTCCAGCGGATGGAGCGTATTTCGTATTTTTCACAACCGATTCGTCGCGTGGCCCACTGCTTATACAGCCGTTCCGTTTCGTAATGAATCCACATTTGGCTCATAGTCCAAAAACGCTGTAAAATCTGTTGGATTCTTCTTAAATATTTCCAAGCAGTCAAAGTTTGCATGCGATTTGCTCCGGAGTGAGCAGACACAGCACGCATCTTGCGCAAAGTTTTTTCATGTGTAATCCATCTAGAAAAAAAAAGCCCTTAGCCTCTACTAACTCGCATACTTTCACTTGCATTTGGAGCTCCAGGACGTGGTGCGTCTTCAATGCTTGTTCTGCCACACTTGAAAACGGCTCCACAGAAAGGGAATGTGTCACCAAATGTAGACAAAATCCTATCATGAATTTCCTTTGCTTTTTCCCTTCCAGAAAAAAGAATTGAACCACATAACAATTCCAATCTGATCCATTTTTCATTGTCACTCAAATCGCTTGAGCTTAAACTGGCAAACAACGAACATCAAGAATGACAAACTATAGAATATTGGTACATAGAAAGCAAAATATATGCTGCTACCTTCTTGTTAGTTTGAGAACCTTACTTATGTAAACACTTTCGTATCTGTGCATAAGTTCCGTAACATTTGAATGTCGTAATGAATGACAACTTTTTCTCCCATTAACTCATGTTTAGGCACACGCTGACATTAACAATAGACATGTTAAATACAAAAATAATATTACATTGTAACAAGCACCATCAGCTATTATATATATTTTCTTTTCATAAGTCATACAGAGCATTCGCTTGTGAGCTTGGCCGCTAGTGGGTGAGAATATCTTGCAAAATAAGTGAGTATACAAATAATTGGAGACAACCTAATGTACACGTGCTGATTCAGACTACTACATTAAGTTCATTGAACGAAGGAATTGTCGTTAATGACATATGAAAATAACCAAAAGAAATTTCTTTATTATTTTGCAAAATTATTTGTTTAACTTGGAAACAGACCGGGATAAAATACTTTTAGAATCATCTTAAAGTAGAAAATTACTCTTTTCGTTGTAAAATACATTTTTGCTCGTAAATGAATAGAAATGCGATATATTTAACCTCATTCTTAGACGGTCTTGTAGAGAGTAAATGCATTCTTGAATAAAATGTACAAGGTGCCATTTAAAAAACAAAGTCCCGTCCCGCGTCTCCTACATTAATGGAGATACAAAAAGTATACCCTCCACAAGAACTCCCCTAATGTGTTAAAAAGATTTTGTTTGAAACAATTTTTCATTTGACGCACCAGAAAAAAGTTATTTTGGGTGAGCAAGATAAATGGGACACCATGGGTATTGAAACCGGCAAATTAATAACAACGGAGAGGAACGTTTTTTGTTAAACGACCCATGTTTTCTAAAGCGTCGTTTAGGATGCATGGCATCATCGAAGGAAACATAGGAGTTAGGGACATTTAACAATTATTAAATTCCTGGATTTGATTACATTCATTACAGCTTCATAGCAGGGCATTTGGACTCTGACAAACATTTGAATTTAATCAAAAGAAGGGAATATTCGCTCAATCAGTTTGAAGGTCAATTGTGGTTATGTACATTTATACGACATTCTGCACATGCCCGGAAGGAAACAACCTGTGGGCAGTGAGCCGGGTAGCTGTTTTCTCTAGCCTTCCCGTAACACATTATCATGTCAGTCAAATAGGGAAAGCATAGACGTCTATTCTCAAAGGGTGCCTGGCATTTCTAAGCAGACGTAAGTCGACACACAGAGATACACGGCGAGGACAAAGCAGCGCCACGTGATTTTAATGTTGCAACCAAAGGGTGCATGACTTGTAAATGAAGCGTCAGAGAACACAGATTGTTTGAAAAAATCTTTTTGTCATTTGTGAGACCCATTTCTCCTCGTCCTATATATGACAATAGTATCGAAACTGGCAGAGAAAACAGGTACTTTTTATATCAATAATGAAATAGTAAACATCCAATTTTTTTTCTGATGATCAAGTAATCGTCACAAACTACATTATCTGCAAATTTTATTGTTCTAATCAAACAATACGAGATGCAAAATTAACTCCGTTAAATAAATAAATAAAAAAATAAAAGAGGCCGGGGTTGCCAAAGAATTAATAATATTTTTTCATCAGTATGAGGGATAATCTCATAGAAGTGTTGTTTCTATGGCAAGAATAATCGAATTAAAGTACCAACTTCTTCATGTAATTAATTCAGCAAGCTTAGCTCCAAGAGTTTTTATTAGTTCTCGAAGCTAATCCCATTCTTTAGTAGGGAAACGATTTTCATCAGATTAGTTGATAGAAACAGGGACCATCTTATGGCTTCTCCGTGAATTTTAATCATATGGGATAACCAAGCTATCAATTATACAGGCTGACAGATTCTCGGCAGTAATATGTGTTGGAAAATTTCCCTCTAAATTCAGCCACGTGCAAAAATTCATCTTCGTCTTATCGCTCTTTTTCCTCCTCTACATAAAAACTGAGAAATGTTAACATTTAGTTCCACTACCGATCCACCATTAGACCAAAACTTTAATCTCTGTTATTGAGAATTTTATTCATAATATAAAAATAACGTACATAAATCAGAATGGCATAATTAGAAAACATAACTTGATTTCAGAAACAGGATACCAGCATAAGTCTGGCACGAGTTAGTATACGAGGTCAGAAAGAGGTGTTAGTCAGATACCTGCTGTTGTTCACATTGGAACGCTAGGCAGAGTTCAGGGACGGCTACGCTGTATGAAATTTGACGAGCAAATGTTCCATCAATACTGATTACACACGACCATGGAAGCAGGAATTCTTTCAACGTTTTCTTAAAGCAGCGAGAGTATTCACCTCATTTACTGGTATTTTACTTAATTAGTGCTGCCAAAATCTTTGTATCAATAATACAAAAATACTCTTATTTCCTACAGGACAGAATTTTTGGAAATCTTATAATTAAATTTGGGAAAAAGGAAACAGTTATAATGCAATTTCCGGCTTAATTTAAAGAGACAAGTATATATGCAGTAAACAAAACAGAACAAGACATTACTTTCCTTAATGGCTATAAGTAATCTCACCTTTTCATCCTTATTTAAGGTGACATCAGAGGCCCTGTATTACTAATGATTTGTTGATTTATTTTATTTTCCGACGCTCCTTAATCTCAGGTCATCAGAGCCTCATTCAATTCAGGGCCTGAAACGGTCAATAAATTTTGCTCAGAGGCCTCTTCATTCAGGCTTGAGGTTCTTTTACATCCCGTAAATGTACGACACGGGACTCGGGTTTTACTTCCCTTCCGAAGGAAGCCATACTTAGGATGTTTACGCCCGAAAAAAATCCATTGGTCCTGGCCGGGATCTAACCCACGATTTTGGGTTTAGGAGGCAGGTATGGTTACCACTACACCATCATGATCGACCATTTATATGGTAAGCTCAGAACCTTTCGTGATATTTATTAGTACTATTTCACGAATAAAATAGGAAATTAAATACAATTCCTCTAAACTTGACTTACACAATTATATTAAGTGTATATTTGTTCTTAACCTTTTCAAGCAATCTTACGACAGAAGAATGCCGATTGTCAGTAATGGCAATAGAGAAGAGCAAAATACGGGTTTAGGACTATTTCATAAATAAAATAAGAATAAAAGTGATATATATATATATATATATATATATTTGAAATTAATGTACAGAATATTAACACTTCTATAAAATGTTATACTTATGAATATCTATTCTATACCGCCACGAGTAGCCGAGGTGGTTAAGGCGCGGACTTGTGAGTGGGAGGTTTGGGGTTCGAATCCCGCCTAGGACCGTCCTTCCTGACTGAGTTTTTGTCCAGGTTTTCCTCAGTCCTCATTAAGGGCAAATGCCGGGGAAGTACCCTAAACTTAGGCCTGGAACGTTTCCTTCCTAAAAAAATTCTTACCCAATATATAATTTCATCTCATGTATCACCAGTGTCTACCGCCTGAGGTACCTCAGTAGTAAAAACGGGCGTTAAACACTACCCAAATATTTATTCAATTCAAAAACCGTGAGAATGAAATGGACAAAAGTCGACTATACAATCGCTACCGTTCGATTTTGTAATACCAACCGAGAGAGAGAGAGAAAAGATAACATACAGTGTCTCTATTTTTCTTTGTATTCTGTGGTTTGGAATTCCAAATGATAAGATCAATTTGCACGTTTGACACATCACCAAACGCTTTGAAGAGCCCTCCATTTTGTGTTATGATTGTCGATTATCCATGCTTTTGTTGCTATCAATAGCTACCCTCCGCCTCTAGCAAATGATGCGTGATCAGGAATTATTTAGCAATTGTATGAGTTGGCTACACTGACCACAAGACAAATGCACTCGCGTAATAAAACAGAATTGATACTCTCTTTTTTTTTTTCGATAATTGCACTGCGTAATCCGGTTGTGATTGGTCAAAATTGAAAATTTTGTTTCGTTTCATTGGTCGGTTTTAAGATGACGTCACATGAGTGATTTAGTCATAATAAATATTACTCAATGGTCTAAGCTTACGATAATTCTGAAATTATCAAAGTTGTGCCTTAGAAGGGAGATTCAATAGCTTAATTTATTGAAGGAATGATAGGTCTTGAAAAGCGATCAGAATCTAAGGAAATAAATTATTCAAGCAGCCCTGAAACAGTCAATGTTACAATTTGTACTGTTAGATGACTATGGCCGGAATGTAAATATACTATTCTGTTCTCATTTACGAATTAGTTGATAAAGGATTCATGAAGAGAATGTATATCCATCCCGAATTTTAATTGGCAGATTTGTCTTGAAGTCCAGAATGTTTCAAGACGAATTTGATATTCAAAACGACCAAAGTAATATGTCATTTTCTTTAGCCGGATCGGAATCTAGCGCTAATTAAGATTACACTTTCTAAAGAAATTTCTTATTAATAAATTTTATGCCGGAGTCTTCTTTCGAAGGCACCGGGAACGTTCCAATTTCCGGCTGAATTCTGAATCCTTAGATGATTTATGCGTGTAGCTGGCCACTTTAATGGCGGCACTGGAATAAATTTTCCCCTTCCCTCCCTATTCGTTCGCCTCTCTTCCTCTCTACTTGAACTATCGGAAAACTGGAACTTCTTATTGCTAAAATTATGAGCTGCGCGCTTAATGCTGGATGAATGTGAAATAGGCTCCCGTTTCTTTAATGTGTTCTGCAACGCCCGATGACGCTGTAAGAGCAAATGTTCAACGTGCTACCATAGAACTAGGATCAGAATACTGGTTTCCAAACAGTTGACACAGGTCCAGTGACAGAGAATCATTTTGGAACTTCTGATAGTCAAACGGTGAATAGGTAGGTTCTTTCATGTTTCTCAGAGGCATTAGACACTGCACTCTTGCGAGCCAGCATCGCAATAATGTACGGTGAAGCACTGAGAAAGGACATCAAAAGGTGCTGGTACTGCATTTCGTAGGCTGTTACTACTAATATGTGACTTAACATTTCATTATCACTTATCATCACTGAGAATAAATAGACACAATGTATAGAATTTTACTCTGAAATTAGAGAGAAGACAGTCACTGTATGTCCGCTCTCTCCGGCTCCGCATCTGGTACTGCAGGTGTTGCCCTTACATCAAGAAAGATCTCAGTCTGCTGGGGCGGTAGGGCAGTTAGAGCTGCAGTTCCGAGCGACAGCGGAGAGACCCGAAGGAGTGTAATTTGCACAGAAATAGCTAGCTAAGATGGCGTTCAATTGCAACGACATGACAACGCTCAGACGGTTAGAGCGTCGTTTATAATTGTGAAGGTAATGGTTTCGTATACTCACGATCTGAACCTCTCTCTCTGCCGGAGTTAAATGAGATTTGTCACCATCACAATGATATACTCGCTAACATAGTTCACGCACACATTGCGCTATACAGTGATATTTACGATTTTTTTCTGCTAGAATTAAAGGAGATTTGCCACCATTACAGTGATTTAACTTCCCTTATCAATTTATATATAAGAAAAGGAGGTGAGCGTAGGCCGTCAGGCCGTAGCGAGCCACAGCAAATCACTGGGCATACCAGTTTCTAGGAATCATACGGGGTTATTGTTAAGAATAGTGTGTAAGCTAATTGCGAATTTCAAATAAGAGGAGATTTGCCACCGTTACAATATTTTACCCGCCTACTTAATAGCACACGATCCACTATCAATTTATATTTAAGAACAGGAGACGAGCGGGGATCGTCAATAAAAAACTCAGTTTTGTAATGCAAAATCTGAGTCTTCTGGAACTGTGCGCTTCAGGTTCACGACTCTCTCCACTGTCGCTCGAGACTGCAGTTCAAACCGCTCTACCGCACCAGCAGACTCCGATCTTTCTTGATGTAATGGCAAGTGTTGCTTCTGCTGTGCTGCGTTGGCCCAGTCAACACTGCGATGAGTTCAGCATAGAACACGTGTTAATTCTTTCGTTCCGCAAAATGCATATATTAGCGTTTTGCTTTCTATTATTAAATAACACAAATTAATGACAATTTTGTTATATATTTTGATAAAAATAAAAAACATAATATTCCTTTTAAAATCCAGTCTAAGGTTATGACATAAACAATCACCTATATATTCCTGTATATCTTCGGCCAGTAAAATCAATTGCGTTTGCTTATTCAATAAACTTCTTTGTGAGGCTTATGCGGTTACTTTTGTGTAATTTAAAACTGTTCCACATAATTTATCACTTATCGCACCTTTTTATAATGTAACTGAATTTTCGGCATTACCAACCGTAGATGTCGTTACATTTTTATCTGTATTATTATATATGACTATTTAATGTCTATTACAGTATATTTAATTTATATGGCAGATATACAAGTTTCTAAAGTGTCATTTTTGGATAGGTCTGGAGCTAAGAAACGAGGTGAAGTAGAGAGGCCAAAATACTTTTAGGAATGCGCTCACACATTGTTTTCTCTACGACAACAAAAGTTAAATTAAATACAAATTTCAAGAGAGAAAGACTATGTCATGTATTTATGACAGTCTAAACAGGCCGTTAGATTGTGACTTTTGAACTCAGACACAATAAGATATGTGTATTCATGTAATCACAGTTTTTTTTTTTTAATTTATGATTACGTTTTCAGGACAGTCTAAACGGACCGTAATCAACAAAGTAGTTAGAAAAGGTTGAATATTACATCGGAGGTGGTCATTTCCAGAATTTTATGTATTAGTTGCACAATGTCCTAGTAGGGAATTCGAAATGATAATGGAGGCTGCGAAATTATCTCTATCAGATTTGATCCATAAAAATTCTTGTGATCAGTGATGCTTTCCTCCGTGGCGCGGGCTTTTTCGTATGAGCGAGCCTCCCTCATTTGCCGCGTCGTGGAGGGGATATCAAGCCTGCTTGCTTACTTATTAACCTGTTGCAATCTTAGCGCAGGGTGTGTATTGGTTGTTCGTTTCTTTATTGGACATTATAAATAAAGTGTATAATGCCTCGTGTGTTTACTACGGCACAGTGTGTCTTTGTGTACAGTTAATATGTGTTAACTCAGTGGTAAAATCATCATAGGAGCAATTTTTTTTTGATCATACAATTGATTCTGTTACATGTGAATACCACATAGCCCCTTTTGTCAGAGAGTTAACCGATCATGCTGTTTTTGACAGGATAGTTCCATAGAGCAATTCACATGTGTTTTGACAAGACAGAGTAATAAACTAATCAGTTGATTTATTTGGGAACAAGAGGTTTAAAAACACGTTTTAGCCACTAACAACGTATTGCAACTTTATTTACTTAATTTTGTTCAGGTAGCGTAACGCTTTCCTCTAGTAACACATGCCATGTTCCGAAACCACTTCAAATTTGTTTATATTTTTTCAGTAAGACATTATGATTAAACCTCTTTGACAATGATTCCTCGAGTATGGAAGCCAAGCTGTATTGTTGATAATATCCAATTAAGTAAATTTCTGCTGGCACCTTTTACTTCCATTTCTTTGGGTGTAGCATGAACAGGAGTAGGGACACAGCTGAAGCAAATATATGGCATGGGCTTTTATACTGCGTCGGGCCTGGTGGTCTAGTGGAAACACAAGATCGCGGGTTCAATCCCGGCCAAAATATGGCTTCCTTGGAAGGGAAATAAAGCCAAGGGTCTCGTGTCGTAGATATACGGCACGAAAAAGAAGCCTGAAAGAAGAGGCCTCTTTATTTATTTTTTCGATTTTGATAGCTTATTATATTTTAAAACTACGTAAAATAATCATCTAAAACAAAAATAATTCCACAGAATTTGCATTAAAATTATTTGGTATTAAAATTTCGAAAGCAAATTGCAATAAATTCAGTCGTTATGACAGCAGCTTGAAGTTTCCGGAAACTCCAGTTGTCACATGGGAAATAGCAGCCATGTTTGGGCTATTTGTTCATACACAGTTAGCTAGTTCCAATGCGTGCGTCACTCACTCTATGCTGTTATTTATACAGATGCAGTTATTTCCTCCATGTAACTGAACTTTTGTGTACCTTGCGTTTAATTTTAACAACAAAAAGGTGGCGTTACTTAAAACGTAGATGTCGTAATGGCTTAATTGCTTCTTTTTATTTCCAGCGATAACAGTTTCCTTGCCCACCCCTAAAGGCGAAGTGAAAAAAGGAGGCGCGAGGTTGATGAAAGCATTTTTCAAAGGCGAGGTTAAATGAGCCGTAGAAAGGGAAAGTGTTGGTGGCTAGGGTCGCGGAGGGGTGCAAGGACAGGGCGAGAGGCACATTAATTTCGTTGCTCTCATTAGGAAAGAAATTCGGTGTTTTTATACTGGGCTTTCTGCGTCATGAAACTGTTGCCACGGTCTTTTAATTTGAAATATGAATTAATATACAGATACTTAAGCCGAAACCATTCATCTACTTTGCATTTAGCTCCTTTTAAGTCTTTTAATAATCTAAGTGGTCGGATAAATAAATATATATATTTAAAAGAACGAAAGGAACACTTTACATTCAAGAAGTCACCAACCAAATGATTCAATTACCGCTTGGAATGGAAATAAGGTCAGTAACGTTATGCTGAATGGTGGTTTCATTTTTACTATAAGTGGAGGTCATGTTTTTAAGCTGCTAATGCGAATTTAACAGTTGAGAGACCATGAAAAATTAATTTCTTACTGCACCTTCATTCCTACCGTGCGATCAAAGAATAAACAAATTCAATTTTTGCGCCATGTTTTTAAAACTAAAATTTGGCATATCTTCATTCTCTACTTTCATCATTTGCTTCATTCAGTATTTAAAATGTTTTCAAAATTGCTTTTACAATTGATACGTCTACACACAGCGCACACATTGTAAACCGCCACGGGTGACCGAGGTCGTTAAGACGCGGACTCGTGAGCGGGGCGTCTGGGTTTCGAAACTCACCAGGAAGTCATTTACACAGTCGAGCTGCATTTAGTGCACTAAAATCTAATTAAGTTAACTCCAGACTTTGATGGGGATGTCTGCAAGCTCTGGTCAATATTTCCACAAATAATCAATAGAAACTTTGTTGTTTACGTGGACAACGGCATAGAAGGTAATGAAACGGCTGATAAACTGATATAAGACGAATCTAAGATTGATTTGATAGGATCAAGAACTTACTACGCAGTTAGCAAGAAAATTTATAGAATCACAGTATATCAATCAACAAAGACAGACCGCCACTGGTGGCCGAGGTCGTTAAGGCGTGGACTCGTGAGCGGGAGGTCTGGGGTTCGAATCCCGCCAGGACCGTACTCCTTGACTAAGGTTTTTTCCAGGTTTTCTTCAGTCTTCATAACTGGCAAATGCCGGGGAGGTATCCTAAAGTTAGGCCTGAAACGTTTCCTTCCTTAAAAAAATCCTTTCCCAATATATCATTTCATGTATCATCAATGTTCATCGCCTGTGGTGCCTCAGTAGTAAAAACGGACGTTACCATTCAAAAAACAAAACAAAGATAGAAGAAATTTTCTGTGAAGAACTGGGTAAAGTTCTTAATAAAACACACAATAGCACCCTCATGGCTAAGGACCTACTGGGAAAAAATAGAGGGCAAACTAAGGAAGTTATTAAAATGATTATTGCAATTGGCCATTTCGAACGATGGAACTAAATCGTAGACATTCCATATGCAGTCTATGTGAATAGTCTGAAGGAAATAGAAAACAAACCTTACTAGAAAAAAAAAAACGTTCTAAAACTACAGATTTAGGATTAATGGAACTTATAAGTCCCTTGTATATTGAAGCCGGAAATAAGGTGCCTTTATTAATTTAATTACTAAAGGCTGCAGAGCTATATTTATAAAGGCATTAGATTCGATAAGGAAAATTATTATGTATAGGTATAAGAAATGTTTTAGAGATAGGTATCAGAAATAGAAATAATTTGTAACTTGTAACTTACAAAAAGGTTTTGTATACATTTTGTAGTTAAGATGTTAGAGAGAGACAGATATGTATATCTGACGACTCGTCCACTGACCACTCCTTAGACAAGGCTGAAGAAAAGGTAAACTATCTTTTGTTAGGTCACGAATCTTCTGCCCGGAAATACTTAGGAGTTGACAATAAGAGAAACATGTGACCGTAACGGGACAGTATTTAACAAAGTCAGATGTAGCAATAATTTAAGAGAAAATGAAAATGTCAGAACGGAGACGAAAATGTTTTATTACAGGAAAGCCGAAAACAGCCATAAAAACGTGCATTAACGCCGAGAACATTTGGAAATCTACAAACTAAGGAAGGCAAAAGATTATCAATAGAAATCAGAATGTAAGGAACGGGCCGAAATTTATGACAGGCTGTTCTGGGAAAATTCAAGTTCGTGGGAAGACATTAGATCAGGGGGAAAGAATAATTCTAGCCAATGGTCATCGGATATAATTTAACGAATCAGGAGAACTTAGATACAAATAAATAATTTTTAGGATAGCCAATGATGATCATCCAACACGGAAATGGGATAATATACGAGGGAATTTAATTTAGCGAAAGGCGTGGCGATGTAGTAGAAAAACTAGAGTACAGAAGTCAGAGGGACATTTTTCAGACATTCAGGAGAGACACGAGAGAATTCACTCCAGAGATATACGGAAGCCGGCAGCCTAAGTCACACCAAAGCAGTCCGCCTAAGTCACACGAAAACAATCAGTTCAAGTCATTTCTAAAGCCAGTCTAAGTGAGCAGCGAAGTCAGCGGCGAACAGTCAGGAAGTAGCCCCAATATTTTATATGTGAATAAAGTATTTTAACCAAGTCAACCTGGTGTATCTTTTGGGCAACACATTTCTCGTTCCCGTGGATCTATACTGATCCGCGAAACACTCCAGTGGACCCTGAGATTAAATACAACAGATTTGGAGCAAACATCATTTCAGTGAGCAGCCCCGGCCGAGACATCGAAACCACCATCAGCTCAGCGTTCAACTACGCCATCCCCCGAGCACCCATCATTTTACTGCTCCAATATCTTAAGTGCCTAGGTGAATTATTGACACATTTGAACACCAACCAAATAAATAAAATGATTGTAATTCGTCTTACAATTTTTATTGTTGGGTATATCGTACTGAAAGCAATAGAACAAGACATACAAGATTAAAATGCATCCAGAAATTGCAATGTTTACTTACCACTAGACGTAGAACATGGTCAGGAACATTGCGCGAAGTATTGCATAGCGCTTGCGCAGAAGAATGTGAGAATATGACGGGACTTCTGGTGATTTCCAGCACCGCCAACACTGTTTCTGGAGCAGCGTGGGACAAGTCCACCAACATCCCTAGGCGATTTAACTCACGAACCACCACCTGCATATACAAATTGCTATGTCAAGGGGGCTTTGTTAAAACTAACTACTGTACCACGAGCGACAGTTAAAAAAACAAAACAACAACGTAAGCTAATTTTAGCACTGAGTGATATGGTTGAAACTAGAGATGCAGGCTAATTACCGTATTACCAGATTACAGTAATTCAATCAAGCAAACATTAGGCACTTATGTGTAATTTTTTTTTTTTTTTTTTTTTTTTACTTAAAGCATTGAAGACGAAAACAGTTTTGCTTTTATCAAAAAGCACTTTGCTTAAAAAGTTTGAGTTTTTAATTTAAACATTTTGCTGGAAAAATATTTCCCAAACCAGAGAGACAAAAAGCAGAAACAGGACTCAAGTCATTATAATGGCGGTGTGGGATAATGGGTAGAAAATTACTTGTGTCGAAGTGCTAGACAAAACTTTGTAAATGCATCCAGTAAATGAAAAACAAAACACGGAAACTATATGGCAGAGCTGTAAAGGGACACTGGCTAACATCTTTAGTTTTAAAGTTAATTGTGTTGAATTAGACCTTTATATGCAGTATAATTATACAATTAGTAAATTCTGTGAATTTTTTTATTTATTAATTTCAGAGATATAACTTCTTTAAAAATTATTTCATACAAAATGCCAATTTCAAAATATTTCTTGCGTTATACCGAAGCAAGTAAATCATTTGATTTTCTTCTCATTATTATTATTTGTTTTATTAAATCAGTAATTTGTTTTGTGACCATAGCACTACTTGTAGGGACATTAATTTTGTTATAACTTAACAACTTTTCTTTGAAAAAAAAACGAGATATTTTTCAGATGCACTTTTTTAAGGAACTAATAATATAAATAAAAATGAATAACTATATTTGCTAACATACTGCTGCAGAGCATGAATGAACATGTTCACTGAAACTAAACCAAAAATTAATTCACAAGTGACATTTTCTGTATATTTAATAAAAATTAAAATTTCTCTAAACATGTATTTAATACATTCGTTTGGCTATTTCTATCCTTAAAATTGTTATTCTAAGATACTAATATTATGGCATATGGGAAGTTTGGGAAAATGTATTGTAGTATTAAGTTCGTTAAGAAGTAGAAGTGACAGTTGGAAATATTTAGTAAAGAAAATTAGGGTATGTGCATGCGCAACATAGGGATTAAATAGCGCTCTTTAAAGGATTTCCAGAATCGAGTTTGAGAGCTTGAGAAGAGAGGACGTGCCGCCGTTTCTCCATCTTCAAATCCATTATGAAATTAAGTAATAATTATTGTTTATAAATACAGTTGCTTATTGTTTGTAATATTTGTGTTTTCAGTGCATATCTAGTTCCGGTATTTATCTAATTTGATCTAGATTAGAATAATGTTGGTAAGGAGTCCTTTAGAGCAATGTTGTAGACAAGTCCCTTGTCCGACCACAGTCCGTTAAATAAGTTACAGAATGATACTTTGGGTGAGAGGTTAGCAGGAGGTCGTAACAATATAGGCATAAAAATAACAAGAAAGAACACTGCAGTTAATAACACAGTTCTGAAAACCATCATATTACATTGGATGACTTATGATTTTTAAAAAAATAATTCAAGATTAATTGCATTGTGTTGCTTGTTCATTGAAAAAGTATTTTCATTTTGTTCTATATGAGTGTCCCACAAGAAGGTTTTGTAAACCGTTATATTTCATTGGGTTACCCTGTATATGGAAACACTTATTTCAGACAGAATTTCATTAAAGGCATATTTTTGTTTCCCTAAAAATGAAGCTCTAAATCCCACTCAAATATATATCACAATTGTAAGTATAAATAACATTTAAGGCATGCACGCACGAAGACTTCTTTAACATAAAAATGAAAATGAAAACATAGTCGTACCTTAAAGAAAAATGTTACTACAACGTGAGAAAATATTGCGGCAAATACGCATTTAAAATGTACAAACATTTTTAAGATGTAAAAATTTAAACCTCGTGTGTGTTTTGTATTGTGCAGATGTTTAATTTATTTAACAATATCTTAAACGCTGTCTTGTTTATTACTTATATATATATATATATATATATATATATATAAAGATACTACTTCAAAATCTGCAGAGTAAAATACCTGCTCCTATTGTTTGAAATACTGCAGACTTCAACCACTGAACATTTTCAAACTTCGTTTGCAATTAACTCTATTCAGAGGGTTGCTAAAATGTCGATAATTGTGTGTTTTACCCTATCTGGCCTGAACCTTTGTTTCCTACACCGCCACGCTGTAGCTGACGCGAGTCTTAATCCATCAATGTAGAAATGAGTTTACCTGGCAGTATTGACTGGGAACTCCGATACAGGAAACATGGGGCAGCATCTGGACAAACCTGACGCACGAGCAATTGTAAGTGACAATGAGTGATGGTGCAATGTGAACGAAAATCTGCTGGCTACCCAATTCAGTGCTGGTGATGGGTATTTTGGTGGTTGAACAAAAGCGCTGCATGTTTTCCCAGGTAGTTAATCCGATTTGCCTAAGGCTTGCGGTTGACAAAATACTGTATCAGCATTTGGAACGTCCAGTTTGTAATTCTCAATTTTACAGTAGCAGGACAGATAAAGTAAATATATTATATGAACTGGGAGGCGCCCCCTTTCTGATGTGTTTTCATAACCACTACCCTTCATGGTGCAAAGGGCTTCTGGTCATTGAAATTAAGATAACAAACAAGAAATCTATGACTGGAAAATTATGGAGAGCAGATGGCGTATCTGATCAAACATGAGAGATTGAAGCCCATTTTCTCAAAAACAGATTTCCCTCTCAGAGTTTGCCCTTGCTTGGGTAAATATTTTCACTTCCTGCCACTCCTTGCTCCTGGAGGAAAGCTGTTATTTATAGAGCAGACAAAGAACAAGAAATTGTAAACAGTTGAGTTGACTTTTTGGAAACATCTAAATTTATTTAACCAATACAAAGCATATATTTCACTAATGATCGTAATAGTAAATTAATCACAAAAATTCAACAATATTGACAGGGTGAAAGGGTGTAAATGTTGATAGAAATATAAGAATAAATACTTAGGATATAAAGTTATAATTAATGTTTGTGAATTATTTGGATATTACACAGCCATTTTCTATACTTTTTATTTTTTAACCTTTATACATGTTGCCATGTAATCAGACACACTATGTTAAAAGTTTTTTTTTTAATAAAATCACATAAAATTGTATTATATCAATAATGTGAATTTTCTAAAAGTCTGATAACAAGAAACTAAATTCATTTTCGCATTTAGCACCAACTTCTATTATTTCACTTTTAATTGGTTTGGAAATTAATGTAGTTTTCACACTTGATAACACCATAATATGAACTCAGTTTACAAACCTACAATGTCGCAGTCTTACATCTGCAAGAGACTGCATTCGTGTAAAGTTTACACTTTTGGGATACGTTAATGATTTTCACCTGTCTAAAGTAGACAGTTCTTGACAGTAATATCGCTGGAAATTACACTAACAAATGTATCGCGTCACTCTAACCTTAATATAATTTACTGTTACGATCAGAAATGAAATATGTGCTTTGTATTGGTTGAATAAATTTAGATGTTTCCAAAAAGTCAATTCAAAATTGTTACAATTTCATGTTATTTGTCTGCTCTAGTAGTAGCAGTAGTAGCAGTAGCAGCAGCAGCAGCAGCAGCAGCAGCAGCAGTAGTAGTAGTAGTAGTAGTAGTAGTAGTAGTATAAATAGTAGTAGTAGTAGTAATAGTAGTAGTAGTAGTAGTAGTTAGTAGTATAAATAGTAGTAGTAGTATAAATAGTTGTAGTAATAGTAGTAGTAGTAGTAGTAGTATTATAAATAGTTGTAGTAATAGTAGTAGTAGTATAAATAGTTGTAGTAATAGTAGTAGTAGTATAAATAGTAGTAGTAGTATAAATAGTAGTAGTAGTATAAATAGTAGTAGTAATAGTAGTATAAATAGTTGTAGTAGTAGTAGTAGTAGTAGTAGTAGTATAAATAGTTGTAGTAGTAGTAGTAGTATAAATAGTAGTAGTAGTAGTAGTAGTAGTATACATAGTTGTAGTAATAGTAGTAGTAGTAGTATAAATAGTTGTAGTAATAGTAGTAGTAGTATAAATAGTTGTAGTAGTAGTAGTAGTAGTAGTAGTAGTAGTAGTAGTAGTAGTAGTAGTAGTAGTAGTATTAGTGGTTATAGTAGTAGTAGCAGTAGCAGCATCAGTAGTAGTAGTAGTAGTAGTAGTAGTAGTATTATTATAAATAGTTGTAGTAATAGTAGTAGTAGTATAAATAGTTGTAGTAATAGTAGTAGTAGTAGTATAAATAGTTGTAGTAATAGTAGTAGTAGTATAAATAGTTGTAATAGTAGTAGTATAAATAGTTATAGTAGTAGTAGTAGTAGTAGTATAAATAGTTGTAGTAATAGTAGTAGTAGTATACATAGTTGTAGTAATAGTAGTAGTAGTATAAATAGTTGTAGTAATAGTAGTAGTATAAATAGTTGTAGTAGTAGTAGTAGTAGTAGTAGTAGTAGTAGTAGTATTAGTGGTTATAGTAGTAGTAGCAGTAGCAGCATTAGTAGTAGTAGTAGTAGTAGTAGTAGTAGTAGTAGTAGTAGTAGTAGTAGTAGTAGTAGTAGTAGTAGTAGTAACAATATTGTAAAATTCTATATACACATTACAAATATATTTTGTGTGTGGGTCGCCAACGGATGTGCTGTAGTATGATACACAATTAGAAAGAGGAACAAATAATAATAATAATAATAATAATAATAATAATAAATAAAACAATATAAATATTAAACATTTTAAATGGGAACAATATAGTCACAATATATGAATGGAAATATATTACATACTATTTATAAATTTGCTAGTTATTGCGTTCTAACCAGAAAATGAATTACTTTTAGCTTCGCGCACTTTGGCTAGGTAAATGCCCCAATAATTTACACGTACATTTGAAATTTCAAAGTGAGAGCGATTAGGGCTGAGGCGATGAAACCTAAATGTAATCAATTAGTTTTAAAATTCTCAATATTTGAATTCAGAGCTCTATTTAAAATAAAATTAATTTTAAATAGGTAAATATTTAGGCGGCAAGTTTTTCAGTTAAAACTCTGTAAAGTTCATATCCCTGCTCCTTGGCTAATCTAAGTAATGACATTTCAACTAAAATTTTCTGTAAGAAATTCGTGAAAAAATGAAACTATATAGGAGGAATGTTTTCATCAGTGGAAATACAATATAATTAGTTTTGTTTTCATAGCACATTCTAAATACATTCTAAATTCTAATAAAGTTGTATGCTTTGAAAAGAGCTTGCAACGGTGCATAAAAGTAAAATATTCTACTGGTTGTGCAAGTGTGTCTGAATATTAAGTCATTGATTTTACACTATTTCGTTGTTTAATTGTTTGTAAAAGTAATTGACTGCCAGCAATAAATCTTGATGTAGCAACGTGTCATTAACGAACAAGGTTTATGTTACTAATGTTATGAAATAAAACTAAAAAATCTTGCTATTACACGAGTCATTTGTAAGGCTTTGAAACTCCTTTGAAATTCAAAGAGTGATATCATTAATTCATCATTGGTTCTTATTTCCTCTATCAGTTCTACTTCGCTGATATTTCACAAACACAAGTCTTTGTGGAAAGAAAGTAAGAAAGTATTTGAAGATGATCTGTATCCTTGATGGAAAGGAATAAATGGAAGGAAATTTCAGTGTATCAGATAACATTAAAAATTAAGGTAATCAAGTATATTGTAATACCCCTGTGAAGAAGTTTCTAGCATGAGTAACTTAATGTACTAAGCGATATCAGATGATTTCTGTTATTCTTACCTTTCCAAACTCAGAGAGTCCTTCGCCGCCTGTATTGGACTCGGAGACCGACCCTGAGGAGGAGTCTGCCCTACCAAAAAGCAAAAGTTTTAGGACACTATATTCACACGTTATGTTACGTTATGCTTAGCCTCAATGTTTACATAGCACATCAAGTAAATGTACAATCGGGTATGTCGATACAGTTTGAATAAAAATAAGGGTTTATAATGTTCTATAGAGATTAGATTTTACTTTAAAATATATTAAGATTGTTAGCTAAAACTGGGCAAATAATCCACAGAACCTTTCCAAATCGATCCTTTGACTTCTAGTATCGTCATGATTTACTTATATAAATATAGACACTGTATTTAATTATTTTTAAAGTGATGTTTTGCTAAATCCAGAAAAAAGTATTAAAAATACAAAATTATCAAACACTGACCCAAAAAGGATAAGTTTGCATTTGAAAAGACGACGTAATGAATTAAAAAACAAAATAAATAATTGACTTTAAGCCGTGGGTCCCGTGTCGTATATTCCTGGTACCTGAAAGTACAACAAATCTTTAAAAAATAATAAAAAAAAACATAAAAATAAAGGCCCCTGGATAAAATTACTGGCCGTTTCAAATGGCATCACACTAGATGCACTTTAGGATATGGACTAAATACCTCTTCCTCTGATAAGAGAATATTTAGTTTGTCCTCGTGGTGTAGTGGTAACCATGCTTGCCTCTTAAACTCAAGACCGCTGGATGGATTTTTAGGGCTTAAAATCCTAAGTATGACTTCCTTCGGAAGGGAAGTAAAGCCAAGGGTCTCATGTTGTAGATTTACGGCACGTAAATGAACCGCAAGCCTGAAAGAAGAGGTCCCTGACAAAATTGATCGGCTGTTTCACGCCCTGAATGGAATGGGACGCTGATGGCTTGAGGTGTTAAAGAGCGTCCGTAAATAAAACATATCAACGGGAGTATCTATTACGGCATCCAGAAAGTAAGTCCCAATCGCGCCTAGAGATGGCACCCCTAGTCGGATAGGAATGGATTCTACAAAGTAGAATGTCATAACTCACCAACTTGTTTCTTTCTTTCAAAGTAATACCCCACTCTCGAAACAAGGTTGCATCACCAATCACCAATCACGGAAGTAACCCGGTGAAATGGAACCAATTTTCGTAGAACGCAACAACTTCATTCGGGCTTCCTAACTGATGACCTGTTAGCTTTTTCTAGACAGTTTATAACAGAAATAAAATCCTCAGTGAGCAGATACAGACTGTACAGTGAGAAGTTCGTGTGCTCCCGAATCTTGCAGAAACGCAAGGGCATTGTTTGGTAAAGCAGCAATCCCCACAATTTGGACTTCGATCCTCTGTTAGTGTTCTGAAGACTCTGGGAATGCCAATTGTATAGTAACAATTGGTTGCTTTATTTCTGGATAGGACGTTTTAATATAACCAACTAGTGAGAAGAAACTGGTAACCACCTTAACGTTCCTGGGGGGATCCTTATTTGGGAATACGCATTGTCGAATTGACGATGGCAACATTCTAGGATTGCTGGATTTTGTTCTTCTGTAAGATTGCGGGCTACCCAATAACAACAACAACAAAGCTTTCACACACGAAACTATTTATGCAGAATTCTGGCCCCTGTGTCGTTTAGAGGCTCATCTATCTCTCTTGTTAGACTCCCAATATGCTGCTCGTGTTTCAAGACTGTTCTTTCTCGTCTAAAGTCTGCAAACCAGTTGTTTACGTGAAGGAGCAGAGCCTGGTTATGAAAAGGTTCTCTGTAATTTTTCTAGTCATTCTGGTGAGCTCAAGCTGCACTTTTAACCACAGTAAATCATTGCACCAGAGTGATCTCGTGTTACCTCCATCTTAGAGACCAGACAGCGAACGCACGACAACAATTAACATTATGATGCAGATGAAAAATAAGTGCCGCGCATTACCCTTCGCTTTCTTTAATAATCAAGGCATACTCTTTCCAGTGCTGCAAACAGAAAGCTTCTATCTTTTTCATTTTCTTCAAATCCAGATAATTAAATAGCCTCGTGCCTGTCTGTGGTAGGTGTAATTTATTCGAATGGTACATGTGGCCCGGGCCCGGAAGAGTCCTGAAAGAGTCCCGGAAGAATTGTTCGATGATGATTAAAATTTTAATAGCAAGTCTATTTGGAAGTTATGTTCTATTCTGGAGTTACATAGTTCGAATGCTGACCTGGGGCACGAGCGCACTTATTTAGTTGCTATTTGCCAAATCCCACTCTGTTCCTAGCAGAATATGAATACCAACTCTTTTAAATGCACCTAGTTTACAGATATTTTGAACTAAATTGTTACAGGATATTAAAAAATATGTAAAAATAAATAAAGGAAGAAATATATAAACTTCGAGAGTTGATACGTGTGCTCGATCCCTACCCTAATCCTAATAATATTATTTTAAACATACTCTTCTTGAACTTTGATACATTTCTCCCAGCGATGCTGTAACATTTCCATAACTTCCTGAAAGAACAGCTGATCAATCTCTGCAAATCACTGGTTTACAGCCTCCATGTCTTTATAATCGGATAAATATGTCCTCTCTTGAAGTATTTACTTTTTGAAGTTACTGGGAGCTAGTTTTGGAGAGTAAGTAGGATGTGTCTGCAGTTCAAAGTCTGCTTTGTAAATTTTCAATCATTATAATACAAGAATTGTGGCTTGAAGCATTGCCCTGAAGAAAGTGCACACCGCGACGTTTTTCCTTGACTGCATCTCGCAATTTTGACAGTAGAAATCTGCTGATGACTGCACGCTAAACTCTTAGGGGGTAGCGACCCCGTACGTTTCCATTCCTTATTATGATTTTTTTTTGTTTTGTTTTAAGACCACAATAATGCCTAACTCATCCAGTCATTAACTTTGTAGAGAAATTTCTGTTTGCTCGCTCGAAAATGTTTTGGATTCTGCTCATCCGTTTTAAGACTCAAGCTATTTGAATAGAGGTCAACGTTCGAGATACCCACCTTATTTATTTATTTATTTATTTATTTATTTATTTATTGTTTCTAATGCTTCCGCTCCGGCACTATGGCACGAAACGAGATCTTGTTTTTCCTCTAATAGTTTGAAGTTTCCAAGCACGAAAGGCTATGCCCGTTTTCACATATTATTTCACTATATTTTGACCCTCGACACCTTCTTTTAACTACGGCGTACTGCCAAATTGTTATAGGTATGGAAATAAGACGTAAACGAGGGCTACTAGTAAAGAATAATCATAAACTTTTTGACAATATACCTTTATTCATGTTCATAATTTTGATGGTCTTTATCAAAGTAGTCCCTGTTTAATGGACATGGTGTTGAATCAGGGCGATAGGGAGAGTGTGGCACATGCTTCACATGTGCGGCCGCGCAGCATCCAGCTTGCTACACAAAAATGTGGTCTTGCACACTTTCTCTGTAGTGTTGACCATTTTGGTAGCGTATGTAGGTATAATAAGTGGCAAACTATTCCTTGCATATCGAGAAATAAGATGATCATAACTTTCTCAGCAGAAGTAACCATGTTTGCTTTTTTATGACCACACAGAGCTTTGCAGAGTTCTGTAGAACTTTCTCAGCTGCGATTATTTTTTAAAGAAACTCCACATCTTCCTTTAACATCAAGTTCAACTGTATGCAAACCTGCACATGAACGTTGTTTTGTTCGGGAACAAGCAGTCTCAGAACCCACCGTGCACAAACACATCTCATATGCATCTTTTAGTAACCAGCGTGTGGGTGACAAGCTGTGAAATGTTAAAAATCTCTGAAAGTGTTCTTAATGTTATTCAAGATCGCTTCTGACAATGACAGCAGTGGTGTTAGTTTTCTTTCATTAGAACACAAACTAGAGCGCCGGACTTACCTTGTTTTTCAATTGATTGCCTCACCTTTTGAAAAATATTAAAACATCTTTGAGCTGTTTTATGGAAAAGCACAAATTCTGTAACCTTGCATAGATCTCAGCTGAAGATTTGTTGAAAAGAAAGCAGAAAATTTCAGAGCAGCACATTATTCGTCGTGTCAGCTATTTTTGGCTATGGACGAACTTAAGGTGTTTCAACTTGCATACCTCTCTTAATTGAGAACTAGAAATGATAACAATGAATGGCAATGAAAGTCCTGCTAGAATTAAGGAATCTTCTCTATTTATTAGGGGAAAACTTCAACAATTATTCCAAAATTACTTAAGAAAATGCCAAAAATGTTCGGAAGGAGAAAACAAACAGTCTCTGTGTTTTTTTCCCCTTAATGTTGGTTAATAAATTACGGTTTTAATACTTTAATTAATAATATTTTATATTAATAGTACGTAGTTCGTTTTATTTAACTCTGTTACTGGCATATGACAACAATTACTTTTGTGGAGGGGATATATTTGATCTAGAAAAATGATTTTTACCACTAAGTATGCAAAATTCACATGTTTTGAAAACACCATGGTCACATTGATCGTTATAGTTTGTGCATGCACCGTTTAAGCTATTTTGAAGAGTTGCTAGCGTGCTAAACTCTCCTAAATGTGAAATTAACAACTTATCATGAATAAGGTAATATTTTTGACGCACCGCTAAGAGTTAAAATAGCATGTTTTGCTGAATTCTAATGAAACGAGAATAAATTTCTATGAACAATCTTCGTGTACATGTTCAGTTATTATGCTTTGCTGTCATGCATAAGCAGCGTCGGTGAAGGCACAAAGGAACCCTTTCCATCTCTTCTTCCACATTCAATCAGAATCTCCAATTTTCCATTTCAGTGAGAATCCATTCATCTACCTGTTATGACAGTTTAATTTTATTTTTTTAGCTACGCCAGTACCAGGACACAAGAGTTACCTGTCGAGCTGGTTGCAAACATTGAAATATACAGCGAAATTCAATACTCGCTTTAGGGGCAATGCAACCGAGTTGAGGTCGCTATTTCAAGCGATGTTTGCTTCAACTTTTGATACATGTCTTGATGAGAAATGCTGCAAAACATTTCATCCTGAGTTTTACTCCAAACGCTTAAACGTCTATGAATGATGTGCTTTATAGTTGCTTTCACTTTGAACTGGATTCAGTTTCTCTGTGCTAAGTGTATCCTTTATTGGTTATTTACAATTGTGATATTGCTTAATATGTTAAAAGTAAATGTAATATAATTTAAAACGATTTTATTCATTTTAATATTTTTAGAAATTATTTTTCATATAATATAAATATAAACAAGTTTGCGACTTATAACGATTATTGATCGGGTACCTTTTTAAAATACTTATAAGTGAGATATTGAAGTAATCAAGCCATAAAATATAAATTTCCTCCATTAATAGGAATAATTAATAAAATCACTCTATACGTTTTTTAATAGAACAGGTTTTTGATTCCAATTTACGCTAATATTGACTTGTTCACATAACTTTTCGCAATATATTGTTTTAACTATAAATAAAAACTACCGAAATGCTATTCTGGTATAGACAGCAGCCTATCAGTGTACTCACCAAGGTGTGTGGCACGTGTGTGTAAGTGTAAGATATCGCACGCCTAAGTCGTACATGCCTCTGAGTACACCCAGACTGGCTCCCAGGGAGTGGCCGCCTTCCACACCCACAAGGCTCGCAACCCTCCCCGATTGATGTGCCACTTCGATGCCTGAAAAATAAAACAACATTTTCTCACTTTATGCCTTTATACAGCTTACATTACTGAGATGATTTTAACTATTTAGGACAATGGTTATTATCGTTTAAGACCAAATAACTATACCTTAGCAATTAAATGTCTATACATCTAGAAACAAAGTATATAAAAAACGAGAAAATTATGACAAAAATACTTTTCTTCAGATAACCGCATAGCAACATTGATGACACAGAGTACAAATCGGTTAGGAACAATTCGCATATTGGCGTTTTTATAATAGTTGAGCCAATTAATGCCCTCTCTTTTCTAATAAGGAGAATTAAGAACTCGTTTTTCATAACTAACAGCAGGCAACCAAAATACACAATATCCAATTACAATTGATAAAATGAAAAACTTTCACTCACTATTATTACATTTGTTCTAGAACTGGAGATGGAATAAACAAATATTTTAAGGCTTTTTCTTTAAACAACGAGTCTTTTTAGCATTTTATGCACATAAAATAAATAGGTCAAGAAGGAAGCATTCGAAATGAAGAGGGGAGCGGCAACCTCCGCCACCGTACAGCCCTATTTGGCGCCGAGCGACTTTCATCTGTTCCTATGAATGGCATGTCTAAACGGAGGTCGAGGCCGCTGGGAGGAGAAGTTTTCAAAGCCTGAACTGGACACTTTTCGCAAAGGGTTTCGATAAAATGGTCCATGCCCCAATGTTCGTAGCAACTATATAGAAAAACAGCGAAGGATGCATAACTAGATATGTACAGTTATCAAGTTTGAGCAACAAAATTAATACAACATAGGATAACATTTATTGAACAAGCTTCAAACTCTTTCTGAATGAAGATAAATTAATGTAGTTCAAAACTCCAAGTCAACAAATATTTGCGTGAATAAAAAAATCGTATTAAAAAAAAAAGAAACCCATTTTTAATATATATATCTTCAGGAACATTTTAATAAACATGCAAAATTTGATTTTAAGTCATTTTAATCCGGTTTATTCTATTAAATTAGTTGTTTTTAATTTTTAGAATAAACTATGCTGTCATTGTGTATAAGTATTTTGTACATGCACACACAAAGAGAGAGAACAACAGAACATGTAGCGTTATCCCAATTGCAAAAGTGATGACATAAACACATTTTAAATATCTGTGAATGCCTGCAAGAGTATACGGGACTCAGTTGACGGTGCGCTGCACCAGTTTTCGGAGACAGCAGCGACCTCCCACAACCAAAGCATTTATTTTTGTCTGATTTCTGTATGTCTCACCTGCACTGTAACAGTGAATTTGTTTTTGCTGAGAATAACGGCTTACATTGAATTGTGCAATGAATAAACGATTTAGCTCACATCTTCAACAGTATGTAGAGTAATTTAAAAACATATGTGAAAGCTGGAAAAGTGCTATTTAATCATCTAGAAAAGCATATATAAATACTTTTTTTTGCCCAAAGGTAAGTACATTATAACGAAAGAAACCATTTACGGTGAATATATGTAAATATTTCCAACGTTTTCACAAATATTTTTCTCTGTTTCAGAATAGAATTATAGATTTTTAAAATTTATATCATACAAACTGCATACGTCCAACGTTTTGATAAATGTTTTGTGTTTTAATTGCATAAAGTGTAAAAAAAAATTCTACCATATGAAAATCCTCTTCCAAATAATAAGTTAGGAAAGAAAATTATATTTGTCATGAGAAACCTTCCAGGTTCAAATAGGTCCTAAAATTCCTATCAGGATGTTTTTTAAATAATGGAGTAAAACGAGGAGAATTTTCATATAAATTTTTTCATAAATTATAGTCCGCAAACAATGCCATTTTTATTTTTAAAATCAACTATTGTGAAGGTAAGCAGAAAAGCGTTGAATATTAAAATGAAACAGGTGTTAATTTTTGTATAATTTTTCAATATTCCTTTTTTTTTCTTTTTTTTTTGAACTGCTGCATATCAAACTATATCTTAATAAATTCCGCAAAGAAGACAAAAGGCTATGGTTTGTTTCTGCAAGACAAGAAACAAACTATATATTACATACAGAGTATATATATAGTGTCAAAAATGTATACACACTTCAAGCAAAGAAAAAACTGTGTTAATATAACAAAACTGAATTCACACAAACAGAAAATGATGAGCACTAATCATCTTAGACTTTTACAGTTACAACAGTTGCTCAAAATGCCACCATCAGCGTCGATACACTTCTGAGTACGTTGAACTATTGATTGAGCAACGTTTGCGAAAGTGTTCTCAGCAATTGCAGCACATGCCGTTTCAATTTCTTCCCGAAGTGCTGCCAGTGTAGCTGGTTTTCTACGGTATACAGCATCCGTTAAGAGTTCCCCATAGGTAGAAGTCCAATGGAGTTAGATCCGGAGAAGGCGGTACACACGTCTCCATTGCCTTTGAACTTCAAAAAAATTCTCGGTTTTCCAACACCACTTCAAAATTGCTTTCCGCTGTTCAAACGAATCTCGGCTCCATTTTATTGTAGCAACGCTAGCATAACGTAATGTGAGTCACATCTGTTTACAGAACATCATACGATAATCTTGGCTTCATTTGTTCATTGTTGATTTATTTGTCTCGTAGTAATGCTATCATAATGTATGTGTGTCACACATGTTTACAGAACATCATACTACACATTACTGTTGTTTTTCGGTCCAACTTTGAAATATATTAAATAGATATCTACTGTGAAAGTGTGTATACATTTTTGGAACCCCTCTCTATATATAGGTATATAAATAAAATAAAAAACATCTTTTCATCTGATTATATAAACATCTAATAAACAATCATTTCACAAGAATAAAGAAATAAATAAAATCAAAGCCAGTTGTCACAAATTCCACAAATTCACTGCTGTAGGGAGAAAAGTGTGCAAGAAAATGTCTGCTATTTTCCTGCATTGTTTTAAAAGCGCTTTTCATAAAATAGTTTTAAATACAAGCGGTATGTCATATAACAAAATTCTAATAAAACTGTTATAAACGTAATCCATAAATTACGTTTAAGTAGGTCAGTTGTATAGCTAACAATTTTGCGATAGTTAAGTACTAATGATGTCACTCCTATCCTTACAACTATTCTTGCACATAATTCAACATATGCTCATTTATAGAAATGTTGATTTTCAAGCTTTTGCGTGATTGTGCCGACTTCTTGTGAAAGAAATTGTAACTACTAGTAAACCATGCCTTAATCATTAACGATGAAGTCACAGATTTATTAACAGAATTTTATAGTGTCACAAAGCGAAACAAGCGTGTTAATTTTGAATTCTAGTGCATAATAATATCAAATGCAAGAAACATTATAGAATAGCTTAAATCTGTTCTAAATGTGCAGTTTAGTATTTTTATTTTGTTTTATGTTTACTGAAACAGGTATTCCCATATAATGTAGCCCTTTTTGATAACACATCAGATTAAGTGCTGGTGTGAGAAAATACTTTTTGACGAGCATTTATTACTGCACACTGATGTATTATAGTAAATTAAAAAATTTACAACAGGAGTGCACAGTAACAAGAGCCTAGGGGGTGTAAATGCGTTTGCCAATCATGTTTTACCTAGAACAGCACGTGTGTGACAAATGTGCACACTTTGGGTTCTGTTGTAATGGACATCCAATGTTAACCTGAGCCTTAAAGCATTTATAGGTAAGACAAATTCGCTCGCAATCATATTCACATAAAATTAAAACACTGTTGGGTACATATGCACGGTTTCGATATTAATGCAGAATCGCTAGTAAAGACTTTTGTTAACAGTTATAATTCAGTTTATAAAATTTATGTACCTAATAGAGAAGATCCTTGACATTGTTTTGCCGGAAAGAAGAAAAAAAAACCCCTAACTTTCCTTTAAGTTAAATTTTTCGATTATAAAATAGAGGGAAACGAGTCGCCTTTAGGGTTTCAGAATTTAGCATGTGTTTTATTTTTTAAGTTTTCAATTATCCGTGGTTTAAGACATATGAAACCTTTGTCTACGAATTTCAGAAAGCCTGTACAGGTATAATAATCCATTCCGAAATTCTGCATCCGATCTGTGTATTTTCTTATCCAGCGAAACCTTTTAGTTAGTTTAATAGGATTTTATATACATACTTACGTGTAAATAATCATTAAGCATTTTTGAATTTAAAAGAAAAATTGATAATGCTGTTAACTTCATAAAAGATGTACGTACTTGGAGCCTTACAGATTTCTTTCAGTAATACCACGAGGGTTGATAATTTTTCGATAATTTAATTGAGGTTAACGAACGTTTGACAACAAACAAGGGTTTGAAAGGGGCATTCAATAAGACAATGCTAAGAACGATGGCACTTTTTGTACTTTTAGCATATGATTGGCTTACCTGTTTAATCTTTCTGAAAACATATTAACTTTTATTCCAAGGAGAATCTCGTGGAGATCAAAATTAAATAAAATACAACTGAACAATATCTATGTCATATTTAATGTTGTTATGAATACAGCTTTTGGGAGGCAGTGAGCTAATCATGCGTGAAAATAGGCTTCCTAGATCCCTAGTCGAACCGAAGCAGAGATTATAGAGGTAAAAAAATGGACGTACGAGATAAAAAAAAAACTGTCAGTTATTAGTTTTTGAGCACCGTGTTTTAAAATATCGGTTGAGTTCCATTTCAATTGCTAAAAAGGTATCAATGAGGCCGTACGTTGACTGAAAGGCACTCGTGTGTAATTATCAAAGACTATAATAACTAATAGACACAAGTGGCCATTACATAACTTGAATAAGGGTACTTATCTAAAGTGTATACTTGCTTTACGAGACTTTGCATAATTTTACTTCATATAAAGTTTGTATACCTGTGTAGTATTTATGATATTTTAATTCATGCGCAAAGGAGAGAAGTATTTTTTTTAGTAGTTAGCGGTTTCAATTTGTCCATATCACTTTTGAAATTTCTTAAGTGTTGCAGCATTTCTAATCACATTTATACGATTATAATTCCCCAATGTCTCGCTCCCTTGTGCACGAAATTGTCTCCTGGAAGCTTGACAAGAGAGATCTGAAATTGTGAAGCACCGGTTCTGCTTAATTGCTTGCCGCACACTTTCCAACACTTCTGCAGTTACCAGGGACGGTCGGCCACTACGGTCGTCGTCGTGAATATTGGTTCGTCCTTCAGTGAATTGCCTGCACCATCGTCTTAACCATACTGTCGCACATAATGTCGTGTCCATACCTTGAAACAATTGGCGATGGATCTCTGCTGGACTTTGCTTTTGAGCGAGCAAACCTCGGATGACTGCACGAACTTCGCAGTTGGCGGGAGACAATATCAGAGCAGTCATTTTCTCCTAGCACAGCGCGGTAACCACGGCCGTCATAAGGCTGAAACTTTACTGCATTATTCCCACATACTTCCTCTCTACTCCTGAGCATGCGCATTCCTATCCGACAAGTGGTTCCATCCCCAGGCGCGATTGGGACTTACTTTCTGGATGACCCTCGTATACTTCTATGTTCGCTATGTACCAGTTTGTTTACATGTATAGACACTTGTATCGTTCTCTTGGAAACTGCCTTTGAAATTTATACCGAGTGACATCTAAAGCATGTTCTTTGAACCACAAGGAGTATCAGTAGGGCCATAAATCTTTGACCAGATTAGTGGTAATGGCACATATATAAATCTCCATGAAAGAATTTTTGTGATACAGTTTTCCAATATAGGTAAACGGTAGATATATTAATGACGACACAGTGATATATATTAATTATGAGAAAACTTGCAGTTATTTCAGTATCAAACAAGATTACATTTGAAGTAACAACGCTCCCATGCAGAAACTCTCCAGTAGCGATAGTCAGATGTTTGTTTAATAGTCGGCTATTGCTGAATGGCAGGTGTGCTGTTTCGTGTGAATTCGCAAAGTAGCTACTTTAATTCGTTATGTTTTAATTGATGTAAAGAAAGTGTAAAATGCATTCTAAATGTTTTTCTTTGCGATCACTGGTTAAGAAAACTGAAGTTAAACAACAGAGGAAACTAACTCCAAGTATTAATTTGAGACAAATTGTGGTATCAAAACATAGGAAATGTATAAATGATTTCTATAGAAACAAACTTCATTCTGCAGATTTCCGACTTTAATCGAAGGGTCTTCGGAAAGTTTGTTGCCACGAAAACAAGAAGGCATGTTTTTGTTTAAGCAAAAATGTTGATACTAATTTTTATTAAACCCTCTTTCTCTCTCCTTGGTGTTTATTCGGCCATGCACGCATTTTAACTCTGGTTATTAAGATTTTAGAAGCTTTGTGATGTATATTTAGCAGATGTAGCAGTAAAGTTGTGCCACTTCGGCTCTATGCTGCAGCGAGCCGTCGCTACTCTAATTATAAGTCTACCACTTGTGGCCGTATAGAAAAATTAAGGCGTTATCTTAATTTAAGACATTTTTGCACTTCTTCTCAAGGTACAGTATGTCGGTTGAGTTTCGTAACGTCATCATTTCTGTACCAATTTGTCTTATATGCCTGTGTGCCTAGGTAATGACAATAGGCAAAAAGCTGGAGATCTTTCTTTTCTCCTCCTCGTTTCCTTTCTTTCCTTTCCATTTCGCCTTTGTAATATTTTCCTTCAGCTTTTTACGGTTCGCTGGTATCTCCTTCTATATTAAAACGTCTTACTGCCAGCGCCCATTTCAGTCTGTTCCTTTTCTTCTATCCCCACGGCAGTTCTGACTGACAGTCTCGCTGTTTTTAGGTATCCTTCATCCCACGCAACTTTACCAAATCATTGGAGGGATAAATTCAAAACCGCCCTAAGGAAATCTCGGTCAATTCAACAAGTGAATAAAGGGGACGTACCCCAAGAAGCAAATAAAAGACAAACTATGCCTTCTACACGCGTAAAATAATAAGGAAGCTCACTCTGTTACAGATAAAAGAGCACGTAAACTAAGCGAATTCCCCAGCAAGTTGAATAACTTTAAAAATGATATCAAATCCATATTAAATCCTATTAATTAAAGAAATGAAATAAGCTATGGCATTACTGTGCGGTATTACGGTAACAAAATTAGATTTCTTGCAATCTATAAGTATTACAAAAGGGAAACCAAATTATTATTATTATTATTATTATTATTATTATTATTATTATTAAACCACTAATATTAATTGAATGAAATGTATGATCACTGATGCAAGAGAAAACCATTTTAAATCTGAGAAAATAATTAGAGTTTTTCAAAAAAGAATCCAGAAGCACTATTATGACTCCAAAAATTGGCAGGCAACTTTAGGACTTTAAAATGGTGTCCAAGAGATATATTGGGAGGAAAAGGCGATTCTGGGCAAATGACAACATCATATCCAGAAACGCTGAATGCTGACCAGGCCACAAATCTCCATGAGCAGGTCTTGGAAGATTTACATCTCATGGCATACACCTAAATTCTAGAGGCAAGCGGAAGCTGGCAGAATTAGGGATAGAATTCCTGTTATCAGAAGTAGTAGATCTTTTTTAGGTTAAACATGTTTCATAATTAAAATATTTATATAAACTTAATCGAGCTAATCAAAACACCATCACAATTATATACTAGAAATTCAACCAGTTCATAAAACAATTCTGTTAACACCAATATAAATTAAAAGTCTTTTGCTGATTTTCATCGAAACATAAGAGATCTTCAAAACAAACTAGATGAACTAAATGTAGCCTTAATTCTGAAACACTGAAGCCACATATATTATACATATCTGAACATCACCTAACATAGCAGGAATTGCAACCAACATAGGTACTCTTTGGGAACAGAGTTAGACGTGTCGTGTCATATAAAGTTTAGACTTACACAAATTTTGCACTAAACAGGATGTTGTACTCAGTGCTATTAAATGAGAATCAAACGAACCTAATCAGAGTAGCCTTATATTTTTTGCCATCAGCAGTTTCGAAATATTTAAAGAAACAAATAAAACACGTTCTTAAGTTTTTGTTTAAACAAAGAAGAGAATTGATCATAGGGGGTGATATAAATGTTGATTAATTGACAATATATAATCTTTGAAAGGAACACTTTGCTCTTTGTTTGCAACGTATCATATTACACATACAGTAAACTTTCCAACTAGAATTCAAAATGCTCAACAGCAATAGATAATATATTTATCAACTCAGATAGAGTTAAATTTTGCATTAACTCATCATTAAAAAATGCATTGTAGGGTCAGTCACGAGGCAAAAGTTTAGAAAATACTTCGAACAAGTTTAACGAAATACTTTAACTTGAATTGTGGAACCATACTAACCAAACGAAAAATATAATAGCTTTCTTCAGTGTTTCAAAACCCTTTTGAATCTTGCTTTGCAGTCAAATTTAGCATAATATCTCACTATATAGAAGACAATATATGGATCACATTAGGAATTAGGATTTAAGAAAACATAATATATCAAAAAGTAAGAAACACTGACAGTCCAAATTTAAAGCATTGTTTTAAAAAGTATTGTAAAATTCTCAAAACAGCAATAAAGGCAGTCAGAGTATTGCATTACAATATAATGACCCAGCATTGTAACAATAAAGTAAAAACTACATGGAATATAATAAAAATAGAAGTAAGTAAATTCTCACAAGATAATGGTTCAATAACTTAACATAAACAACCAGAATATTAGCAAAGCAGCAGAAATTTTAAGGAATATTTCTGGATGTAACAAATAAATTAAATATTAACTACGGAAGTATAGAAGCAGCTACAAATTTTTTTGAGATCTTGTTTCGCAAATTAAATTCTTGAATTTAAAGCTAAGCTGACAACTTCTTCTGAAATAAACAATATTATTATTAGCTCTCTAAACCTAAAATTATTTAGGTTATGATGAAATAACAATCAGCATCTTAAAAACATTCCTTTTACTTATTTGTACAATGAATCACTGAAGACTGGACATTTTCCTGATAGAATGAAATACTACATTGTTAAAACTCTTTTAAAAAAAGACAAGCAGAATAATGTTTCAATTTATAGACCAATATCTCTCTTACCAACTTTTCCAAAAACTTGAAAACATAATGTTAATCAGACTCTATAATTAATTTGAGCATAATAGCATACTTGCCAGGGATAAGTTTGGTTTCATAAAGGAATAACCACTAACAATGCAATTTACAAATTCACACATGAAGTGTTAACTGCATTAAATGAAAAGGTACGTTGGTAGAATTTCTGTGATCTAGCATAACTTATGATATTCTTATAGCAAAATTAGTTGAACTAAAGAATAAGAATCTAAATTGGTCTATATCACACCTTAATGAAATTAAACAAAACGTTGAAGCAAAGTTCATGTTGGATTCAAAAAGGGACATCAAATTACCTTTGCCTTATATAGGACTTATCACTGTATATAAACGACATTGCAAGTATAATTCTATTTGCTTATGCCACCAGTGTGCTAGTAATAAGTAAGAACTTAAATTAATTAAATCAAAATATGTCCTAAATTATATTTAATATTGGTTTAGGGCAAATAAGTTATGCGTAAATCTAGACAAAACAAAATTTATTAAATTCACAATTCATTGATCACAACATACCCTAATACAAATTGGAATTAATGGCATACTATTGGAATGACCGATGACATCAAATCTCTAGATCTCTAGATCTTCAAGTTGACACAGAAATATTTGGATTGGAAGTCTCACATCAAGTACATTACCCCAAGCTTAGTTCTGCCTTTTATGCAATAAAACAATTCTGGGTAATTCAGTAGAACGTAAACGTATATTCTTAATGCAAAAGAAGACTATAAGAATAATCTCCAATAACCATAACAAGCAATCATGCAAATGTATGCTCAGGAGATTGAAAATATTAACCTTACCTTGCATGTACATACTCCACATATTAAAATTTTATGTGTGTAATCAAGTTATCTTCACAACATGAACATTCATGACATATACACCAAACAAAAGGGAAATATCAATGTCCAAAATGCAAAAATTTTTTATTATCAGAAAGGTGTATATTATGAAGCCATTAAAAACATTTAATGCTCTTCCTGCTAATCTGAAGGGGAAAATGGAAATTTCAGCATTTAAAACTGCTGTTAAAGGGTTCCTTCGTAACAAACCATTTTACTCAGTAGAAGATTACTTGAATGACAAATCATGGTGATAATAACATTTTTGGTGATTCTTAAGAAACTATTCTACCCTTTTTAAATGAAAAATTATGGTAATAATGTTTATAGTATTAGTAACAGATATTACATTATATTGTGTTTATTATAGTATTAAAATATAAGTAATACAATATACAAATCAAACCAAATTGTAAAATAATATTGTGATATGCTGACTATGTGTGCCTAGTGAAGTTGTAAACTGATTGTAAATGCTCTAATGTATATACAGCAAATTGTATATATTTTAATGTGAGTGTGAGCATATATGTATATTCATTTTGACGATGTTCTATTGTATTCACAGTTCTTTCCTTCTACTGTAAATTAGCGGATCTTGTTATTTATGTATGTGGAAAGTTGTATATGTTTATTCTTAGTTAGTGAGTCGATTTAATACTCTTTTGGCGCGCTTACCATTGAATTATACGGAACATGTTCCACAGGCTTTTGCCCGCATCATCAGCTGTGAGCCGATTGCCGGATTCGTTGTTGGTGTAGTTCTATGGAAACTTTATGAACTATTAGATTAACATGTCTTCTGTTAGGATCTCGAAGTTCATGACCTCATCTTAATATTTTTATAACACTTTTTTTCCTATATTCCTAGCTTCAATGATATCTTAGATGTATCAAATTTCAAAATATGACTTCTATTTCTGTATTATATTTATATCTCCAAAAATGATGTACAACCGCTATCTGATTGTACCTGATGTTTCTTCATATGTCATAGCTGATGATGCGGGCAAAAGCCTGTGAAACATGTTCTGTATAATTCAATGGTAAGTGGAACATAATAATGTTGAATCGACTCACTAACTAATTAAGAATAAATTAATTGCTTCACTGTATTAGTTGCGGCACGAAAATAATTTTAAAGTTAATAACTGTACATGTATGTCCTTGATTTATTCTATGTTCATGTGTCACCAAGATCGCCACTGAGTCGGTTCTAATGCCTCGTGGACCGAAGATCACAGGTTCTATTCCGGCCAGGGTTGATGATTTTTTCGGGCGAAGAAATCCTAAGTGTGGCTTACTTTTAAAGGGAAGTAAAGTCGTAGATTTACGGCACGCAAAAGAACCTCAAGTTTGAAAGAAGAGGCCCCTGAGCAAAATTTATTGGCCGTTTCATGTCCTGAATTGAATTGTAAACAAAATCAAATATACTTTTTCAATCAGATGTTTCCTTGTGCAGATATTAGTGCAACAGCACAGCTCAGTGGGAAAACATGTGAACTAACATGCACAACGATAACTACTTTTTCTAATTTCGCCTAAGGCGAACGATAATTCTTAAAAATTCTCTCAAAAGTGATAAAGTAAACACATTTCCTAAATTAACCTGTCTGTTTGGGCAATGTTCATATTTACCAGCAATTGTTCACAATAGCCTGTTTTATACTTTGACTGTAACATATGTTTTTTTTTAATTGATTTATTTACGGACGCTCTTTACCATCTCAGGTCATCAGCGTCCCATTCAAATCACGGCGTGCAACCGCCGACAAATTTTGCTCAGAGGCCTCTTTTTTCAGGCTTGAGGTTTTTTTGGTGCCGTAAATGTACGACACGGGACCCATGGCTTTACTTCCCTTCTGAAGGAAGCCATGCTTGTAAAGTTAAAAACAACCCAAGATATGAATGAAAAACATTTAACCTTTCTTCTTCCTTAAACGTTCGTCATGATCGACATTCCCAACTTTTACACCTGTTGAATGGATAACGAAAGGCATTTTAAGGCTACAGCGAATTCTTATGAACGTGTAAAGAGGGAGTTCTGAAGAACCCATTTCTTTGAAGATTTAATTAAGACTTCATCCAGCTTAACCGGTTGTAAAATTGGAGACTGTTGAAATGCTAGTCTCCCACGCTAATTTCTTTCTCTATCGGAATCTGACTGAGATACGCATTAGATTCCAAGAAATAGCTGCTCTATCCCCGTTTTCTTTCATTATTTCTATCAGGTAGCTTTAGATAATGCTGCTTTTAAATTGCCAACCTCCTACTCCAATTTTGACAATTCTTTAAATGTTATTTTTTCTTTTCATCATTCGCTAAATGTCCTTTGTTCACTTCCAAAGTTTTCAACATAATATCTACCAACTTAGTTAAATTTAATTTAAAACCTCCTTCAACAATAAAGAACGTTTTAGTTTAACATGGACTATCAAGCCCAGTTCAGTAGTATCCCAGGGAGTATTTTAAGTTCTATGACTAAATGGACATAATAATTACTTTCATTATTATAATTGTAATTGTAATCATGTAATTTGTAAGAGATAAATAAACAATGAAAATAATTGACTAGGCTCAACTTGCGTTCTATACTTGAATATAACAACTAACCTTCCGCAAAGCAAGCAGCGTGCAAGTGTATCTGTAATTCCGTAGCTCACATACGGGCATTGTCAGTTCTTTTCATTGTTAATTTATTCCTTACAAACATATGATATAATAATGAAAGTAATTATTTAGTCATAGTACTTGAAATACTCACTGGGGTACAACTGTATCGCGCTTGGTTGTCCGTGCTAGGTGAATTATGGCATTGATAAACTAAAAGTTACACATTTATTTTAGAAGTTTCGTTGTTGGAGGCGGTTTTAAATTAAATACAGGATATTGTGGACTACAGACTGTCATTTATTCCTTGTTTGGTTTACGTATACAGGTTGTCAGTACCGCCACGGATGGTCGAAGTCGTTAAGGCGCGGATTCGTGAGCGGGAGGTATGGGGTTCTAATCCCTCCAGGACCGTCCTCCTTGACTGAGAGTTTTTCCAGGTTCTCCTCAGTTCTCATAAATGGCAAATGCCGGGAGGTACCCTAAGCTTAAGTCTGGAACGTTTCCTGCCTTAATAAAAATCCTTTCCCAGTTTATCATTTCATTTATATATCAGTGTTCACTGCCTGTTGTGCCTCAGTAGTAAAAACGGGCGTTAAACACTACTAAAAAATTCATTCTGTATTAAAACCACCTTTTCAGTTTACATGAACTAACGAAACAGTCTTAGTATTTTTGAAATAACAACTGAGAAGGCAAGAAACAAAGTTGATCTGACATTATCATTTTATATTCAGATTCTTATGTTTTATAGAACCTTTGCAAGGTTTTTGTGCCACTAGAACGCTTAGTGGCACAGAGCACGTCCCCTACCAACCGAATAGGATATAAGTATCCCCTTAACTTTAGCGTACAGCTTTAATTTAATATTTCCAAATTACAATCACTGCAATTACTTCTAATTTTATTATCTTAATCCTTCTCCCCCTCAATTTACTTCTTTCCCTTTTTAATTTCTCCTCTGCTGCTTTAGTATTTCACTCTGTACTACTCTACATTCTCCGCCTCCTTTTTGTCCTTCTCTGTTAACCTTCTTTCTACATTATCCTCCTTAAAAATTTCCTTCTTTTATTTATTTTCTTTACCTTAGCTCTTTAATGTGTTTTACATTCTTCCACGCTTCCTGATCTCCTATACTTCATCTTTTTCCTCTCTTTGCTTTATCACGATTTCTCATATTTCTCCTCTTGTTCATATTTTTCCCACTTTTGTTCCAAATCAAACCAAAATATTACATTTTTCGAACATATCAAATTAAATGCTTTAGACGTAATCGTAAAAACTGTATATGTTTATATAACATTTCAATCAAAGAAAGTACCTATAAATTCAGTAATGTAAAATTATTTCCAAAATAAAAATAAAATAAAAAAAAATCAAATGATGTTTGCTCAGCGAAGAATATTTTTCATTATAACGTAGAAATAAACAAATTGAATTGTTATATTTCCCTACAAAGAACAATGCATTATTTCTACATTAAATGTTTTAAATTTTGAAATAAATGCCTAATATCACGATAATGCTGGTCACTTTGTGGTACTCGAGCATAGTCGATACGAGACTATGCACGAAGCCACAAACGTTGGCTGCTAGTTCTGCAAATTATATATTTATTCCGAAGCTAGCAATTTTCCACATGTAGCATCCTGTTCCCCTTCAGCGCCATGGTGAAAATACACGGAAATGAACGATAACGCATGAATCCTCTCCATACCATCATTGCATGTAAACAACACTCCAAGCAAGTTACCTGCGCGAGTGAAGCGAACAGCGTTTCGTCAGGACACAATTTTTATTGTTTTGAATCGGATAGAATTATTAGAGGACAGGATAGTGTGGAGCGGAGAAGGATATTTTTGTGTCTTGGCCATATTGATAACATTTAGTATTTAGTATTTACCTTCAGTTGGGGTTACTTTAGCCCTTTAAGGGTAAATTTAATCTATGAAAACCAAGAGATTTAAATTATTATGCCTGGTTACAACCTATATTGAAGTGTTGGTAGGGAGAAGCGTTAAGTACAGGCTAATCACCTGGCGTAACTTGCTACAAAAACTGTGCCGTTTTTGCACAAAAGAACGCCGCCAATCGACATTTCAGTATTCATCTCCTTCTTTGGTACTTTTACATGAGAGTAACTTTCAATTTTAATTTAATCGGTTACATAATTCTTTTTTTAACAGTGTATATTCACTAAGGCTTACTACACTTAAAACTCGTTCTTAAACTTTCTTAATGGTATTTTGGTTTACGCGAACGCGTGGACCGTATGAGGAACGGGAACTGTTTTCTATGCTTACGTAATTACGAGGATAGGTCCATAAGTTTCCGGCCTAGCCGATAAGAATTATCGCCTTCACAAAAACCTTATCTGATGTCATATCCTATCTCTTAAGTAAATAATTGCAGCTGTAACTTCCGCTCCGCTGTATTCCCTTGTTCAGATATAGTTGCATTAAGAACACTATTTGCAGAAGATTGTGACACGTTCAAAACGGAGTTTCGAGCTGTTATTCAGTTATGCGCAAAAAAAGAAAAGAAGAAGAAGACTTACTCCAAATGAAATTAAACTGCGATTGGACGGTGCATATGTGGAAGCATCCCCCTCTTATTCTATCGTAAAAGAATGCGTTAAACTTTTTCGAATGGTTCGAGAAAGCATTGAAGACGAAGAGCGTGCAGGTCGGCCCTTGGAGGTGCTCACTCCTGAAAACATAGCTCTTGTGGAAGGAGAAATTATGGAAGACCGGCGGCTCAAAGTTACAGAAATAGCAGCAAGGTTGCGCATTTCTGAAACAACAGTCCTTCGAATTATTCATGAACATTTAAGCATGAATAAGGTTGTGCAAGACGGGTACCTAGACTTCTTTCCTCAGTCCAAAAGCAGCAATGAGTCATCTGTTGTCGTGCTTTTTTGGAACACTGCCGTGACATTGAGAGAGAAACTCTGCAAACAATTGTTACAGCAGCTGAAATTATGGTCTTTTACTATGATCCCTCGTCCGAAAGAGAATCAATGGAGTGGCGTAAACCTGGCGAAGTACCGCCTCTAAAAGTCAACCAAGAAGATCATTATCACAATCTTTTGGGACTGTAAAGGAATACTTTTCATTGATTTACTTTACGCCACAGTAAATGGGGGGTACCATGCTGGCCTACTGCACACACTACATGCTTCCATCAAAGAGAAAAGACGAGGAAAGCTGAGTGGTGATGTGCACCTTTTTCACCACAACGCGGCTATGCACACAGATCTTGTTGCAAAGGAAGCTGTGAAGAAATCCGGCTCTAAGGAGACCAGTCATCCTACAGTCCAGATCTAGCTCCCAGTGACTATTTCCTCTTCTCAAAACTCAAGAGGGATCTTAGAGGAAGAAAATTTAAATGTGACGAAGAAGTGATGGATTCTGTTTATGCCCATATTGCAGAAAAGACTTCCGACTTTGGGGGGGGGGTTGATATGTTAATTCAAAGATAAGAGAACTATATTGCAATGAAGGGTAACTACATTGAAAGGTGAAATATAGTTTTTGTCTTTGTCATACTTAGAAAATGGTCAGGCCGGAAACTTATTGACCTACCCTCGCAGCCACTGTGGTAAACATTTCAAAGGAAAGTGTGCACAATATAACTGAAGAACTAGGTATGAGCAAGATACGATACCGTGGTTGCTTATATCCAATCAAAAGTACTTCAAATGCAAGCTTCCCAAGAATGTCTGGATCGATTTAAAAAAACCGAACCGATTTTCTGCGTTGATTCATCGCCACTGAATACAACCTGACTCATTACTACACGATAGGGACAAAATTGTAATCGAAACAGTTGCCTAGCTCCAAAGATAGCGATGATTGTAAAATCTGCTGACACAGTCATGGAATCAGTTTTGGGGGTGAAAAAGGGATTCTGGTTATATCTTCCAAAAGAACAAACTATAAATGACGAAACTGTTTACCCACTAAACGTAAAAAGACCAAGATATCCAAAAAAAGAGGTCAATTATAGCACATAAGAACACCATTTTCCATGATGATAATGCATGCCCGCACAGTGGTGTTACTGCAATCGCTAAGACCAATGATCAAAGCACGACTTGCTTTCACACGCAGCGTATTCACCGAATTTGGCTCCCGCCGACATTTTCTGATATTGACAACTCATTTATGGGCAGTATTTCATCCCTGTTTTTCTATTAATAATACATAATTAAACATTTTTGTTCTTATTTTCTTTCCTAAGCTCAAAACTTTTTAGCAGGGCGAAGATATTCAACTGAGGAGGGAGTCAAAGCTGCCATGGATGCTTATTTTCCAGACCTCGAGGAAAACACTTTTCGTGATGAAACCAAAGTAATGGAAAATTGTTGGACAAAATATTGCATCAATATTAAAAAATAAAACCATTTTGAAGCTACCCAATTATCATTAAGCCTCTCGCAGCTCACGGGAGTGTATTCATTCATAAACTGTGTGGTATTCAACTTCTCAGAATAGACATAACAGTGAAGAAACAAGTGTTCCAAAGCAATTAATTGCACTGTGTCAGTCAGCAGGGTTTGAAGGGGCGTATTCAACGCTTGAGCCACACCGATGATGAGAAACCTTTTTATAGCGTGCCACATAAACCAAGATACATTTACAACGAAAGCTCGAAAACGCTACGAGAATAAAAGACCGTGGCAGCCGTATTCTTGCAAAGCTATTGTTTTACCTCTCTGGCATTGATACCATACTGAGCTGGGGAAAACAACACACGAATACATAGGGAAGCCTTTCTTTCGCTCGTCGTTTTCCTGAATTGTTCTTTGTTTCCTCTAAACACAGAAATGGTTTGCTGACACAGGAGAGTTTCATTTCCCTTTTGCGAACTCTATTTATCCTGTGTTATCTTCAGAGAGTGATTCATTTTGCATTTACAAGACTCTCGAACGCTTCGGAAATGTTATTGACGTCATTGGTGCGAAGGAAATCATGAATGGTTGGCTAGGTACCATTCCACATTTGTTTACGTACGTTATGACATTTTACGGAGAAAAAAAAAATGATGGTCTTTTTGAGTGCTGTAGCGTAAAAACTAAAATACATATGTATTGGAGAAACTACAGTCAGTCACCTACTCTGTGTTAAAATCCACAATTACAACGTTTTAAAACACGAGTCTTTAAATTCTTATTCTTCCATCAGGATTAGGTCCTGCCTGTTCTGATCTCACATTTTTGTTTCTATCCATCCATCCATCCATCCATCCATCCATCCATCCATCCATCCATCCATCCATCCATCCATCCATCCTTTTTTTTTTTTTTTTTTTTGGAGGGGGTCTTCCAATAGATCTTCTTCCTTTCGGGTTATATGTGAAGTTTTTTAGAAGACAGAAGATAGTTGTTTTATTTTCTTTCATTATTTTTAAGTGGTTTATCCACTCTTGTCTATAATTCCTTAGTTGTTGTAATATTGGTTGCATTTCTAATTTGTTTCTTATATGATCATCCTTTATGCAACGGTTGGCAGGTCGCAGAAAGCGCACTTTTGCTGCTTAAACTTTATTCTCTTCTTTTTGTTTGTTTGTTTGTTAATTGGAGCCTCACTTCCATAAAAAAAAAACTGGTAAAGCCACGGTTTTGTAGAATCTTAATTGTGTCTTTTTCCCACTTTGTTTTCAAAGTATTTCTAATTGATCCAAACACAGTTTGGAACTTTTGTATTTTTATGTTAACATCTTGATCTTCTTCATATGTTACATCACAACCTCAAATATTGAAAGTGTGATACTTGTTCAATTATGTTTTCTTATATCACACTGGGTATTTACCTCGGAAAGCCATTACGTTTGTTTTGGTCTTTGAAATTGGCATATTGTATTCTTTATTTATTTTATTTATTTGACATAGTGCTTTTTGTACTTCATCTTCCTAATTAAAAATTAATACTATATCACCTACAAAACATTTACTAATCTATTTTGTTCTTAACTTTATTCCTTTATATGCAATCTTTATCCCTTGTTTAAGACATTTTTTTTGAGTAGTGTTTAAAGCCCGTTTTTACTACTGAGGCACCACAGGCGTGGACACTGATGATACATCAGATGAAATGATAAATTGGGAAAGGAGTATTTTTTTGTTAAGGAAGGAAGCGTTCCAGGCCTAAGTTTAGGGTATCTCCCCGGAATTTGTCAGTAATGAGGACTGAGGAAAATCCGGAAAAAAACCAGGTAGGGAGGACGGCCCTGGTGGGATTCGAACCCCAGATCTCCCGCTCACAAGTCCGCGCCTTAACGACCTCGGCCACCCGTGGCGGTTCCTTTAAGAATGAATATATAGACACATAATAACTGGATAAGAAGAAAAAAAAAAGACTTTCAAGTGTTTTATCCTTTTTCTTCTTATCTAGTTATTATTTTAGCTAAAGTTCGTTGTTTATTTTATTTTTCATGTATATTTTACATACACACACACATATCGAGAAAGATTACGTTAATTTCGACTAAAATCGTTTGTGTTTCTTCTATTGACTTCCCATTTACATAACCCCTGGTACTCCGGGCTAGGGGTTTTGCGCTGGGCTGGAAAGCCTCCAGTTAAAAAAGAAAATATTTCCATTGGTAAATTGGATGGAGTATTTAAATTAAATTCGCTATTTAAGAGGTTAAATACTTCCATTGCTGTCTTAAGAGCGATGAAAAGCCAGAAATCAAGAAAATAATCATTGAAAGACTTAATAAAACTGCATGGAAATGGCAAAAAGAATTCAAATACCTCATATTAACAAAAGAAACCTCTTAAAAATATCTTAAAGAAGTCGAAAATGCTTCATAAACGCTTCTGAACAAGGCGCCGAAACGTGTCGAAAGCATACATATGACAGAGCGTGGCTGAGTAATGAATGCAAATTTAACGCATCAAATAGGTGACATATTTTTCAAACACACTGTGCAAGAAAAATCGTTATTTTTACTGCTTCACATACACGCTCTTTAAAAACTGCCAGTACGGTGCATCAATTGACGTTACATCACTAGCTTCACAAGCACTGTAAAGCTTTGAATTATGTGCTGGATTAAATCAATTGATCCTGCAGTATTTCGACAGTGTGTGTGGTATACCACGACCTGAGGATTATAAAATGATACATCTAATGCGCTTCAACAGTTATTGATCTTTGCACATGGAACAAATCATCTGTTTCAATGCACAGGCTCGAGTCCGTCAGCAAGAAATAGACACTAATTGTAATTGCCACCTAAAAAGACCATAAATGTGTACTTAGTTGTTTGTTTATTTTTATTCGAGTATTAACAACTTGGTGCAACAATTCTACGGAGCGATCCAGTGAACTATGGACCAATCTGCGGTGTTTGCCATTGAGGGTGGGTACAATGTTTTCCGCCGTTGACTGTAACAAGGTAACAATAGCTTCTGGCTGTCAGTGGTTGAGTTCAATTCAATTATTACCAGTGGTGTGTTTTGTTATGCATTTAATAGAAGTTATAACCCAGTACAAGTTTATGTTTTCTACTGCACATGTGCTAATGTTATCAGCTGCTCAAGTCCAAAGACGGTCTGGTAAAGGTTCAAGATTACACAACAATATACAGGGTGGCGCAAAAGTAACTGCATACTTACTGAATTTCAGTTAACAAAGTATTGCGCTTCTTTTTATATTCAAACTGTTTCCTTCTGCATTAATGCATCGTTGGAGTCTACCTGTAACACTCTCACACAAACACAGCTGAAAGTTGCTGTTCAGATTGTGGAAGACGTCTTCAATGAAAACAGTGAGCTCTTCAATAGTTTCTGGTTTTCTTATTCGTCATTAACCGTACTCCCAAGGCACAACTCCATTGGGATAAGATCAGGGGATTGTGATGAGAATTCAATTGCTGCAAGACGTCCAAGTACTCTTCTATTGAATACTTTATCAACATACGCCGGGACAGATGCAATATAATGTGGGGGAGTTCCATCATGCTAGAAGAAGAGTTGATCAAAGCTGTCCTGATGCCTAATGATTCCTGGTTGTAACCTCTTGAGAGCCAAGTACTCGTTACCTTGAATCAAGTGCCACCCAATTACATTTGTGCCTTTATTGCATCCCTCACATTCATGCCAGGTTGATTTAATGCTTGCTCTAAAACAACATGATGGTTTTCCGCGTACCAATAAGTACAATTATTTATGTTTACGTGTCCCAATAACTTTTTTTGAATAGTGTTTAACGCCCGTTTTTACTACCGAGGCATCACAGGCGGTGGTCACTGATGATACATGAAATAATACATTTGGAAAAGGATGTTTTTAAGGAAGGAAACGTTTCGGGTCTGAAAAAAACCTCAGTCAGGGAGGACGGCCCTGACGAAATTCGAACCCCAGACCTTCCGCTCACGAGTCCGCGGCTTAACGACCACGGCTAATCGAAGCTGTTCCCAATAATTTAAAGATGGCCTTATCCAGCCATACAATATTTTGAAAGAAACTAGTGTCATAGCGATACTTTAGAGCATAATCTCACAACATTTCTGGATCATCTTCCAACTACCCATGTATCAGACGTGGAATGTACACTTTGAATTTCTGCTGATGTCCTTTGGAATTCATCGACGTGACAATGCTGGAAATTCTACCAGCTAATCGTAATGTGGACTTCCTTCAACTAGTCGTGACAACCAGACAGATATTGAATTAATTTCCTCCCGTCCATGCTATCCTAGATCGCTCACTAGAGGTACATTCAAAACAGAACCTTCAATTTCACATTTGTGAAGCACATTATAAACATTCCTACTGGTGGTGGATCTGACTCAAAATGTTCTCTCCATTCCTTCAGTACAGCAATTAAACCACGCTAGTAACCGATCTTTGCAGCAAAAACTATTTCCTCTTTCGTAAATATTTTCAGTTGTTAGTCACGATTCTCACAGCTGACAGTATTATCAATCTAGAAACATACTTATAGTACAGTTAAAAACAAATGAAGAAGGAATTTTTTGAACATATCGTACAAAGTGAAATCATATGTTAACTGAAATTCACAAGTTGTGTAGTTACTTTTGCGCCACACTGTATAGTTTTTATAATAAATTTCAGGTCAAGAATATTGTTCAGAGCCCTAAAAGACAGCATAGGGGTTCTCACCGAAGAAAGGAAGTGCATCATTTTCACCTTATTTCCGTTTGAAGAAATAAACTCTCTATGTCATCATAGCCTGGTATTCTTTTGTCACGACTAATAAAAAAAAAATTAATTTGACGCTTTCGTTCATGATCCTTTTAGGGCAGGTGATATCTCCTTCACAGCAAGGGCTTGACGGTGAAAACTGTGGCTACTCCTTTGCATTTGGTTTAATTTTTTAGATAATGCCAGACGTCGTTCGAGTTATGGCATTTGCACTGTCTGTGCACACATCGACACAATTATCCCATTAGGATGACTTCCATTGTTACCTGCGGAAGGTCAAATATGCACCTCAATTATTTCTACTCAATTTTTACCGACACACTGCAAAAAGTTCACAATTTTAAGACCTGATGATTATTTCTTTTATTCTTCCAATTTTTTCAAGAAGCTCTGGAAACCGCTGGCCTAAGCGATCGAAAAAACTTAAGGTCCAAATGTCATTCAAAGGGATTTGAACCCGGGACTTCCCGAATGCATTACTTCCCGCTCTGTATTTTTGCACTAAGCATGTTAAATGTTGAGATTAGTTTATAGGCCTGGAATTCAGACAGGAAAATAGAAGAATTCTATAATAATTAGAAATGGTTTTATTAAAAACTTATCTAACTGAATTAACCTGAGCTCTCCACAATGGGAGTGTATGGCAGCACTGAAAGTAGAGAGGGAAAACTTTGTTGAACTTGTACAAAACCGTGTACTTAAGATCGCTATTTTATGCATGCAGTTATCGGGAAGCAAATGTCCTCTCACAGGCCTCTGACACTTACAACGTAGTCTTTGCTCCGCTTCTAGTTACGCCACATATTTCAAACAAAATCCTTGCGCCTTAATAACAGTGTGGAAGAAAAATGAGCAGGCTCTGCGAGCACCCATTAAATAGCAAGACCCCAATGTCCGGTCTCTCGGTGTGAAGGTTGGGGGTGGCGCTCTCGCCACAAGTTGGCCACTGTCTCTTTGAGCGAAGCCACGCAACTTGCATTAAAATTCACGGAGCGGCAAGAGGTTTGGGATCACAGCGGGCGAAAGGCGTGGTAAAGCATGTATATAATGAGCAGGGAAGGGTAAGGAAGTGGAAAAAGGGGAGCGGGAGCAGGGATAAAGGCAGCAGAAGAAACTCTGAACCCAACAAAGTCTCTTCGGGTAACAGCAGCTGAAGAAGCTTATTGGGTTTGTTATTTTACGATAGGCAATCTACAGTGGAGGTCAAATAAACTGCACCATGCAAGGCTTTCATTTCAGAACTCCCAGCCTACCTATTTAACATATATTTTATTTAAACAAAACAAAGAAAACGCCTATTTAGCTATTGAGAGGAGCGTTTAAAACCAATGTTGATTACATTTCTAGTTCCATCCCCTAATTCCAACCATAAGGAGGCCTAAAAAACCAGCAGACAATATGCAGAGAGAGATTATTGCGCCGGAAGTACAAATGTAATTAAAATCGGAATGGAGGATGGAGCAGTACATCAAACCAGGGATTTAACTCGCTAGAATAGACTCGAGTGGCTCAGGCTAGGGACATGCATCACTGACCAATATGAGCGGAGGTTTGTTTCGTCTGTGAATTCTGACTGGATGTAAAGGTACGGAAGAATGGAGGGATAAGTATCTGCCGCACTGTTAACAGGATCGAACAGAGATGGTCATGCTTGGCCTTGCCTTAGGCAAGGAAGGAGAGGAGAGTTGAGGTACAGTTTTGACGAAAGTGTGACAGCTCATGTCTGAAAAGACTGATAACCGGTTAGGAGGCTGAGGGAAACAAATTGATCGAACTCAGTTTAGTCTCATCCATAATGTGATTTCTGTATGTTTTATAAGCATTTTTAATATCTTTAAAGTAAATTATTTCTTTAAATTTTTTATTGCTGAATATGTGTGTGTTTTATATCTTGTTGTGAATATTTAATATAATATCTAGTGCTACATCAATCCCGTTGGACCCGTGCTCCTGTTAATGTTGTTGTTGTTGATTTTTTTTTTTTTTTTTTTGCAATTGTACTGGTGCCTCTTTTACAAATACCACCCACTACCACCAAACAGTTTGTGCCATGTTTAGATGCAGGGCCATCTTTGCAGTTGACTTAATGGTGTCCAGAGACGCTGGTTAATATTGCATAATGTAACAGGTTGCAATCATTGCGGCAAAACAAAAGAACCTCAATAAACCTTTGGAAATGTTCGCGGCGTTTTTGTGCAGAAATATCAAGTCTGACTGTACTTGCAGCTGAGGGAAATAGTACATAATACAATGGCATTGCATTAGCATGGTCCTTTCTTGTTTTGAACTGGCCAATTCCTTTGTATTTCAATGGACTCCTTGAATTCAACAACAATTTAGCTACGCATCGTTTCTTAGGAAGGAGAAATGCAACTCACGAGTCCGTTAGGAATGAAAACTCGGAGAGAGAAAGAAAATGATAACTCTCTGCCTCCTCCCCTTGGCTTGTTCATATTCTAGAGGAGGCATCAGATGTTATTTAGACAGAACCGCCCGGGGCCCAAGTGGTTATTACCTCTCTGCCGTCTTTTATTCCAGTTTAGGATTCTCCCTTTGGAACGTTTCCTGCGTATAATGGCAGCATTTCTTTAGTTCCCTCGTTAACTATCGGGCGTCCGTTGCCAACCTCGATATTCACTAATAAGGGGGGGGGGCATTGAAAATTTTTGAGACATGACAATCTGGCGAAGGTGTGTCATAAACCCAAAATACGATTAAAACGTCCCTTCTTGCAGGTCACAAAAATTGCAGGCGCAAGGGACTTGGTGCAGTCGATTCTAAGCAATAGATCAAAGTTTGCTTACTTGAAGTATACTGTCGTACATCAGTCAGGTGAGCGATTGATACACGGGTTTGGGGACGTTTCTCCAACATGTGCGAATTTAAGACGAGGAAAATATTCCTTAAATATGGTCGTCAACGATAGTGAATGAGAAAGAAATTCATTAGTAAAAATGGTAAATACGAAGCCAATTTTATGCGGCATATTTTTAAATATATTTTTATGCAATACATTTAAAACACGCACATTTAATGTACTAAAGCTGAAAAAAACATTTCTCAGCGACGACGTTCATAGTACAAATATTAGCCAACGCATCATACCTAGTAATCCCTTCTCCAAAGAGATTTCATCCACATAATTGAAGATGTCCGCCGCAGTTGTAAACGAAACGTCTGGAACTCTTTATCTCCAGCAAACCATGGCATAACAGCCCAGGAGATATTTCTAGTTTAACTCTCCGACAGTGAAAGCGTACTTCCCTCATTTCTCATAACGTTGGAATTTTATGATCTGTTTGATTAAAAGTATTTACTTTAACAAAATATTTATTTATATAGGGACGTGCTACCAAATTATAAGTTCAACGCAATAGAAGTCAATTTATAGATAAACTGAGAGACAAACCTCGCCCCATCCCTCCGATTCGGGTTTCTAATATCTATACAGTAACAAACTCATAATTATCCAACGTTGCCAAATGTTACTTTCGTTCATCAAAGATAGTGCAGAAACTGAATAATATTACCTGTTTCTCATATTACTGAGAATATATTAAGGGGCTTAATGAATAAATAAAAAAGAAAATAATAACTTTCCACGTCCAATCTCTGTACTGACTGCGATTGCAGATATGTGACAAAGTTGTTTTCTTGAGTAAACTCTGATGTACCGCATTCTTCATAAATAGCCGAGTAGTTATCTCATTTCCAGGTAAAAGAGCCTTCAAGCCATATCTCATACCTTATTCATCAATTATGACTGAATATTGATTGCTAGCAGGTAAGGTTATTTGAGTTAGGGACGGCAGAACCTACTGGGACAAGCCAGCCGTTAAAGGTCGCATAATACACGTGCAGGTAGCAGCTTTCAGTTAGTTCTAGTGAGGTTTTATCAAATGAATGGTTATGCATACTCGGTGCTTTCAGACTGTATTACTGTTCCTAGTTTTGCCAACATAAACATCGCCTTGAACGCCGTTTTATGTACAATACATTTGTGAAATTAAAATTTTGCACAGAAGTGGTAAGGCGAAAAGAAAAGAAAAAAATATCCTGGCAATCACAGGGTAGAGAAATAATTTAAATAAGTACAAAAGACACGACCAATCATTGAAAATAAACGTATTCCGAATTGCCGTGTTCTTAAAGAAGAAAAGCTAGATAACGTGAACTTCCTAAGCAGATAAGAGTATTTATAAATAGAGAACACAATCCTTTGAAATTATTTTAAAATGAAATCTTTGCACAAAACTAGCACTACAATCATGGAGTTACCGGTGTATAACTTTTTAGGCTAGTCGTAATGTTTCAATAGTACAAATACGGAAAAAACGGCGTACTAAAGTTCGTTTTTTGCTTATTTTAGATAAGAACACGCTGTTATACGTCACTAATGCTACAGACATTTTTCCGTACGTATGAATTTTACTTTTCATTTTGCACGATTGATGTGCAGCTGGTAGGGGAGCAGGGAGGGGGAAAAAAAAAAGAGCACGACTTTTTTTACCTGTTAAGTATTCATACAAACACTTGCACATCGCGATGTCGATAATGGTGCGAGCCTTCGTTCCGGCTTCTACTTTCATTAGAGCGGTGAATGAAACGCACTTCAAAGCACTAGAACCGGAAGTCGATGAACCGAGCGGAGAGTGTGAAAAGGACTGGAAGAAGAGCAAATGCTCCAGCGGAATGGTTTTATGTTCAGATTTAATTGAATAACTGAGCAGCTGAAGTACTCGTAAAATAACGTCTTCAAGTGTGCTGGCTTCTTTCACGGAACGCGTAGTTATTTTTAGCACGCTTTTCTCTCTGTACTTTTAATGATGTGTTAATTTTTATTCGAGACTGAGGAACAGTGAACTTCTTACATATCGATTATAGCCGGTATTCAAAGGTTTTGTAAGTATGAAGAAACCTCAAACCTCAGAAAATTCTGGAGCTCAATTCCTGTGAAGATCACTGTAACTTTTACATTTTAACAACTAGGGGGAGTAGTGTTCGCCTTTCTTCGAGCTTCAGTATTTCAGCAGGTAAATACTGATGAACGGTGGAATAGGATTTATGGAATTTAAAAATAAGTATTAAAAGAGATTTTTGAACTTGCTGTTCAATATCGGGATGTACTATGGGAAAAAGAACCCACAGACATCCGTTATTTTTTTTGTAATCTACTTAGTACTGAAATAAACAAATTATACATTCTATTTCATTTTGTTCTATTATCATTCTTTTGTTGGAGGCACCGACGCGAGGGGCTAAATCGTTAAGGCACAATTTCCACCAGGACCACACTCTCTGAGGTCTTTCCCAGGTTTTTCTCAGTCCTCATAAACTGAAAACACTGGGTAGCTTATGCCACTGAATAAATACAATCTTGAAGAACTAGTTTTTATGTACAATAGATATATAAAGAGAAATACATATGTAAAGAGAAGTGGTAAGGCTATTGGCAATCGTGTTCCAGGTATAGAAACTGTTACCCAGTTACGACAGTGACAAGAAACATGTTCCGAACCGCTGTATTCTTATGCAAAGATAACACGGAAATTTCCTATGCGGATGCCGGCAGATGTCATGTGTGAAATGCGTTTTGCCTGAAAAACTCAATGTGTGAGGCCCATAATGATGAATGCAGGGGTGCAGGTCACGTCAGTGTATACGAAGGCTACACATGAGGATAAATAAATCTTACGGCACCACAAGCTCCAACTCCCAGCTGTAAGCATACATCACAAGGTAAGATCACATATTTTGGGAAATCAGAGGGTGTTTTCCAGCCCTGCAGCACGTGGCTCTCACCCAGTACTACAATTAAATGTCTAAGAGCGCCGGGTACCCCTTCTCGATTCAGATATTAAAGTAAGCATCTACAGGAGATGGAAGATGGAAATCTACGAACAGATGTGATAATTTTCATCAAAATAAAACCGAATTTCATTTCACTTGTAGAATGAAATCGGGTAAATCAAGGATCCTGCGTAAAAACAGACATTATCCACCAATAAATGCAACAACTCAGCACTGAGATTCGAAATAGAGTCCGCAATAGATACAAAGGAAGATAGGAATGTATTAGCCTATTGAACTGATTGTCAAGTACTTCCCACAATGCAATGAATAATATGAAACAATTTTATGTTTGTTAGATTTGGTGGTATAATAATAGTTGGGGATTATTTGTTCAAAAGTAAACAGATTTTGATTTTATTTAAGTATAACTTAGTACTAAAATAATTGCCTCAATTTTTTATATCTATACTTTCAAACTGCTATTTAATTTGCTATATACAGGGTTCGGATAGTTACGTAGAGTTTCTTTGCATTGCAAAAAGGAACTCGCAAGCTTAAAATTTTGGATGTGGTAAACGTAACTTATATTTTAAATGTTATACTACATAAAAATTCATATTTCTCTAAAGATATATGTAAACTAGCTTTTTCAAATATTTGTATTAAATAATTTTTAACAAAACCCCAATTTCAGACTAATTATTGCAGTAACAGGATAATCCTTTGCTTTGTCTTCTTTCATATCATGTGACGGTCTCAGCAGAAGAAACCTTGCTATAAACATCCACGTGCAACTTATTTTGAATATTAGAATTGCGCTGTACCTATTAAGTGTGCGCTGCTCTGTTTATACTTTCAAGACACTGTCGCTTAGCATGCTTGTTTAAAATGCCCCCTCCCCTTTTTCCCCAGACCTTATTGCCAATTTACAATTGATGTTCGGACTCTGTTTCCCATGTTACCATTAATAAAACAAAGTCTAAGAACCGGGTGCTAACCATAGCTGTCAGATCATTATAGTATTTGCAGCTTGACACCGTCAACGCATATCAAAGGTATGATACATTAGTATGGTGGTGTGTGAGAGAGAGAGAGAGAGAGAGAGAGAGAGTCGTTACATTGTTAGAGTTCTGAGCTGAAATCACTCAGTTATAGTTCATTTTCGGTTTTGTGAGGTGATACTGTTCACAATTACATTTTCTTATGAGTTTAACGATGGCAAAATCATAATACAAATACAATTACTCGTTTGCACAAATTTAGAATATATTTAGTTCTTCAGGGAATGCTGAGTGCCACAGTGTTTAGAAACGATTTGCTGCATATCTCCACTACTTTGACTTTTCCCTGCAGTACAATTGTAAAACTAGAAACGAGAAACCCTTCTATCAGAAACAGTGCAGTATGTTCGCGATGTGGATTGATGATTGATTGATTTTAGTGTATTTACTGACGCTGTTTAACATCTCAGGTCATCAGCGTCCCATTCTATTCAGGGCGTGAAACGGCCCACAAATTTTGCTCAGAGGCCTCTTCTTTCAGGCTTGAGGTTCTTTTTCGTGCTGTAAATGTACGACACGGGACCCATGGCTTTACTTCCCTTCCGAAGGAAACCATATTTAGGGTTTTTACGCCCGAAAAAATCCATCGATCCTAGCCGGGTTTGAACCAGCGATCTTGGGTTTAGAAGGTAAGTAAGGTTACCACTACACCGCCAGGACCGACTCGCGATGTGAAGAAACAGGTTTATAATATTATAAGCTCTCTTATAAAAATTACAGAGAAGTGTTTAAAAAAATTATGGGTTTCATACACATTTTGGACCGTCAGCAAGAAAAGAATATTGCTGTATAAGCGTGAGTAACATGCCCAGGTACACATTTGCCAGATTGACTTCTTACGGAGAGTTCTTTTTCCCAGTACATTTCAATTATCTCAGATGAATAACTTGAATACGAGTCTCATTTTTGTTTTTTGTCAGGTATTTAACGTATTTTAGAAAATAAAAATAAATATTTTCCAAATTTTCAGAACCTAGTTATAATTCTGTTATCTCGTAAATTGCTATTTACTTTTTATGATCTTCATAGATTGAATTGGCTCCAAGAATCGCCTCGTAGATCTAAGGGATAATTATTACTGGTATCAGTACGTTCATATAAGCATGTCAACTCTGGAAGCAGATAGTGATAAAAGTAAATAGAACTTGCAACCGTTTCTTTTCGTCGAGGTCACAAGCAGTCAAACGACGTCGCAGATGAAGATGACCTGAGAGGCCCGACTCTGCTGTGTCGCGGGATCGGGGAGAAAGACAGGAATTGTTATAATAACAACTCTTTGCCGACTGGATTGATTATCGAGTTTATTTTCACCAAGTTTATCCGGATGCCTCTTGGCCCACTACTTGGCTGCCGATTTTAATCGATTATGCGAGGTATCCGGTAGTTATCGTAATATTCTTGAAGTTCAAGATGTACGTGGTGTACACCTGGCATAAATAAATTACTATTAAAACAGCTCTCGATGTATGATTTATTATGTGCCTACAAAGACTGCGTGAACTGCATGCCCCATTGCGTGATACCGCGTGAGCTGCTTTTGCGTGAGCTACGCGACTGAAGCCTGGAACTGCGTCACTCTGCCCGAACTGAATCTAGAAAAGTGTGCCTTCACGAAGAAGTTTCCCCTTTTACACTACTTTAAAAAGAATGTCACCACATGGTAATCAGAGCTCACGGGGTCCACAGAAGAGAGCTCACGGCTCTCTGAGCCTTCAAAATATTAAAATATTATTGGTGAGCTCTCATCCTCCCGTTAGTGCGCACTTTAAACTTTTCAAATATTTGGTTTCTGATTGGCGAATTCGTGGTCATCCGATGTGAAAGTGAAAGGAAACCACGCCTACGTCACCGTCTTCTTAGGAATATTCAACCGTCCCTATAGGATTAAATCTTCTATAAAACACGAAAGGGATATTGTTATAGCCTGTTCTTGTCAGGTACACTTGTTCTTTACAAGGAATTTCCTTACAGATTTATGATTAACTTTAAACAATAATTATACAATTGATATCAGATTTGTAGTCATTTACTCTCCCTTCTGAATTTATATACCATATCTGGTAAACATTAACATTTGAGTATACTTCATGCTATTTACAAAATACGAGGCATTAAGCAATATTAATTAGCTATAATTTATTCAATATGCAAATTTGTTTCCTTGTGTGGTACAGGGCGAGAGATCCGTCTCAAACTGAATGACTGAAATGCATCGAAGGCTACAGAATTGTTTTGCAGCTACACGTGACTTTAAGAGAGACTCAGAACAAGATCTCATGCAACGCATTGTGGGTTTTCAATTTACTAAATCCATTTCCCTGATATCCCTCTGAGGGAGAATATAATAGGAAGGTACTTGATTAAAATAAAAGCTATTTTCAGTTTTACATTACACCTTTGTCTAGCGCATTATAAAAAGATCATTGATTCGAACTTATTGTTCTTGTACAGAGAATGGCTGGATATCATCCCTGCATTTATTGCAGTTATCTCGTGTTGACTTATGCAGGAATCGGTTGGAACCCACAAATGGAATGATGAGGTTGGCGTAATGAGTTTCACTAGTGTCTATTCTATCTTGACAAGTTTGCCACTCCGTTACGTATGGTTGCATCTGCTCTTACAGAGCTTGTCTGCGATGTTTGTAATTGAACAAACACGTACACCTTGGTCCTCTAATTGTCATTTGGCAGCTTCACAAGAGGAAAGTAATTGCAAAAACTTTTATGGCTCATACTAAAATTTATAGTTTTAATATACTCGGTGATATAAATTTGTATATCACTCCAGTGTTACCAACATCGACTTAATACGCATTGCGATGATCATTAACATTTTAAGTGTCTATTATTATAATTTTTACATACCTCATGGCGAATTTGAAATCAGGCTCGTATGCAATTAGCGCTATTATGTAAATTTATTTCTAAGATTTGTTTAAACAAGGACTGTGATAATGTAGCGATTATATAAATGATATTACAGATTCATTGTCAGCAACAGAGCTTGGGGACAGTTTTGTTTTAAAGGCTAACCAAGTCCGTTACAATAAGAGTAGAAGGGCGGAAGTTTAAGAGATAGTGATTGGTGCATTATGTGTAACGGTTGGCAACTGATTGACTTTTGAGTTTTGTAACGGGAGTCGAGGGCAGTCAGTCAACGAGGCGCCTGTTTGCCGACGTAGATTTGTAAGTAATTAATAACTTTAGTGTTAGCTTCAAGCATAATACATTGTGATACAGTATATTCAACACCAATAGTGTTTATTGTGCAATATAACCCCAAGAATCTATTTTCCTAATCTATTTTACTCTGGATCTGGGATTAATGTCGCAGTACGCTCCCCTCAGGCCAGTGTTGGTTTTGCCGTTGTGGAGACCTGGGTTGCAACAATAACAATCCTGGAACCATGTCAGTCTGAAAGAAAATCAATAACAGTAATCCCACCATTGCAATTTATTTTCGCGCCAAATCACATATTTAAACATAAATTTGGCTTTATATCAGTCATCCCAAAGAAAACCCTTATTTATTACAAAAAAGAGGCTAATAACAACCATTTTTAATACGTGCTATGAAACTATCATGCATCCCACATCATAACGTATATTTTTATAGCCTTGCAGTTTTGGAAACAATATACACAGAAGTTTAGCATTATTGTTCGAGCTGGAATAATTGAAAATGGAAATGCCAAGCGTTCTTTTTACAGGATAAGAAAAAAAATCTCTGTTAGCATTTAATATATACACCAAAAATCATTATGAAGACATCTTTATCACAAAACGAATTTGTGTAACAAATCATAAGTTATAGAGAAAAAAATTACTAACAATAAGAAAGAGCTATGTGGCCCATGATGAAACAGACGGTTACAAGTGCCATTCAAACTTTCATTACATTTTATATCAGGTTTTAGAGAGAAATAATTACAAAAATGTAATTAATGATAACAAAAAATGTATTGTAATGCTATTAAGCACAAAATGCCTATGTTATTAAGAGAAAAAGTACAAAAATAGATAATTAATCATGTACTAGAATACCAATCTTAATATTTTCTCCTAAACGGATAGGAAGAGCTTAGTTTTTCAATTATTACACAAAGGTTGAAATTGATGTCTCAAAAAACTCTCTGTGTTCTTCAGGTGGGAATGACAATCTTTCTTTTTATCAACCGATAAACAGGTTGATGCTTCAGACGAAGGACAGGTTGCTGCATACCAACCACTGGTTTCCCTATTTTTAAAACTTCAAAACCTCTCCACTATTCTATTGATGAGTACGTTCTTTTAATAGTTATTTGAGATGGATGAGATCGAGATGCTTTATGCATTGTGTATTTTGGAAAGTTTCACTTATTTAATATTAACAGTGAATCATCAACGTTGTTAAAATCAAATAAATCACTTGACACCATTGGAACTGCATGAAAATGATTTATAGCTTGAGTTTAATCTACAATCCTATGTAAATCTTGGGGCATGAAGGCTTAACTTCTTCTTCTTGTTCTTGTTCTTGTTCTTCTTTTCTCTACAATAGCGAAATATATATTACAACTCAAAAAGCTATAGTCACTTACTAAATATTTCTCTACTAGTTCTTCGAACCTTCAGACCAACATCGCGGGTTCGAATCCGGCCAGGACCGATGGATTTTTTTCGGGTGTAAAAATCCTTTCCTTCGGAAGGGAAGTAAAGCCGTGGGTCACGTGTCGTACATTTACAGCACGAAAAAGAACCTCAAGCCTGAAAGAGAGGCCTCTGAGCAAAATTTGTCGGCCGTTTCACGCCGAGTTGAATGGGACGCTGATGACCTGAGATGTTAAAGAGCGTCCGTAAATAAATCAATCAAAAAAAAAAAAAGAAAGAAAGAAAGAAAAAGAAAAGAAAAGAAAAGGAAAGAAAAAGAAAATAGAAGAAAAAAAAAGAACCTTCAGAAACTGAATTAAAAACAATTGTACTGATTTTATTCTGGCCCGTGCATTTATCTGACCAGATAATACGTTTTTTTACAATTCAATATTCCCAGATTGATATTCGTTTCTCCATTTCTTCATTTTTGCAATTATGTTTGACCTCTCCAGATCTCATATTTTCGCTTTCCATTATAAAAGAAACCTGTTATTCCATGTATTAAACATTCTCTATTCTCACACAATGTTCCGCTCACGACACACAGAACAAAACCCGACAAAAAGGTGCATGGCACTGCATGGAACTTGAAACACCAGATGATATCATAGTATGGCATTTAGAACTGTGCTATCTGTTAACAAGTATTTGAACTACTTCACCCGCACGTAGAACACGACTAGGAATATGCAACTGGGCACATAGAACGTACTTTTGAAATAAAACATTAAATTTCAAAGTGTCACTTAGAACGTTTCACATTTCCACTCCTCGATTGTCGATATATTAACCGGTTCTTTGTTTTACAGCTGATCAAAAGTTCTATTGACTTTTTCGCGATTCTCAAATTTGAAATGTTGCCAAAATTAAATGCCCAACAAATTAAATTAAGCTGGAAGGTGCAATTTTTCCTAGCGTTAGCCATTATTCTGAAAAGGAAGGTCAAACATGAGCAGAAGATGGTTATATAAGCTTATATATTCTATGAACTTAAACTGGGGAAAATGTAACTGCAGCGGCGTGGAAAATATGTCAGACGTTCGGTACTGATACTGAGACTGTGCAAAGATGGGTTTCGCAGTTCCAGGAGAGCAACGAGACCCACTAACAGAAAGACTAACAACAATGTAACACGAGGCTTTCTTAGGACTATTGAGGCGAACAGCAGCCAGACTTGTGAGGACGTGATACACCAATTCAACGTCGGTGCAGAAATCAAATGGCTCTTCTGCATCAAGTAGGAAAAACATAAACTTCGGTAGCTGGGTTCCAACGAATTGATAATGGCTCAGAAAGTGGCATGAGCTGATTGTTTTCAAGGATTATTTTCTTGATAGGCTGCTAACAAGCGACGAGAAGCTATGACATCATTATAGATGCTTTGTGTTGTTGAACTATACGGGTCAAACTGTAGAAAACGGCCAAACAATCAACACCATTGTTGAGCATGCTCATGAAAGCTGAAAACTAAGAAGCCTGCATTCATGAATATTAATAATGCGAAACCAAATACAATTAAAGTGGTTCGTGAAACCATAGTCTTCATTGGGTACTCGCTAGGTATATATTGTACCATCAGATTATCACCTTTACTGTAGTCACCTGTGAAGGCAGCAATTTCGAAGCTTCACCAATCTGAAAACTGCACAGATGGATTTTTTGCTTCCCATCCTAAGGAGCAATAACAATGCAATTCATAGTCTTCCATAGTCTTAATATATTTAATATTAAAAATATTATTTTGTTTAATATTTGATGCTTTGAAAAATATCTGGTCTGAAAGCAACAGAGCATTTTAGTCATCTTACCGACCATTTAAATATATTGCTGGAACAGTTACTCTAGCAGCAGTAATAAATTCTACATATTACAAATATATTTCAGTCGTTGACCGTACATGCTTAAGTACGGTGGACAGTTAAGAGTAAAAATATTAATAAATAATAATAAATACAAATAAAAAATAGAAAAAATGTTCTCTGCAGATATGACGTATTATTTAATTACACAGTTATAGTGATCTAACCATAAAATAAATGACTTCTGGTTTTGCGCTCTTTGGTTAGAAAAATGCACATATTTAGACTGTTTGTGTGATTCGCAAACAGGTCCCAGAAGGCCAATCGACTCATAATTGCCAGAAAATTGTACTATTCCTCATTCCACCCGCAAAAGGTAAATATTGTTCTACCAGAACTATCCGTAATTTTTAAGTTCCTTTAAACGAAGTAATTATTCCTTAGGTGGTCCATGTAAGACGGGGCACCGCCTCATTTTTCTCGTATGCTGCAAGAGTCATAGATCAGCGATTCCCAAATAAATGGAGATCGACATCCTGGACTCAATTTATTGAATTTCCGTATATGATGGTATTTTAAAGGCAATTTTGTGCTCAAATCTATTGACAAGGTAGATATTCTTCAACTAGGATGTTAGTAGATATATTAAGACAACCAAAATATGGAAAAGAGTGAGACTTTTGAAGTGTTTATTACAGCTCATGGTGACATTTTGGCACTTTCTGTAAAACTATGGATAAGTTAAATAAATTATTTATATGCACAATGTTTTTGATTGTTTTAAGGTCCTCTATCAATTTCCCACATATTTCTTACTTGTTAATAAACGCTGTATTCCTAATCGGACTTGGGAACGGTCAGGCGCTAACTTCATTCTGGTGGCGTTGTATTTACTGGTATAATAATATTAAATTGCAAACAGTTACATACATATGAATTTACATCTAACGAAATTCACAACTGGGTGCTCTTAAAATGCCATACTCAACTATAGTTAGCACAGTTCCGTTTGAATGCACCATCTTTTCTACTTGTTTGAATCTTCCAGAAAGTATTGAGCATGTGTTCAAGTGCGCTTGGCTGGAAAATACAGGACGGTTAAAGTGGAACTAGGGACTTTTGAAACTCTGCTAGAAAAGGACTTGACTACCTGATGCGAGATACATTTTCCAGAACCTTTGAAAGACAAAGTGGAAAGTAATGTCAAAAGAAATTTACGTAGCTACGTCTGTAATTTTCATGATATTAACATAAAACCCGGATTTTGATATGTAGATGAGGGAGGGAAACATATTTTGTTTCTGACTTATGTGGAGACGCAGAGCAAAGAAAGTATACATAAGAAAGCCTAAGGAGGGAGAGAAAAGAAGATTTGATGGCACTGAAGTCTGGAAAGGTGAAAGGAATAGGGGTGAGGAAGACTACTAAAAGCCTTTGTTGACTAAATGGAAGAATGGGAGATAAGGATAAGAGGAGATGGAAGAAGAGGAAAGCCTCACAGAAATGACGAAAATGTGTTCTTGTACACACATCCCCAGATTGAGGTGAATCGATGATTGATTCGCGAATTGGTTCCTGGCTTAGTGAGGCGGGGGGAGTTGAGGCTTTTATTACATCCTTGGGCTACTGATGTATGCTTGCGGCTCAACAAGCACAGCAAGGAATGCCTGCGAACAGTGAAATATTACAAGATATAAATTTAATTAACTCAGGCATTTCTTTTAAATCTATGAATTTCGCCACGTTTGTCGTTATATCGGTTTTTACGAAACGCCTTTGTTATCAGTTTTAAATGCTGCTAATATTAAATTTCCTAATGCTTCTTGTTTACTGTGCAATAGATATCCATCAGAGTCGAATCTATTAGCATATCTTAGTAAACATTGCAAATAGAAAATTGTTGCAAAAACACAACATGTAGAAATAACGGAACAGAGCTTCAAACAGTTCGACGAAACCAAACAATGAACCGGAGATAAACGTCAGGCATACATTTCACATTGATTTTCGTGGCAACATTGGCGATGTGCGACCGTGCATTATCTTGGTGCAACAATCAGCTAGTTGCACGGCAAAGTGGTCTTTTGTGTGTGATATGGCCTTTCAGAATTTTCAGGACACCTTTTTACAGTTACAGTTGCCTTTGCAGATATTACGTTCTGATAAAACATTCCTTGAATATCGAAAAATAAAATGACTTTCCCAGCAGAAGCAAATACTTTTGCTTTTGTGTGTAGGTAATGATCACACAGGGCGTTGCTGTTACTACCACTACTACTACCGTTACTACAGCCGCTACCACTACCACTACTACTAACCACCACCACCACCACCACCACCACCACTACTGCTTTCAACTACATTCAAACAACTTGCATGCGAACGTCCTTTTTTCGATACGTTCTATATGTTATTGAGGATATTAGAAGTTTATTGGTAAGGTGACAAAGTGATCAGGGCTCGAACCCTGGAACGTAACTATATATGTTAACAGTAATAATAAAAGCTTTTAAAACGATAAAACACTAAGAAGTCGCACATTATTTATTTCAATTGTGACTTTATCTTAGTGTTTTATCCTTTTAAAAGCTTTTGTCATTACTGTTAATTTGTTACATTGCTAATAGTGTTACTTTATTTATATTTTTATTTAATATACATACATACATACATACATACATACATACATACATACATACATACATACATACATACATACATACATACATACATACATACATACATACATACATACATACATACATACATACATACATACATACATGTGTGTGTGAAAGATCATTAAACAGTTTGACAGAAAAAGCTAAAAAAAAACTAATATTAGAGTACTTGAATTTGTTGGTGTAAAGATTTAAACTATTATGCATCGTGTAGTTATGAATACTTGAGCAAACAGTAAAACTGTTTATATTATCCTTGACATTTAATAAACAATTAAGGCCATATATCCATGGCAAAGTCAAACTTTTAAGTCAACAAAATGCGGCTTACAATGATATTTCGAATGAACTGCGCAAATCTGTCTTAGGGCCTTTTTTTTTTAAATAAACATAAATCTTAATAGCTAAATGGTAACTAACGCACAAGAGAATACCATAATTAATATGCGAATATACATGAATAAGATAAAAAACGTTTATATATTGTCCTTTGTAACACGGTAACAATAAAATCACACGCAGTTTAATTTATGTTAAATACAAGTTATTTAGAATGGGCATTTCTAAAATGAAAGCCCTGTATACTAATAAAATGCTGAAGGCAAATGGTTTTGTGGACGTGTAGAGATGTCGCAAATTGGGAGCATTTTCTAGTTCGACTGACGACAGGTGTGTGCGAAGCCCAAAATTATATATATTAAAAGTTACACAGAATAGCCATGCAGTTGGGTTATTTAATACTAACATATTGATGATACATTGCCGATCTAACCTATGGGCGACACATAGTAATTGATTTGTAATGATTGCCTGCAGGCTTAGTACTATGTAGGTGTGTTAGAGATGAATTATGTGTTTATATAATTTTGATACGGGCTACCAAACTCTGTGTTGTGTGTGTGAATCTTCTCAGTACAGTCGACAAGCAAAGCTTCAAAACCCATAAATTCATGTAACACAGCATGCATTAATGATCGTACGTGTATCAACAATAAAGGTGGGACTGGACTTATACTCTGTGGAGTAAAGATACTGAAGAATATTGTCCTAAACATTCGAGTACTGGAGTACCTGAGGCCAAGGAATAAATACCACGAAAAATGTTAAATGACACTATTGAGGTAAACACCGTTCTGTAATCTAATTTTCAGAGGTAGGGAGAAAAGGATGACACTGTTTTAACATTTTTATTTTAAGTGATAGCAGCGCAAATCAAAACAGATTTGGATGATGATCATGAAGACCTCACACCACCGTTAAATTTTTTTGATTTGTTTATTTAAGGACGCTCTTTAACATCTCAGGTCATCAGCATCCCATTCTATTTAGGGCGTGAAACGGCCCACAAATTTTGCTCAGAGGCTTCTTCTTTCAGGCTCGAGGTTCTGCCGTAAATGTACGACAAGGGACCCACGGTTTTACTTACCTTCTGAAGGAAGCCATACTTGCGATTTTTATGCCCGAAAAAATCCATCGATCCTGGCAGGGTTCGAACCCGCGACCGTGGGTTTAGAAGGCAAGTATGGTTACCACTACACCACCAGGACCGACACTACCGTTCAAGACCATTAATTTCTGTATACTAGATTACTTTGAACGCGGCCGTACATGCACCGAAAACGAAGTACACTCTGAATCAAGTGAGGATATCACGAAGCATTTGTATGTGTTTGTAGTAATGAAAGAAGTGAAAATGTTAGGGATAGTTAATACTGTTGGTTATTTTAACAGAACAAGTGAATTAAATCATTATTATCAGCTTCATAGGCCTATTCCGTTTAGTTAGTATTATTAATAAGGACATCCTCCCACCTTCATACGGGTCTTCCCATGTTTCTATATCCTATTGGTCTAGCAGGTAGTCGGTCCTGGTGGTATAGCCGTAACCAGACTTGCCTTCTAAACCCAAGATCACGGGTTCATACCCGGCCAGGATCGATGGATTTTTTCGGGCGTAAAAATCCTAAGTATGGCTTCCTTCGGAAGGGAAGTAAAGGCGTGGGTCCGTGTCGTGCATTTACAACACGAAAAAGAACCTCAAGCCTGAAAGAGAGGCCTCTGAGCAAAATTTGTCGGCCGTTTCACGCCCTGAATTGAGTGGGACGCTGGTGACCTGAGATGTTAAAGAGCGCCCATAAATAAATCAAATCAACAAAGGTCTAATGGGCGGACTATTTTCTGATGATTCATTTTTAAAACATAATCCTGCTATTTATTTTTACTAATTATGTATTTTTATTCATGTTAAATATTTGAAGCTCGTTGTTATTTATTCATTTCTCAGTTTATTTATATCTGTTCTTAAAATTCAACCACTCTGTCTCTATTTTCCTCCCATCTTTTTATATAACGGTGCAGTATTTGTCTTATAATTTATGTGCATAGTGTTTCATTTTTAAGTGTTCTACTGCTACTATGGGCATTTCATGCTTCTGTCGCTTTTTTAAGGCAGCTGGCCGGTAGAGTGTAACAATAACTTTCGGTCAAGTTGATTCACAGTTACAATGAAAATAAGCACTCGCTTTATGATAGAAAATGTTGTTCTACTACATTCATACATTCCTGACATCTTTTTAGAAAATGGTCATTCACAAACATGAACTATCATCTTCCGAAATTGAGCCCATTGAATCAATAGTTAAAACGTAAATTTTTTACAGGCAGAAAATATACATTTTAACAAACAGGCATATTTTCTGTACAAAAATTACATATCACAAATCTGTGTGTACGACGCAAGCTAAAGGACATTTCAATGCATACTTATGTCATTCTTCAGTTTCCTGACAGTATATCTTTTCTCGGTACAAGAAAAAAAAAAAGTAAGATTTTCGCACAGAACAATTGTTGATTATTAAATTTTTCGTCACAGAGATCTTGAGTAATAATAACTGAGGGTGTCTCTGCAATAGCAAGGTAAGTCAATAAATATGCTTTTAGTAAAAACCATTTGAATATACTTTCACTGTACATATATATTATGATTTTCTAAATACAGCTTTAATAAATAGCATTTTCTTTGTTACAGGCTTTCTTAATATGAAATTCCATTCAAACTATTGAAAGCTGTAGCTAATATTTATTAAATGCTGCAAACACAACCATACTAAAGTTATACTTCAAGAATCATGAAACAGAAAACGTGTATAACGCTTTATTACAGAGAAAATGGAACCTTTTACACAATACCATCTTCAAAAGAACCCCTTGGTAATAACAGACTTCTGCCAAAGTAGTAAAACCTTTCGAAACAACCCTGCAGTTCATTTATGGTTACAGTCACAGAAGGTGTGTGTTAACTCGCCACTTTATCACACTTTTTGACTTTCGTATACAGGCAATAATCAGCTGGAGCAAGTTCTGGAGACTATGGAGGATGAGGAAGAACAGGTATATTATGCTTTTCGAGGAATTCGTTTAACAGGAGCGACCGATTTGTTGGGGCTTTGTTGCGATGGAGAACTCGTTTCTTTCCTTTCAACAAAATGAGACCTTTTTCTCCGCACTGCGTCACGAAATCGCCTAAGGATGGTAACGAAGCCTCCTTATTAACAGTTTGGTCTTCAGGAATGAATTTGAAATGTGCCTGGTTGTATATTAATTATATTAATCACAATCTACAATCTACCTCAATCTGTCGTATATGCCTGGGAAGATACACTGTACTCCACGGGGATGGCGAAGAAGTTGCCTAAATAGCACGGCGGAGCCAGAAAAAATTCGGTTTCTGTTTTGCTGTACTAGAATATACTGTATATACGGATGAGCAATGCTTGACGCAACCGCAGGACCGGCCCCCAGCGCTATGTCGGCGTAGGTGGGGAGTATATTTCCCCTCCGCTGCGCGAGGTTTCATATCAGTTGAAATCTTGCGCAAGTAGCACATGTTTGTTAGGCGAAGCGATACAGTGTATTTTGTGAAAGTGTATCTATTGAAATGGGGCAATACAAGTATTCTATTCTCCAAAGAGTATTCCTGTATGATTCATGCGTGCGCACTGAATCAGCGCGTGCTGTAAGGAGATTATTATAAGAGGAATTTCGTGATACGTTCACGGGTGGCCGAGGTAGTTAAGGCGCGGACTTGTGAGCAGGAGGTCTGGGATTCGAGTCCCGCCAGGTCCGCCCCCCTGACTGAGTTTTTTTCAGTTTTTACTCAGTCCACATAAATGGCAAATGCCGGGGAGGTACCCTAAACTAGGGCCTGGAACGTTTCCTTCCTTAAAAAAATCCTTTTCCACTATATCATTTCATTTCCTGTATTATCAGTGCCCACAGACTGCGATGTATCAGTGGTAAAAACGGGCGTTAAACTCTGTTCAAAAGGTGGTCACTTTGTACATTGCTGAAGTGACACAGCTTCATCAAATAACACGTCACTGTGAGTGCGTTTCTGTGCTGGATATAACTTACAAACTTGAAGTTTCTCTGAGCTATAGGTCACTAGTAATTTTGTGTAGAAAAATACAACCAACTCTATTATCACAATTTGAACCTGTAGTTTTTAGCTTGCTAGAAAAGACACACACACAAAGACACACATTTTCCATTTAAAAAACGAAACTTTGAAATGAAATCGATGTTTATTTTCAATTTTTTTTTCTGGGTTGTGCATACCATCCCATTGTCTCACATCTTGTTTCATTTCGAAAATATTTGAGGTCGCAGAGGAGCTGAGACACCCGATATATTGATTATTTGTCAGTTCAGGAAAAACTTTACATAATACAACGTTTATTTAAACTGTCGGCCGTCCTATTTGTTTAGTACTTTTCTTGCAGTTTATCCAAAAGCTTTTCTTTAATAAAATGTTTTGAAAAGATAGGCTTTATTGTTAGAAAACAAACGTTCTTATCAACGAGATCTTACATCGACTATATAATCCATTGCTCAAATAAGACAGTTTAATGGGAACATTAAGTACTGCCAGTGTGTAAGATGGGTAGGCAAGATACTGTGGGCATTTCTGTCCGGACAGAAAGGCACGGGCGCAGTTGACGCTGAAAATTGTTACTATCCGACTTCATTCTTAGTTGAGTTCTCTACTGGTTTGTTCAAATCTCGTCACGTCATTCAGGAAAACTATCATGGATAGCTGGAGGAATTTCAGAAATAAATTTCAATTTAACTCCCAAAATCATCAAACTGTAAATATTTTCACAGCCATTAGTCCATTGTTTCATGTTCTGCGCATTCTTGGACTGGCGCCATATAAACTGGTGCTCATTGGCAAAGAGCAGAGATACCTGTTATCATGGCCTGCGTTGGTGCACAGTATTTTTGTACTGGTGATTTTGATAGGCTATCACTTCTACTTCTTTATGCATATAGTACAAACGTACAAGGTTCCAGCTTTTATGAAGCTAGTCTACGATATATGTGATTGGATTTACGCCTTTTCCATTGTTTTGTATGCGTATATGTTGACGCAAATTGGACGCTTTCCAGATATAATTTCGGGTTTTAAGTACTTTGACGCAGTAGTAAACTTCGACAAGGGCCACTATCATACAGCACGCAGGTCTATCATTTACCAGCTCTGTGTACTTTTTGCATGCACTTTAACTATAACTTTCATCTACACGAAGAATAACAGCTCGATTAATTCGTTAGAATGGTGGGTTTTAAAGATTGCATTATATGTCTATATAGTTAATTTTTCTGTTGTTAGCATGCTGGTTCGTTTCATATTCCTCGTGCTCTATCGCCACTTCCAGATAGTCAATTTAATTTTAATTTCGATAGTTCCTATAGATCAGAATCTGAACTGTTGGTTTTCTGGATACAAGAATGGCAAATATTATAGCCTTAAGAAAATCTGCTTCCTTACCAAACTTCACAATTTCCTGTGTGATCTGGCAGAAGATATCAACTCCTTATTCTCGCTACATTTTCTGTTGATCCCACTTGTCAAATTTTCGATAATTATCCACGGCATGTTTTACTTTTCAAACTGGTGCTCTAAACAGGAACTTGGAGAGTTCGACGATCTTTGGGCTATCGCTGCGTATTTCTTTTGGTCATGTTGGAGCGCTGTGACTTTGACACTCATACTTCAGAGCAGCGTGTCAGCTTCCTTAGAGGTAAGTCTATTTTTAAAGTTAGTATTTATGTTAAGGACAGGAATATTTTAGGTGCTTTAAACATTTCCAAGAACAGCCCTATAGACAACAAAGCACATACTTGATTTATTTGTCAGCCCCCAGCGCCGTTTCCACTTTATTGAAGCTCTCTGGAAATTCTACTTTCAAACAGCGTCAAGAACCTTCTGTAAATTCTACTGGATCTCATTTATGGAGTCTAAACGAACACTTTTCAGCGTCTGTTTTTTTATGTTTTATAAGAAGAAGAGTAACTGGGGATGGTCACGTTCTGTGAGCGGTTGCACTGTCGTGTCCTCGCGCCGCATTTCAAGTCTTTTGTGCTGAGCGTGTTAGCAATGTCCTGAAGTATTCTCTCAAAAATTTTCATGCACAGTTCGTCTAATTTTTGGAGTTTGTGCTAATGGATGGTCACCCTGACCTATCGTCGTCTTTCAGTCATGTTCTGCCACACGACACACTATTTCATTGCTTTAAGCTTGTCGAATCGTTTCTAAGTACCAAATTTGCCGAGTTTGACGCAGATTTTCGTAAGCTCTCTATGCTCTAGTTTGAGTCCTGATGAAATCAAAAACCAGAAAGTGCACATGGTAACAAAAGCTTGTAACAGACTTCTTTTGTAGTCTAGTGGTAGCGTTTGAGACTATTAATCCGCAGATGAGTAATCCCAGTCAGGTCAAGCTGTAAGGTTTTTGCGCAGTTTTTTCTTATCCTTAGAAGGTTAACAGTGGATAACTTTAAGGGGCCTAGGGCTCCGATCTCATTTGCTGAGTTTCTCTGCACGCGCATTCCTGTGCTTGTGTATGTTTAGTGCTATAGGACTAATCTTGGAACTTTTTGATAGCACTTCATAGTATATGGCCATGCTGCTGGTCGTTATGGGATATTTTATGAACAGCTTTAAGGAAAAAGTCACTAAGCACTATTTCTGATGAGTAGAAAATTAACTGTTAAAAATTAGGCCGACTGTGTCCATATCAATTTTTATTTGTGTTGTTTTGGCAGCATTAGGTGTATATGAAGTTTCATCTATTTGCTATATTTGATACACAGGTGGATTTATATAAAATCGATGGTCTTTGTCTATGGTGAATTATTTCGAAACAGATTTCATTTAAAGCCGCGGAAAGCGTGGGAATTTTGTTGTATAGAACGTCGCCACCTACTGTATCGCTTGTTCTTCTTTACAGTACAGGCTGTTTCATGTGTGTTTTTAATATAAAATTACTGGAGGCCCAACACATCCATGCCATTCAAAGAGAGGCGTTCATTTAATAGGGTAATTGGAAACATCGAGTAAAAATGACACCGGTGTGTTTGGCAAATGTGTCAAGAAGAAACCAGGACCCTTTTATGGCAAACTTCTGCAAAAGCGGTTCGTTGTTTGTCTCAGTAGGCGAAGAACGTCAAAGATAGCGAATATGAGCCCATACAACATTCGTTACTGTATACGATTTTTGAGTTTTATTGATATAAACATCAGCGATATCTTGAAAACGATCCCCATATCTGCTCTCCGGAGTTCAGACAACAGAATAGACAGAATCTCGCGGTTATACATACAATTGTGACCCTTAATTCTTTAACTTGTAGCTAATGAAAGCACGTTTTTATTTTTATGTATTTTAATTTTTACAGCTGTTAAATGTCGGTCCTGGTGGTGTAGTGGTAGCCATTCTTGCCTCCTAAACTCAATATTGCGGGTTTGAATCCCGGCCAATGTCGATGGATTTCTTCAGGCGTAAAAAGCCTAAGGCTTCCTTCGGAAGGAAGCAAAGCCATGGGTTCCGTTTCGTACATTTATGGAATGATAAAGAACCTCAAGTCTCTGTTTTGGCCATTTCACGCCCTGAATAGAATGGGACGCTGATGACCTGAGATGTTAAAGAGCGTCCATAAATAAACCAAATAAACCAATAAACCTCTGTTAATGGGTATAATGATAAAAACATATATAATGTGAGAGATAACTAAATGAATGAATTTGATTTCAATTTGCACATTTTTCCTATTACAACGAAATATCGTGTCGTTCAGAGAGCACTGCTGATTTTGCTACAAGATATAAGAATTAATTGACAACATTACAACACCATGACAACATAGTAATTTGTACGATATTGTTTAAATGCAGAGCGTTTGACAAGCGTTAGCAGAAATGTCGTCCTTTTTCCCCCCGACTTAATGGAATTAATATTGATCGATTGCATGAAGAGCTGTGCTAATAGAAGTGCGGTACTAAATGACAATCAACACCCAAGTAAGTACATTTAATGGAAGTTACATGTAGTGAGAGATATGTTGATAGTACGCCATATTTAGTCAGTTGGGATAAGAGAAGCAGTGTGGATGTCCATATAGTTCATATCTAGTGACTTCAAGAAAAGAAGAGACTGAAGCAGAGGTCAGAAAACATCCCAAAATGTCTACAGACATTCTCTCAGTCATCACTCCTTTGTTTTACATCCTGCGAGTTCTTGGATTGGCACCGTATCGGATAATGAGATCGGACAAAGGAGAGAGACTGGTGGTTTCACGACCCATCTTGGCGTACAGTGCTGTTCTACTTGTTTCACTGCTTGTCAGTCAGCTATATTTCTTCCAAATGTTTTTTGGAGATGGCGAGGTCTCTAATTTTTTGAAGTTCGTGGGTGAGATATTTACAGGACTTTATTTCTGTGGCCTAATACTGTATCTGTTCTCAACGTTGAATTTTCAGAGCTTTCCTAACATTATTCTTAGGTTGAAAACGTTCGACTCCATCCTACATAACAACACTTATACCACAACTTTTAGTTCCCAGATTATACAGCTATCTGCTTGTTTTGTAACCATTGTGATAATAAACACAGTAAATTTACTAAACATAAATCCATGTTCTATTGGGTACTGTTATGTGGCATATGCTGCTACATATATCAATGGCTTTCTCTTCAATGTTATTGACCTCCATATTTACAACACTTTATCATCAATGTGTCAGCGATTTAGAGTTCTTAATTTACTTCCAATTTTCAGTACTCCCGCCGAAGATCAACAGAAGTCGTTGCAGCTTTCTCAGAAATTTAATCTCCTTGAATCTGAGGGAGAAATAGATAGCAAAAATCCATCTGTTATTGAGATACGCCACATAGCGAAATTGCATGACTTCCTATGCGACCTTGGTAATGAAATAAACGCTTTCTTCTGCATACACTTTTTATTATTTGTTGTGACAAAATTCCTCTCAATCGTCCTTGGCACGTATTACTTAATCATATGGTCGCTGAAGCATGACGTAGGGGTATTCAAGAGCAAAATTGATGTTGCTATTTTTTTTCTATGGTCCAGCAGCTCTATGATCATTTTGACGTTCATCCTGTGGACCAGCATGTCGGCATGCTCTGAGGTAAGAACTCTTTGCGTACTTACAGTGCTATATGAATATTTCCATCACACAGTTTGAACACTGGAAGTTTTGGTGCTCAGAGGTACATACAAAATTGGGAATATTTTTGGCTAAGACCCGTCAAAGGGATGTATAGAACAGAGGGGAGGTGGGAAGGGAGAACGAGTAACTGGAAGAGGCAAGGGGGTAAGTACATACATGTAAATATATCTCTCATAGTTAATAATGTCTATATGCATGTACATATGTGTTCTTATTACGGTATGCTCAATTACTAAGCGTATTACAAGGGAGATGTCGTACTGGACTATGCTGGCATGCAAGGAACGGAAGGAGAGTTAGGTAAATTCTGATGAAAGTGTAACAGCTCAGGTCTAAAAATGCTGGAAACAAATTGATGGAATCCAGCAGTGTGTCATTTATAATAGAATTTCTTTAAATGTTATTTATATTCATAATATTTTGAAAATTAATCTCAATGTATTATTTTATTGTTATTTATTTTTATTTTAGTGTTGAATATTCATATTTTATAGCCTATTTTTAAATATGTAATCTAATATCTTGAACTAATCAAACAGATCTAGCATATTATACGGAGTAAAACATTACTGTCCGTTGAACCTGCGCGCCTGTTAAAGTTGTAATGTATTGGTGTCACGTTAATAAATACACTACTACCACCACCATACGCCCAATTAAACTATTACATTATTTTTGTGATTAACTTACACAAAGTATATGGTTAAATACTGATAGATGATTACGTTATAACCATCCATATATCACATACAGTTAATTTAATTACTATAACATGTTATTAGCTATGTATCTTAACTGTACAAAATTAAGATAAATAACACTAAATGCTTAATCTGTTTGCTAGAATAGGTTAAAGTGAGTGTGTAAATTTTGCATACAATGGCACTAGTTCACTATTCTGTATCGGCCAAATACCTGGTGACTTAACCGCATTTTCACTTAAAGTGTGCTTTGTTTATTAAATATCCACACTCCCACAATTTGTGATTCACAATTTGATAAGTTTAATTACATAGTCAGGGAGTCATTAATGCTTTTAAATATGTGAAAATAGTCTCAGTTTTCTAAAAGAATTATTTATTCAAATAAAAATTATGTAGACTCACTCATGTGACGTCACAGTCGAATTATCAAAAAAAATTGCCCAATCCATTTTATCACGCTACGTGCATTTGTCTTGTGGTCAGTGTAGCCAACTCAACTCTATACCTCCACTATATAATTCCTGAACACGCATCACTGACCACTTTTGCTAGAGGCGGTGGGGAGCTATTGATAGCAACAAAAGCATGGACAATCAACAATCGTAACGCAAAATGGAGGGTTCTTTAAAGCGTTTTCGTGATGTGTTAAATGTGCAAATTCATCTTATCATTAGGAATTCCATACCACAGAATACAAAGAAAAATAGAGACACTGTATGCTATCTTTTTTTTCTCTCTCTCAGTTGGTATTGGAAAATCGAACGGTAGCGATTGTAATAGTCGACTTTTGTCCATTTCAGTCTCACGGTTTCTGAATAGAATATTCATATATATATATATATATATATATATATATATATATATATATATATATATATAAGTTTTAATATTCTGTACGCGAATTTCAATTATATATGAAGTTTATTCTTTTCTATTCCTGAAATAGTCCTAAACCCGTATTTTGCTCTTCTCCATTGCATTACTGACAATCGGCATTCTTCTATCGCAAGATTGCTTGAAAAGTACAAATGTACAATTATTACATTTTTATAAGCCAAGTTTAGAGGAATTATGATTAAATTATTATTTTAATCGTGAAACAGTCCTAATAAATATCACTAGAGGTTGTGAGCTCTCACTACGTTCGTGAGTTTATAGGTAATCTCATACCCTCTTGTGATATTACTTGTAATAATTCCTCTGTATTATGTGTTTAGAACATAAATCTGCATTTTTTCCCCTTCAGAATTTGAAAACTGCACGGCATGATGTATTTTATTAGAGTGCACATGAAAATCACAAAATAATAATGTTCTAAGGAAACATTTGATGCATGTCTGAAATTGGTTGGCTTATTTTTTATTACAAACAGTTAATATATAATAAAAAATAAAAGGATTGGTAAGGAAATGTAGAATTTTTGGCTTTCTCAGGTGGGTCCCTTTAACACTGCAATATTACCACAATTATGCATTTAACATGAGTCAAATTACCATCAATCTGAAAACATGCCAGGACACGGACGAAACGAAGCGCAGGACTGTCACCCGAAAGTGCCAACTCGTGTATCACTGTGCTGTGGGAAATCACTTTGTAAAATTAGTGAGTTATGATTAAGGGGGGGGGGATCATTGTTACAAATACTTAAAGGTATTTCATGGGTCTGCTTATAAAATGGTCTCCACAACGCCGATGTTTTCTGTACCTACTGCCGTCGAAAGTCCTCTGCATTTTCCTTTGTGTTGAAAAGCTGTTAGGCTCTCTTAAACTCCACGAATCTACTAAGGACTTACAAAATACTGTTTCAAACAATGGAGGAATATACTGTAAATCCTTTGCAATTATCTCAAGACACTGTTTGTAGTTTTAAAGTCGTAACAAATCACTGCACGGTAACATTGCTCTTGGCACAAGCGTTCCTTTGACTCCAGATTGTTGAGACAGCACGGAAAGCGACTGGCGAAAGTTATGTTGATTTGCAGCAACAAGTGTTTCTATCAGCTGGTGTATATTTATGTATAAATAGCTTACTCAGGCCAGGAAATATCTATCATTTGTACAAATGCTATTCGTTTTGTTGATGTCGAGTCCATTGTGAACACAGTAAAATAATGTGCTGTGCATTATAACGCTGTTAAACTGTCAAAGTTGCCTGCACTCCCAACAAAACGTGTCCATTGTAACAATGGAAAATATGAATGCTACTTTAGCTGTTTGGAGGGAAAATGCAGAAGAGAAAAACAACAAAAAAGTGAATGTATGTATACAATATAAAAGAAAAATGATGTAACTCTATTAACAATAATTACAAAGCAGAAAAGGATAAAACACTAAGAAAAAGTCACACAGCTGTAATCGCTATAATTAGAAATGTTTGAGTTAATTTTATTTTCGGTTGCAAACTTAAGTTATTAGATTGAATCTTGAAACGCGTTGAAGTAAACGTTCATTAATAACTCAAAAACTAAAGATTTACAGTCATACGTTTATATGGACATTAAGATCTGATTTTTTCTGCTTTGATTTTGATGATCCATAGCCATGTTGCTGTAACAATTGCTATAACAATAAATATATGAAGTATAACAAGAACAATAACACTGTAAATAACTCACGTACAAAATAAGCCAGCTTTACTTGAACCAACACAACAAGCAACTGGGCGCACGTGCTTCGGTTAAAACAAAGTGGTGGCAACAAGGTGCAGAATGCAGCACGAGAGGGACGATGGTTGGTGCTAGCAGACTACATTCACCATGCATGCACGAGTCATCCGCAGAAATGCAAACCGTGAGGTAAACCTCGAATCTTGTAATAAAAAAATATATCGTTATTAAAAGTATTAGAAGATATCCAACCAAAGTGCCGGTTTAGAGTATTTATGGGTCAAAATAATTTATATGTGCTGTACACGCCTTAGATTGGCAGTACTAACTCCTCTCTCTTTCTTTATTCTCACGAAAAGTCAGGACCGGAGACTGGGCGGCCAGACTTGCATCCCCATACAGGCGGGTACCGGAAACGATGGCTATGAAACTAGTACCACGAGTACGTGCATGAAGCTAAAACTTATTGTAAAGTTAAATTTTATCCCGCCTGCAAAAATAATGAGCATTCTATTGAACAGCAGTCGTATGTTTGGAATTATTGAAGTGTCTTGTTTCATAGTTGGGCACATGTAACGAAACTTGTGTCTTTCTTGAAACTTCAAACGCGAGACCTGCTTTTACAATACAAATGGACACTGAATGCTTGACAGCTATAACTTGTTAATTGATGATATGTACTTACATGATATGATCAATATTGTCAACGCAAACGAGGACTACGCTTATCGGATTCTGCCCCTCCTAAAACCTTATCTTATGTTATGAGTGTACCATGAAATGTTCAATTTTGGAAGATACCCGCATTGCATGTTGGCGATCAGCTGGAGAAACATCACTGGTACTTTTACAGCTTGAAACTTTGTTACGGATATGAGAAGTACGTCTGAGGAGGATACTAGAAAACGCCAAAACATGTCCTGGGATGTTATTTCAGCCACCAGACCGCTGATCCATATGTTGCGACTTCTTGGACTGGCGCCGTATCAAATAGTGACATTGAATAACCAAAGAAGATTAGAGATCTCGTGGCCTACAATGGTGTACAGTGTCGGTGTATTCACTATACTTCTCCTCCACCAGATATCCATTTTTTGGGAAATGACCAATTACTACAACATTTCCACATTTCTGAAGATTGTCTGTGAGATATTCATTGGTGTTAGTGGTTTCATTATATCGCTCTATGTTTATACAGTTTTCAACATTCGAAGACTTCCCAACATCATATTTGGCATTAAGAGTTTCGATACAGCTGAAAACTTCGACAAACACTCCAATGTTGATGTGTATCGTTCTTTAATTTTACAGATCTGCATTTGTTTCGTAAGCAATCTGATATTGAACGCTGGGTTTATGAACAGAACATCAGACAGCATATTTTACGTCTACATGACGTATGTCATGTCATGTTTCTACAGTCTTCTGTTTAATGCCAATGACATTTTGATATACAACATATTTTCCCTAATGCTTCAGCGTTATAGAACACTAAATCGACATATACTCGCTGTCATCCACACCGAAATTGACAACTCCTTGTGGATTCATCAAGTGGGGTCAATGGCGAATCAGCAACAGGAAAAAAACAAGATCATCTCCTTGAGAGAAATCGGTCACATTGCTAAGCTTCACGACTTCCTGTGCGATCTCGCTGAAAGAATCAACTCTTCTCTCTGCACTCATCTGCTTTTGATGGTGTTGACTAAATTCAGTTTTGCTGTGTATGGAGTGTACTACTATGGTTGCTCAAATATGAGGTTGGGGAATTTAACAGCACATTTGAAGTTGGAATAACGTTATTTTGGTCGACTTGTAGCACCGTAGTTTTGGCGGCCATACTCTGGAGCAGCATGTCGACATCTTTTGAGGTAAGTCTGCTTGTTCAAATAAGGTGAAAGTTAATGTTTATACGTTTAGCATTTGAAGGGTTACAGGGGAAAACGACAAAGATGCATATAACGTACTTCTTAGGCTTTCACGGCCGGTGTTGTCATTAAAACAATTAAATTCTCCCGGGCTGTTTTGCCGTGGTCGTGTTAACAGTTAGGTGTTACTCTTCGTCCACTGAAGATGCCAACCGGAGTAGTTGGTGAAAGCTATGGTAGTAATTTAAACCATGGACCACGGCAAAACAGCCCGGGAGAATTTAATTGTTTTAATGCATATAACGTAATTTTTTGAGATAGGGATGCTATTTGTAAGATTTAGTTGTAAACTAACAGAGAAATATAATTCTCTTAAATAAAATGGATGAAAGATCCACAGATATTCAAGATTTTCAAAACACTCTTTCGAGTCCTTGCGTTTGAGGAACTAACGACGACAGTCAAACTTTGGGTGGCATTGTTGGACGAAACACGGATTGTCATTCAATTGTTGTTGTTTTCCTTAAAGTGACCCTTTCGAATTCTTACGTTTGAGGAACTAACGACTAAACGACGATAGTCAAACTTTGGGTGGCATTGTTGGACGAAACACGGATTGTCATTCAATTGTTGTTGTTTTCCTTAAAGTACGTTATTCTTTACTAAAATACTTAATGCTATCCTAAATTAATTTATAGGAATAAAGAACGTATGCATGCATTATTTTATCACCCGGAGAATACTAGTTATGCCTACATTGTTAAAGGCAACATTCAACACACAAAAAGGCTATGAAGTAGAAAATTGCCAACGTGCAAGAAAAATTCAAAGACCTGTTTGAATTTATTTCGAAAGAAGTTGTATGATAATTTGCCACTCTCAAACAATGGTTTACTATCATGCGGTATCTGCACACACAACTGTAAATGAGCAATACTGCAGAGATGTCTTGAAAACTCCGCAAGGCCATATAACACATTTGCAAAAGACCACATTGCGGTACCACGATAATGCACGGCAGAGCATCGCAAATGTTACCAAACATCTCATTAAAATATTTTGAAGTGTGTTCCTCAATTTAGATATACTCGAGATTTAGCTCGTGTGACTTCTTTTCTTATCTCCAAATTAAATAAACACCTTCGTGGAAAGCATTTTTTAGCATTTGTGAAGGATGCGGAGGCGATTCTGAAAATCCTGTCAAAAATGGTTTCCAGCATGTCTTTGAAGGCTGGGAGAAAAGCTGGAGGTACATTGCATTTGGAGGGGACTATTTTGAGAAAGATAAAACAAACTACTAGGATGAGCAGATGTGTGTTGTCAAAATAAATTATGACTTGAACAATCCTTGTAAAAAGTTTCATTATACTAAGGACATGGCTAACAAAGAGTTCATCAAACTAGAAGACTTTCATAGCATTTTTAAGTAGTGTAGTAGTTAGTAATCTCGTTCTCATTGTCAGTGAGCGGTATTCATTTGTTAACACCACATACCATGCAATATATATACACATTTAACAATGAATGAGGAATAATTTCAAATATACATGCTTGTTGTAGTATGACTCTGATATTGTTGCACGGAGGATTTATAATTATTTTGTTAATGTCCTTTGTTTTGAAAACTTCAGTCCTCATAGGCCTATTTTTCATTTTGCTAATTATAGAGAATAACATGTTAATTTGCTCTGTAACTAAGCACTGCTGTTCCTTTTATTATAGTTTATGTTTGTGATGGCTCAGCAAAGATATATATATATATAACGTCAAGTGAATGCATTATATACTAGTATGAAAAAAAGTATTTAATTTATTTTACATTCTCAAATATGCACTGTATACTTTGCAGTACGCCACTGGTCCCACCGGCTACATTGAGTCCGCCTCGGAGGGACGTTCTTCTATTGCGCGCCAGTTTCATTTTCTCGATTCGGCGCGGTACATTTTGCCGACCACTGGCCTAAAAACTCTTTTTGGCTGCAATCCATTTTAGAAACTGTGTTTGTACCTACTGAATTCCTCGGTGTTTTCCCACCCACAAATTTCGCCCCCATACGCCATAGTTGACCTCACAATCGCCCTGTACACCAACTCCATTGTCTTAGGAGGAGTTTCAGTATTTTTACTAAAATATTTAATGTCTTTATATTTTTAATTATGCACTTGAGCTTTGTATTTTTCCCAGCTCTCGTTCATGTCTAAAGTGACTTCCAGGAGTGAGAATTTCTTAACATTTTCCAGTGCCCGTTCTGCACTGGATGAAGTTTGTAAAGCCCTCTGTAAGTTGTATTATTTATTTAACATTCGAAGAGCGTTAATGTAATGAATATCGATTGGTGCTAGGAGTGTACTTTGTTATCGAAAACCTTTCTTCACGTTAGACCCTTATCAAAATATAAGATAGCTAATGGAATGACTAGTCAAGTGCGTTAACGTTAATGGACGGTGCATGTATTTGTATTAGTGATGACACATTACAGATACATGTCTAGATGCCACTAGTTCATCTTGTGAAGTCTGAAGCTTTTTGGTCACTATTACTGTGTCAGGCAAGGGAGAAGGATTCAAGCTCACACGATAGTGCAACCTTCAACGGAGAATCCAACAATGGCTACGGACATCCTCTCAGCAATGAGTCCACTGCTTCACATAATGCGCCTTCTTGGAGTGGCACCGTATCGGATAGTGACATCGGGCAGCGCGACAAAGTTGCATATTTCCATACCTATGCTGACGTACAGTGTTGTTCTCTTTGTCACATTTCTCTTCTATATACTATACAATTTTTGGAGTTTGATAAGCGCATTTCATACACCCGGCTTTGTGAAACTTGTTGGTACCATATTTTCTGGATTTTTTGCATCGTATACTTCTCTGCAAATTGTTATAATTCTAAATGCCAGAAAATTTCCGAACATTATTTTAGGCTTCAAGGCCTTTGATAGTGCGCAGAACTTTGATACAAGGATGTATAACACGTTTAATTATGTATTAGTTTTGGAATTTAGTATTTCTGTTATGTTCGCTGTACTGACATCGGCTGTGTACACGATAAGCATGAATATTTTCTGCTCATTTTACAGGTGTATCCTGTTATTTGTATCCTGTTTATATGCTCTTCTGTTCAACATTATTGATGTTCTTGTGTTTATCATCTTATCGTCGTTGTATCAGCGCTATAGGTCGATAAATGTGAAGTTAGCCTCTTGTGTTCATCAGGATCCTCAAGAGGAATCTGCCCTGCTCCACGAGAATGTTATAACTATTCCATTTGAACATGAAAAATGTTTGTCACTTGCGGAAATTCGTGATGTCTGCAAACTTCATGATTTTCTATGTGACCTCTCTGAAGAAATTAACTCCACATTTCGTATACACTTTTTGTTGATAGTGTTGACCAAACTTGCACTAATAACCTATGGGATGTACTTGTTTATAACCTGGATGCTTAATCAAAATCTTGGAAAATTAGGCAATAACCTAAAAATTTGTTTAAACTTTTGTTGGGCATTTTGGTCCTTCATTGTTTTGGCGTCCATGCTAAGTAGCAGTACATTGACAACTTCTGAGGTAAGCTGACATTAATACATTAATTATAGTATTTACCTGAACAAAAGACGAGTTTCTTTCCTCCGGATTAGCATTTTAGGCCGGTAATATACTAGTAATATAGTACTACTAAAATTATTCGTCAATCATAGCACGTCCCTTGACACTGTGACGTCACAGCTGCGAGAATACAGTTGCCTAATAAGTGCATACTTTTGTACTGCAATACGTTGCGATAACCGATATCTATTAACAAGAACGGCACAGTTAAATTAATATTCAGTGATTATTGATTGAAATCAACTTTTTGCGCCCATATTAAATATTGCAGGATTAGGTTAGTTTGGGTTACGTTGGGTTGGGTTAAGGTTAGGTTAGGGTTCCCTACGAAGGAGTTTCGCACTGCGGTAACTAATGGTTGTATGGTGCAAATGTCCTTTAAGGGGCATCCGCAGAAAAAGGATGAAGTGGAGAATACACCGGGCGGCCAGGAATCCAAGGAGGCGATGCTTGGGTAAAGGTGGAGACTTATGATTCCAGAGATAAGTCCCAGATCCCGGCAGACCTGCTAGGAGCACCCGCTGTACCACCAAGATGTCAGCCGAGGCTCCCCGAAAGAGGCCACCAGATAGAACCCACCAGGTGGTAGGACGGGAGCGCAAGTCACCGCAAAATCACACAGCACTATGCCCGCCTCGCCGCATGGTGGCGCTGTAACTGAGGTTATTAAATGAAAGGAAATTGTACAGCGGAAAATTCGTGTAATATAAATGTCCAGTCCATATTTGCCTACTAGGCCAAGGGAAACCACGAAAAAACCTAATAGGATGACCTCAAGCTACTCAGCGTTTCAACGTAGCACTGCAATGCTCAGCTGTCGCCCATTTAGGTAATTTATCGTGCCTCGAACTAAGGACTACAATTGCACACTTCCATAGTGCTCGCTCGTTTGTAGTTAACTCGACGTAAAATAATTGCAACTCACTGCAACGACGTATTAATCCACAGATGAGTCAGATGCTCAGCGACACCTAGCTTAGTTACGCGTAGTGGAAGACAATGTTGCAACGATGAAAGTGAAGAACACGAGGATTACGTATATGCAGTGAAATACAGCAAAATAACTTAACAACCCGGAAACTTTCCGCAGACTTCAGAGCTTTTTCCATATTAAATATGAGTTGATAAGGCGGCCCACGAGTACACTGCAAAATCATTCTTATACAGAGACCACAAAAGCATATATATTGCAATTTAATGTAAATTAATGTATAAATAAAATATACTGTCTATGATTTGATAAACATAAATATCTTAAAATATAGAATCCAACAGCAGCCGTTGCAAAATCAGAGGTCGTCTTATATTCAGGTATATACTATACAAATTGAAATATACTAAAGCTCTCAACACATATATTTTAGAATTGAATTATGCAAAGTAGAAATAAGAACGTCTTAGTTAATACGCTTTGAGGTTCTGTTCTGTGTTCTTATTTTATAGTACAACTTGTACACTTTCTTTGGAGAAGAAAAATCTAAACTTTTTCAGCACAAATCCATAATAGGCGAGATTCTTAATGTCTTTAGGAGTGAGTCATCCATAAAGCACTTTTCATCTTAAAAAGTAAGTAATATACTTTTTCTTTGAAACTTTTCGTTTTTATCTAGAGGTGCTTTTTCCACATTCGCTTACGTTGTCCAAGCAAATCTTTAGCCCTATGAGATGATTGTGGGCGAGTGTTTCTATGAAACAGCATAGCTTTGAGAGTCAAAATTCCAGGACTTACGGTTCGAAGTTATGCCAAAACCTCACAGCATCTCTCGGCATTCATTATGGTTCCGTGAGGCATCAACAAAATTTCCAAATAGTTTCAGAATACCGTCGGCATAGATACCTAGACAGATATGAGTAGATATTGCCATTTAGGCATACATAATACGGTAGACTCGTCAATAAAAAATTAAATTTAAAAAAATTTAGTAAAATTATGAAAATATTTCTTAGTTTTAACACTCTTTTATAAGCATTGAAATTTATTACATTTTAACTTTGCATAAATAGTTTGTTAACAATAATTCTACTTGTAGACATAAAGGTGACTTGGAAAATTTATCGGTATTATACTTGAAAATGTGTATTATTTCTTTGCCTCGTAAAATAATTGTGCACTTCTCTATTTAAGATAAATGTACTTTAGTCTACTTTTAAAAACAGCTGCATTGCGTATCAATAGTCCATTAAGGTAAGTATTTGTATTCCCTATAAACATTTCTCTGTGAGTCTCTAAAGGTTAAAGATTACCCTTAGTGCTCTCTTTTGTACTATAAATATTCTATGAAAACGTCGCAGTAGTTTTTTTTTTTTTTTTCTATCAAAGGACGCGATGCCACATGCTGAAGTCATGGAGTGAGATAATTTCCAATATACCCGGTAAAATATTTAATAGGTGTAATAAATATATTTCAAATTGTGGGCAACTAAAGCTTGAGCAAAGGCATCATTAGAAAATGTTAGAGTGGGTTGTTTGCTAGTTTCTGACAATCACAGAGACCACAGATTTCTGGCTCGTTTCTTGAATTATTCAAAAGGTTGAAATTCCATTCCGAAGAAAGAATGGGCCACAAGTAGACATGAATGTACATGGGAAAATATAACGGACACACTGCAAAATAAGTCTGGGGTGTAGAGCAACTGAACACTTTCCCTTAAACCGCGAGGAGACACCGCTGGAGGTCATCCCGAGCGACAGCGGAGAGAGCCGAAGCCCTCCCTAACGGAGAAAACGTAGATAATAACGCACACTAGCACAACGGCATGTTGACTCATATAGTTAGAGCATAGTGCTATAAAAGTAAGGATAGTGTGTTCATATACTCATGGAGCAAAGCTGTATTTTATTTTTTTTCCCCTCTTTGCTGGAGTTAAAGGAGCTTTGCCACCATTACAATTATTTACCCGCCTACTTAGTAGCACACAATCCCCTATCAATTTTTATTTTCGAAAAGGAGGCGAGCGTACGCCGTCAGGCCGTAGCTCGCCGCAGCAAACCACTGGGTGCACCGGTTTATAGGATGCACGATGTTAGGTTTAGGGTGTGTATATGAATTAATTGCGAATTCCATCAAGACAACTATGTAATAAATTCAAGTTGAAATAAACCTTAAAAACTCAGTTTTGTTATAAGAAACAACATATTGCAACCATAATGTTATGGAGGACAATGCATAAACTAGGTTACGTTTAACAAAATAAAAATACATGCATCATTTACATTGTTACAATAGGATGCATTTTTCATTTTGGTTGCGGCTCATCACGCGAGTAGTTGCGCTCTCCACTGTCGCTCGGAATGAGCTATAGCGGTGACTCCTCGCGGTTTAAGGGTAAGTTTTTTTTAATGGTGTTTAATGCCTGTTTTTACTACTAAGGCACCATAGGCGGTGGACACTGATGATATATGAGATATAATGATATATTGAGAAAGGGTTTTTAAGGAAGGAAACGTTCCACACACCAGTTTAGGGTACCTCCCAGGCATTTGCCATTTATGAGGACTGAGGAAAACCTAGAAAAAACCTCAGTCAGGAATGGCGGTCCCGGTGGGATTCGAACTCCAGACTTCGAGTCCGCTCCTTAACGACCTGGACCACTCGTGGCGGTTTAAGGGTGACTGAACCAACCCTTGGCTGGATTGCCAGACAGCGGAACCTGGACTTTTCTAACTTTCTCTACTCAGTAAACGCTTCTGGAGAGCCAGTTACGCCTCCTTTCACGAACGGCAGCGTCAGGTAGGAATCAGAGCTCAACTTAAACTTAACGTTACAGCAAGAAAATGCTGGGTGATGGTGCGGTTACGTGCAGTCCCGAAGGTAGTGACTTTCATAGACAAGGCTAGATATTAAGGTTTTCAGGCGTAACGGCTTGATAGATCAGATGGTTAGAGCGTCATGCTATAGTTATGCAGATAGTGATTTCGAATCCTCACATAGTACCACGCACACAATGCGCTATAAATTTATCTTTACGAATTTTCTTTTTGCTGGAATAAAAGGAGATTTGGTATCATTACAGTGATTTACCCGCCTCTATCAATTTATATTTACGAAAAAGAGGCGAGGTAGGCCGTCAGGACGTAGCGAGCCGCAACAAACCACTGAGTCCACCGGTTTCTAGGATTTACCCCAGGTTAGCGTTAGGGTTAGTGTGTGTTTGTGTATACATGAATTCCAATAAGAGGAGATTTGCCATTGTTACAATATTTTATCTGTCTACTTAATAGTACACACTCCCCTATCAATTTATACTTAAAAGTTATGGAGGACAACGCATATGTTACATTATTATTAACAAAAAAAAATAATAATAATACATGAAGCATTTACACTTGTTACAAGCGGCCACGCAACAGCAGTTCGGCTCTCTCCGCTGTCTCGATCGGGACTGCACTTCTATCACACCAGCAGCCAGCATTTACTAGCTGTAATGTCGAGTCAACTCAGTAAAATAACGTAGGCGGATAGTTAGCTACATGTTCATGTCAGCCTGATGGCTCAGTTGGTTACAGAGTCATGCTACCAACGGAAAGGTACGGGGTTCGCTTCCCCCTGGGATAACTTTTTAATCTGTATAATTTGTCTACACTATTCTTAGTATGGTGAATGATACCTCTTTTAGGGAACACAACGCACAGGTTACAAGTTTACTTTAATTTCATATTCGTTGCAAATTTAGGTTAGGTTAATTTAGCTTATGTTAAAAAATGAAAAAGTTATCTTAGGTTTACAAAAAAAATTGCATAAGTTATATTGTTAACACACAGGTTGCAAATTATGGTTAGGTTAAGTTAGTTAAGTTTAAGTTAAAAAAATATTTCCACAACTTATACTGATAAAAGCGTATGTCTTTTACCGTATCAATTATTTCCTTTAAGTTTTACATTGCTACATTACTGTTTACCATTTAATTTCGCAGTTTGAATTTTATTAACTATTAACATGCACCCTAAAGCATTTTTTTTGGCTTACATTGCTTATTTATGTGCGTTACGACTGTTACATCTGCCTGTATTTGAACTACACTTTTCCGCATCGGTGCTGTCATTCCTTGGTTTTACCCGACCCTACGCTGTTGTTCGTGAAAGAAAGCGTGACTGGTGCACCAGATGTCTTCAAGTCTTTTCTACGGAACCTTCCTAAGGTAGCCAGGGATTTTAATCTTGCAGGAATATATATATAGCGCGGAAACTCTGCTCCAGTATTTTTATATATCAATAAAGCATGTTTTTTAATTACTTACAAGCGGTAGGATGAATTTGCTTTGCTGCATCCCCGCAAAATTCGTGGTGAGTAATAACCTTTATGTCGAAGAAAACCATCAAGGACACTTTGATGTTTGATGTAACTCGACGAGCTTTTTTTGCTTCTTGGTGAAACTTTTCTAATTCATTTTGATTATTGGGCTTTTGTCTCAACATCGTAAATATAGACCCACGTCACGATTCATTATTCCATTTATAAAATCTACATTCTCATTAATGCGACACAAGAGCTGCTGACAGATAGCGACGCGGTTGTCTTTTTGTTCTTGCTTAAACAGGCAAAGGTCAAACTTTGCTGCTACACAATGCATACCAAACTTCTCTATCAGCAATTCATGATACGGTCCCACAGAAATTGTTACACTCTTCGGAAATTTCTCTAACAATTATTGTCGATTTTCATGAATGATCTCATTAATTCTGGCCGCATGATGCATGTCGTCAGTTGGCGTCGATGGGGTCATCACCTATGCATTCCCGACCACTTTTAAAGCGCATATACTACTCACAGGAACGAGTAAGGGGGAAAAAAAAAACACTCCATAAGCTTCATTCCTCATCTAATGGGTTTCGATAAAGGATTTACGAACCCTTACTATTTGCAACAATGGCAGAACACTCACAATATTGGTGCAAAGAAAGTAGCATCGAACTCGATTGAAATAGGTAACACTGAGCGGCAAACGAGAGGCGTCTCCGCAAGACCAGTGGTGTCAACTGCTTTTTGCAACAACACTTTTTGGCGCAGAAATTTGAAAGTTCGGGTATTTTTTGACAAATATCATTCCTGTAAAAAATAATATTTTTAAGAAGCACTCAAATTATAAAGCTATAATCAATATTCGATATGTTTTGTTCACGTTTGTATCGTTGTGACATATTCAGATAAAAATAACACAACTGTCATTATTTATGAAGTAACTCTCCTATAAATCAATTAACAAAATGTATATATGCTCAGCTTGCCATTCTTCTCCAAGTATGTAAATAACAAAAACACAAATACTGACGTGTGAAAAAAGGTGATAATTTGTTTAAAAGCACCAGGCAACATTTGGTATAACTTGTTTCACAATTATGGATATTGACCGATACAATAAAAAGCTCTTATCGGAAACATTTTCCATGTTTGTCCCTAATGAAGAAATACCACTATCAAAATGAGGCGTTAATGCAAGATTCTTGTAATTTGCGTTTGTGATGACATACCATACACACTCAATATATAAGTGGATTATGACATGCTATATCCATTTGTTTATCTTGTACAGTTCTACAAATTTTGCAGCCCTGGTTCATTTCCAGATAAGTTAAATCCTAAAGACAGTACGTCTTCAGTAAATGTCAAAAAGGTTCAGTGATGGCTACGGACATCATCTCGGCTCTAAGCCCCCTCCTGCACGTTATGAGACTTCTTGGACTAGCGCCGTATCGGATAGTGAAATTGGGCAATGGCAGGACATTGAATATTTCAAGACCAGTGTTTGTGTACAGTGTTATTCTGTTAGCCGTGTTTCACTTCCATCAATTACTCTGCATTTGGAACATGTTACACATGTTACGGATGCCCGGCTTAGTGAAGGTTGTTGGGGCTATAATTTCTGGAACATTATCTCTTTTCGTTATCCTACACATATACACAATTTTGAACGCACGTGCTCTTCCAAACATACTTTCTGGCTTTAACGCCTTTGATACTGTGGAGAACTTCGACAAAACCAAATATATTGTACTGCACCGTTCTTTAGTTTTGCAATTATCTTTTTGTTTTGTGTTCACAGTTACCACAGTCGCTGTTTATATGACAAATTGGAATAAATACACATTTTACTGGTGGATTATGTATTGTGTATCTTGCACTAATGCTTTTATGTTTAACTCTATTGACATTCTTGTAATTAGCATATTATTATTGTTATATCAGCGTTATAGAAAACTGAATGAGAAATTAACTACTTTTGATCTCCAATATACTATAGAGGAATGTTTGGTGTTTCCGGTAAAAGTCATAGACACGTCTTTTCAACAGAAAATATGTCCTTCCGTGTTAGAAGTTCGAAATGTGTCAAAAATTCATGACTTCCTATGCGATCTCGCGGAAGAAATCAACTCTTCATTTCGTATGCATTTTCTACTGGTGGTGTTGACAAAATTCGCACTAATAATCTATGGAATATACCTGTTTGTCATCTGGATGCTAAACCATGACCTCGGAGAAATCGACAACAAACATATCATTTATCTAGGCTTCATCTGGTCATGTGGGACATTAATATATTTGGCATACATTATTAACAGCAGCATATCAGCATCTTCTGAGGTAAGAAGGAACAGCTTATAGTGTTTATACCTAGTCACAAAATTTTTAATGGACGCACTAGCTGCCATTCTCATTGTTAAGTTCAATTGTAGCGAAAAGAAGCACATAGTTTAGGTGTATTCATTAAATCTCGGAATTTTAGGCATGAAAGTTTATCTTTTAGGCACCTAAAATAGATTCCAATATTTATGTTTTTGACATCTAAAATGCATCACAAAATGATTAAATTAGATACAACCCTTTTACTATGCAGGAAATTAAGAATTTATACATTTTATAAGTATGACTATAAGTATTACATGTTATTTGTTTTCATAATTTGCAGCAAAATATGTGAACAAGATTTTATCAAAATTTTCAACTCTGTCTTTTGTCTGTTAAGATCATTTTAAAGGAAGAAAATTCCTTTCCGGTGACACAGATGTCATTGGAACAAACTTCTATTTTGTTACATTTCTCATGCCCACCTCTTTTGCAATTTCCCCATCCCTCCAAAGCTTTTATCCATGTACTATTACATATCCCGTTATTTTTTTATTCCCCATTACACATTCCTACTTGTACCTTACTTTGTCCCCAACTTCTCCCTAAGCAGCATTAATTTTCACTTTAGCTTCTTGCTCCGCCGACACCAGGTCCGACAAAGAGTTTCCTTTGCGTTCCGGCTTCGCTGTTGTGGAGGGCAGGAATGAAAAAAAAAAAAAAAATCTTTATGGAAACAAGATCTCGCTTCAATGTTGAATTTTTCAACAGTTCCTTGCAAACTAAACACAAGCTGTAGGAGGCTCTTATACCGCAGCAGCAATGCCAGCCCAATGTTCCGCATAATATGGAGCTGCCCCTATCCAGGTGCCCCAGCATGTTAAAATATGTTGAGGGGGAAGAGCAATGCGTGACGAAGCTTTGCAGAAAGTTTTCTTCATATTTGATATCAGGGCATTGGCTTGCAGAAATTCATTCCTTATGATTTATGAGATCCGGTGAAAGGCGGCTAAGCAGATGATAAGGTTAGGGTAGAAAAGGCCGAGATCGTATAGGAAACAGAAAAACAGATCCGTATAGAGAAGTATCCTATTCTGTTCAACACCATAGGAAATAACTGTACATTTTTGTTTACAATGAAGGCAATGGATTGGCCATTGACTTGGAGTTCTCTGGTTGCTACAAGATGTGGAGGGGAAGATGTATCTCGAGTACATCAACTATTATATTTGTTGAGAGCATCGTCGACACCTACCCAGATGCAAGTAACTCATATGTCCTCCCTAACTGCAAGTTTTTTTTTCTGATACTCAATGTCCACATTTATTTTCCTGAGTGTGGACTCAGATGAAAAGCGTTTTTAGCATTACTTTTCCAAAAAAGTACGAAATACCTGATTTTGTAGCGTACTCAATAGAATATTAGCTGCTATCAATACCCAGCAAAGATCTGAATTGAAATCATCAGTTGTTGCCAAACTTGCGGGAATTTGCGTCAGTAGAGCTTGTTTCGGCAAATTCTTTTCTGTAGATCACCCTGTGTGCCTTGCGCCATCTACATGCTGCTTAATGTGAGATTTTCTCTCGTGTGAAACGTGAAAGAATGAATGGCTTTTGTAAACATCCGGAATGAATAATTTTAATTGATTTAATTTTCCTTCACATTCAGAACCGAAAAGCTGTAAAGCTTAACCTCTTAAATAATAATAATAATAATAATAATAATTATAATAATAGTAATAATAAAATTAGACACCGGCTTGCAAACATAACAAAGAAAGTGTCTTAATGTCATCTGTTTGTTACATAAACGGCAAAACATTTTTCCGTCGTAAATAATACAATTATAATCCATCAGCCAGGAATGAATAGAAGAAGCTTTCAAATACTTTATTTTGATATTGTTTCTCTTCACGGTGCTATGCAATACAGCTGACACAATACAGGGGTATTAGCACCAAACCATACACACAGAAAATTAAAACATGCATTGAGCATTGTCACTGAAGCATTCAACACGTGTAATATAACAACCCGGCCGCTAAAGCTTTGCACTTGACGGTATACCTTTTTATTTGGCAATCATACAGATTCACAAATGAGGAATGCTACCCGTTGCACCTTCTGAATCAATTACAAAGTGGCATTATCGGTCGGTCAGTCGTGACGTAGAAGTTGTTGTTTTGCCGGTTTTTCTTGTGTTTGCTGTACACTGCACCGTGTTTCTTGGACGCCAGTGTTTTGGTCTTCTCATTAACTGCCATTCCTCATTCCTGACAACAAGCCTCTAAGAAGTCTAATTGCCTTTGCAGACGGTCAATTATTGTGGATATTAATATTAGATCATACGCATAAAATAGAGCTGGTATGGACATCAGATTCTGCAAACACACATTTTCCCCGATATGTCATCTACAAACAAATTGAAAAGGAGAGGTGATATTATATAGCCTTACCTCACAGCTCACCGTGTTATTACACTTATTGAAACTTTATCGCGATCATATTTTATACAGAACTGTACCTTACTATATATTGATTCTAACGCCTTGATCATTTTACCCCACACTCCTTTCGTCCATAAGTTACTACATAATGTTTGTTGCCTTTCCACGGAATCAAAAACTTTTCGAAAATCTATGAAGGCACAATATCGTTTTCCTCGCTTTTTCTGTGTTTGTTGTACTCTCAGTGTGCCTAATACAAAAATGTTGGTCAATGTGCTGTGTCCTTCCCTAAACCTTGCTTGAAATTTTGACAGTGTATTGTATTTTACTACCCATTGCCTAATTCTTTCATATAAAATGTTGCAATACATTTTTCCCATTACAGGAAGAAGTGCCACCCCATGTAATTATCCGGTACTTTTGAGTTTTCATTTATAAATATTGGTCACAAAATTGCCAGTTGTCCATTCCTCCATTGAAAAAGTCATTCATTATCTTCATAATATTTATAAGTTTTACACATTTTAAACCCTCTTTAAATAGATCTGACGACAGTCCGTCGAGCCCAGGTGCTTTGTTGCTCTTTAAGATTTTTATTGCTTCAATTACTTCTCGCAACATAATGTATCGATTCATAATTTTAATTTTTGGAGCTCCTAATAGCTGCATCTCGTTTAGTGCCGGGCCCTGCCAGCTCCTCCTCCTCCTCCTCCGAATCGGAAGTGATTTCTCAGCTGCTCCGGAGTTATGCAGTTATGAATATAATGTCCCTTCCTTACTTTTTTCAATATCCTCCAAACACTTCTTGCCCGCAGGACGCTGTTTCTGTAAGCTCTTCCACTAATTTTCTGTTTCGTTGTTCATTTTTATAAACTAACAGCTCTTTGTGTTGCTTCCATGACACTATGAATACCCTTCGATCCCCTCCCTCCTTCCTAAATATTAAGTGCCTACCTCATTACCTCCTTAGCCTCTCTGCATGCATTGCCATATCATCCATCAGTGACAACCGGCCCATTTTTTCTACATTTTATTTTATCCCACTTCCCGGCTCTTTTAGTGCAGATGTCATCAGATGTACGGTATTATTCTCGATGACTCCCAATCTCTCTGTTAGTCGTTGCTAGTAATTATTTCGTTCCCCTACACTTCACCTATAGCGCGGTATGTATTAATACCTGTTCTAGCTCTATCGCCCCCCCCCACCTCTTTACTTACTATTCGTAAGGAAAATGACACGAATCTGCCCTGTCTTCTACCCCGAAATTTGTAATAAGTAGTATCACATCAGAAGCGCAAATTATATAATCTACTACACTTCCAATTGGCATTTATAAATGTTAAATCTCCATTATGATCCTGTCCATATTTACCATTCAAAATTTCCAGACCAAGTGCATCATAAAGTGCAAGTAGCTTTCTGCTCTCAGCATTAATTACCTATTATAAATTCAATAATTTATATTTTAATTATAATCGCAGCAATTATTTTATTAATTTCGTGAACCATTTTAATTGTGACCAATTATGGACTTATTCTGCAGGCCCGTCTGTTGTCGTCAGATTCGCTCTGTCCCCTTCCTCGATGGCCAAGTAAAATATTTTCCTTCCCTATTCTTGCGTTGAAATCACCATGTATTACCAACATGGCAGTGGGATATATTTCTAAGTTCACCACGCTTTCCGTTATGTACTCAAAGACCTGTTACAATATTTGAAAGTCGTTGGTGTTTTATAGATACTCACAATTAAAAGATCTAACCCTTCTATAACTAAATAACAGCAAAGCACCCCCTCCATATGTACATCTACTTCCTTGACACTACTAATTTTTTCTTAATTGATTATCCCTCATCCCTCTAACCCTCTTATTAGCTTTTAAGGTCTGACCTATTATTAGACCAAACCAAGTCCCTGATACCGCCACGGGTGACCCAGGTCGTTAAATCGCGGACTCGTGAGCGGGAGGTCTAGGGTTCGAATTCCGTCAGGACCGTCCTCCCTGACTGAGGTTTTTTCCAGGTTTTCCTCAGTCCTCATAAATGGCAAATGCCGGGGAGGTGCCCTAAACGTAGGCCTGGAAGATTCCTTCCTTAAAAAAATCCTTTCCCAGTATATCATTTCATCTCATGTGTCATCAGTGTCACGGCCTGCTGTGCCTCAGTAGTAAAAACGGGCGTTACACAGTAATAAAAAAAGTCCCTGACAGACATAATATATAAAATATATTAACAAAAATCAGGAAGTTTACCTTAATAAGTATACGTCCCAGACCCTCCACATTCGAACAACCAGTGGTCAGGAGGGTCCCCGCCTGTTAATTGCTTCTCCCAATTCTTTGCCCACCTTTTCCTGCTTCTGCAAGCCGTTGAGATGACTTTCGTTGCACCCTCTCGGATGTAGTCACAGTTCCCCTACTATTGTTGCACAAGATCAACCCAAGTCTGCTTTATAGCGCTAGAGGCAACAATGCCTACTCGAAATTCGCCATATTTGATTGCTCATCTAGAAATGCTATGAAACTTTATTAGTACCACAAACATCATGTGCATTTGACAATAAATGATAATCACTTCGATCATTTATTAAGAGAATGAGTATCCAAACATTTAGAAGACATTCAAAATACAAAGTTATTAGATTTTAGTTTCACACCTACGTAAGCGAAGATAGAGCCACTGGTGAATTAAAGAATGTATATTTGTTACATATATAATGGATCTTGGACGAGAATTATAATGAACTGCCTATTTATAAAAGCAGTAAAAGATATTTCGTATAACGTGTTTCTCTTACAAAAATGCTAATGTAATTAATATCGATTGATATTTTCTTAATGGAGACATGCTAGATATTTATCAACAGCACTTTAAAAGACGCCTTAATGAAAGGTTCTAGTTATAGGTGTTAATGATGATACATTACAGATAGGTTGAAAGTGACGTACAAAGTGGTAGTGAGGTCGCTCATAGCTTGTGGAACTCAAATCTTCAAAACTGTCCTGATAAGCAGATGTATATTTAAAAGGTGGATCTTACCAAATGCCTAAAAGGAGTTCAGTGATGGCTACGGACATCGTCTCAGCTATCAGTCCGCTGTTTTACGTTATGCGACTTCTTGGACTAGCACCGTATCGGATAGTGCCATCGGGCAACGGCAGCACGTTGAAGATTTCGAAACCACTGTTAGTGTACAGTATTATTCTATTATCCGTGTTTATCATCTTTCAGACTTACTGTTTTTGGTATATGACAAATGGGTTGCACAGTTCAGGGATTTTGAGAGCTCTTGGAGGAATCATCTCTGTAACATATTCAACTTGCATAATATTGCAAACATTTTCAATTTTAAATGTCCGAGATTTCCCGAACATTGTTTCTGGATTCAACACATTTGACACTATGGAAAACTTCGACAAAACAAAATATTCTGCACTGTATCGCTCATTAATTCTCCAACTCTGTATTATTTTTGTGAGTTCATTTATAGCAACAGCTGCATATATGATACATCAGAGCATCAACTCCACGATATTTTCGTGTATCATATATCTAACATCCTGTGCATATGTTCTCTTATTTATTACTATAGACGTTTTCGTGAGTATCATTTTAATATCCCTGAATCAGCGTTACAGGTCATTGAATGTGAATATAAGCTCAATCGGTGACAAATATACTGAAGGGGGATCTTTGCCGCTGCAAGGAAAACATACGCCCATGATGATCCGGTATAGAAAATGGTCGTATCTTGTAGAAATTCAACATGTGTCAAGACTTCATGCCTTTCTCTGTGATCTCGCTGAAGAAATCAACCTGTTTTTCCGTGTACAATTACTGGTGATTGCACTGATGAAATTCATATCGATAACCTACGGAACTTACCTTTATATCATTTGGATGCTTAACCATGATCTCGGAGATTATGGTAACGCCTGGGAAATTTGTCCCGGCCTTATTTGGTCTTGTTGGAATGCTATAATTTTGGCATACATCATAAAGTGCAGCATAAATGCGTCTTCTGAGGTAAGCAACTTTTATTTTCTGAGTAAACTGTTAATTGTGTAAAGTGAGAAATTAAAACAAATCTATCACTCAGAAGTGATTTTCAGAGGAGCAGCATTGAGTGTAAATTGTAGATTCAAGAGGATAAAATGCATCTATACATTCGTTTCAAAAATTGAAAATAAAATATTTTTGTGGAGTCACAATCAATCCTTTCATTGGTATTATTCGTTAATGAAATATTATACATTAATAATACAATGCCCTTGTGTAAACAATGCTCACAACCCAACATATGTGAATGAAGATAACGCACATGCCAGTGCCAGCGAGAGTTTAGCTTTAGTCAAAACTCTCACGACTTCCATGACTTTACAGGTCAGGTGTTTGTCAAACTTTTTTCTTTAAATTACTTGATTCCTGACTGGTCTCATTCTCGCGACTGGGACTACAGATGAAACATGGTTACAACATTACAGCCTGGCTTCAGGGATAATATGTCTAATTCTCTGCACACTGTAAGCCCATTGCTCAGATTACTTGTTGCGAATATAAGATTTGACTTTGAAATGCAGGTTTTGTATAGATATCGGGATTTCCTTCATTTCTGTTTGAGATCATTAAACATTAAATAAACAATGGAGTCTGCATAGCAATGTTTTTATAACGAAGTATGTAGCATTTTTTATTGCTTGACAAAGATCTCAATAGTTTATTTTATTGTACAGCGACCGCGATTTACGAGGGAAAAATTAGTTATTTTCTTACTGTATAGTTCATGGTGCTTGATCCGAAATTTGTTTTGTTCAATATATCCAAGGTACCCTCTCATTTACTTTAAGGATACTAATGGCAGCATCTAGGGTTAGGGAACGCCTCCAAGTGCAATGGTTGAGTGCTGTTACACACTAATCAGCTTAATGGGGGGGGCAGTAGCTTATAGAGGATGTGCTACCGAAGGGGGTGTTGCTCCATTTTTGTTCATTGTGAATGCGCACAGAGTCTCGTCCAGCATTAGAGACTAAGGAAGAACCTTTAGCATGCTAATGGACTTAAATATTCTCTCCAGAGTAAGAATTTACAAACAGTCTTCAGCTGGAAAATTCCTATCAACAGCTATTTTGGACAGATTAGCATAGGAGTATACTGGCTACAATAATTGAATTGCGATTGGGCCGTGACATACTTAGCACTTCCACCGCTCTCTGTGGTAGTTTGCAGTGTGTCCATATGACCTCCTGAATTTGTTGACCTGAACCACATTATATTAACATATACTCAGTACAAGCAACTAAACTGTTTATTTTTATAAGGCTGCCATTTTTATTGTTTCCATTTCTTCTTAGAATCAGTACTCTCCTACATGGCTGCAAAAAATCAGTTTACTTTAGGTACCACCATGGGTGGACGAGGTCGTTAAGGCACGGACTCGTGAGCGGGAGGTCTGGGGTTCGAATTCCGCCAGGGCCGTCCTCCCTGACTCGAGGTTTTTTCCAGGTTTTCCTCAGTCCTCATAACTGGCAAATGCCGGGGAGGTACTCTAAACTTATACCTGGAACGCTTCCTTCCTTAAAAAATCATTTCCGAATATATCATTTCATCCCATGTATCATCAGTGTTCACCGCCTGTGGTGCCAGAGTAGTAAAAACGAGCGTTAAACACAATTAAAAAAAATTACTTGGTACTCATTCGCTATTTACAAGATGTCCACATTCACTATTTCTGCTGATGTTACATTATTATCCGCACGGAGGCAAAAATTAACTTTCTACTATGGCTTAGTATTTAAAAAGATTGTTTCGCTAAATAATTACAGGCCGAAGGCTAAAAGTTAAACATGAAAATAGCTTGACTTGAAACGAGCAAATACACATTTAATATATAGAGAGTTAAATAGACAATGATAATTTATGTGGTGACATTTTTCTTGCACTATACAAACGCAATACACATTGTGATGTACGAGGGTAAGTCCATAAGTATCCGGCATAGCCGATAAGGATTATTGCCTGCACAAAATTCTTATCTTCTAAGTAAATAATTGCAGCTATAACTTCCGATCCACTGTGTTTAGTTGTTCAGGTATAACAGTATAAATAAGGCTGTACAAAATTATATGTTCAAAATGGGGTTCAGAGCTGTTATTAAGTACTTAAAAAAAGAAGGACTTACTCTAATTGAAATTAAACAGCGATTAGACGGTACATATGGGGGAGGCATCCTCTTCATATTCTACAGTAAAAAAATGAGCCAAACTTTTTCGAATGGGTCGAGAAAGCATTGAAGACGAAGAGCGTGCAGGTCGGTCCGCCCTTGAGGTGCTTACTCCTGAAAACATCGCTCTTGTGGAAGGAGTTATGGAAGACCGGCGGCTGAAAGATTGCAGAATTAGCAGCAAAGTTGAGCCTTTCTAAAACAACAATCCTTCGAATTATTCATGAACATTTAAACATAAATAAGGCTAGTGCCTACACTTCTTTCCTCAGTCTAAAAGTAGCAACGGGTCATGTAAGGCATTTTTGGAGCTCTGCCGTGCCAACGATAGAGAAGTTCTGTAAAACATTGTTACAGGGGATGAAACTATGGTCCTCTACTATGATCCCTTGTCCAAAAGAGAATCAATGGACTGGCGTAAACCTGGTGAAGTACCGCCTCTAAAGGTCAAGGTCACTCAGTCAACCAAGAAGATCTTAGCCACAATCTTTCGGGACTGTAAAGAAATACTCTTCATTGACTTCAAGGAGAGTAACACCACGGTAAATGGGGAATATTATGCTGGCCTACTGCACAGATTACGTGCTTCCATCAAAGAGAAAAGGCGAGGAAAACTGAGTGGTGGTGTCCGCATTCTTCACGATAACGCACCTCTGCACACAGCTCTTGTTGAAAAGGAAGCTGTGAAGAAATGTAGCTTCAAGGAGATTGACCGGCCACCCTGCAGCCCAGATCTAGCTCCCAGCGACTATATCCTCTTCTGAAAAATCAAGAAGGGCCTTCGATGAAGGAAATTTAAGTGTGACGAAGAAGTGATGGATGCTATTTATGCCCATTTAGCAGACAATACCCTTCATTATTTGGGGGGATGGGATCGAAATGTTAATTCAAAGATGTGAGCAGTGTATTGCAATAAAGGGTAATTATATTGAAAAGTGAAATATAGTTTTTGTCTTTATTATACCTAGAAAATGGTTAGGCCGAAAACTGAATTTCGACTTACCATACTTGCCTCCTATGCCCAAGATCGCGGGTTCGAACCCGGCCAGGACCGATAGATTTTTTCGGGCGTAAAAATCCTAAGCAAAGCCGTGGGTCCCGTGTCGTACATTTGCCGCACGATAAAGAACCTCAAGCCTGAAAGAGAGGCCTCTGAGTAAAACTTTTAGGCCGTTTCACGCCCTGAGTTGAATGGGACGCTGATGACTTGAGATGTTAAAGAGCGTCCGTAAATAAATCAATAAAAAAAAAAAATCTGATGTTCGACAATGCGACAATGAAGCCAAACCGAGCTTAGCAATGAATAAGATTAAATACACAGGGTTGCCACCTGTGTGCCGATTTTGGCGCCAGCTTTACAGCAACATGTCGCCATATTTATTGAAAATAAGCAAAACCATGGAAAAATACATAATTTATTGGTAGAATAAGCAGAAGTAATGGGTTCAACCATAAGTAAATAATAATTTATTTAACAATCAAAATTGTATATTTGAGCAATATGTAAAGAAAATAATGGCATATCTCAAGATTTCACTTCAATGTTTTGTAGTGTTTTCTGTTATTTCATTATATTTGGTCTTCTCTCTACTAAAGTTAACTGTACTTAAAAGATAGTTTGGAGGTCAGTATTTTTACATGGTTCTTTCCATAAATGACAAAATTTAACATTTTTGCAGGGACCAATGAAAGTTGGGGTGGGGAAAAGAGTTGTACCTGGAAATGTACCGGCCAGAGGAAATATTTTTTGCAATCTTATGTAAAATATTCATACAGCAATAAATAGAAACTTGGTGAACCATGAGATTCTGTTGCAAGCCCCATAGTTATTTCATAGGTTTAGGAGGCAATGGTATTCCAAATTCTAGGGTCCAATAACTAACTTTGTGACAGTTTAGAATATTAATTTTTATACATTTTTCAAAGTGGCTAGAGAAAACAATTAAATTTTAAATTATTTAAAGAATAATAGCTAGTACCTTCAAAAAAACTTTCGTCGTCTTACTACATAGAAAAGATGCCCGAAAGGCAAAAAACAGCTACTTAGCTACTGGCAATGTATAAAAAGACCAGAATTTAAATCGATTGTTCAGAGCAAAGAATGTGCAACTTAATAATATAACAGTTTCTAACGTATCTCCAACCAAATAACATCTGTAAATTAAACACTATACATATATCACCAATTCTTTATCAAAGTAACTTAAAATATTTTTCTTTGAAATGCGCAAATATATGTAATTGTAAGGATATTCTCGCATTGCTAAAATTTACATAATGTGCAGAAAGATTCACTATAAAAATTACATTTTCTGAATGGGAAACACATTAAAACATGCATACATTTAATCAATAGAGAAAGTTATTACAAAATTATTATGCCCTTATTATCTTTAACAGGCAAATAGAAACCAATAATTATGTCGGTTCATATAGATTCGAAAAAAATAGCAGCACTAAAATTTAAAAAAATATTTTTGAAGAGGGTAAGTAAGTGCAGTTTTCAATATAAAAATTAAAATCTAGACCAGGAGAAAGTGCATCCCGTCCACAAGATTAGCTAAATGGAAAAATTGTATTGTCTTTTGTAGAGTTGAAGAGATATATTCTTGATGTCAATTGACGTCAGGTTATTGTTGGTTATAAATTCCAAATGGCACACGCAATATGCTACATGTATGCAAAAATATTTCCATATATATTTTATATAGGTAGATATCCACTGGAAGTTTTTTCCTATAAAAACAAAAGATGATAAAGTACATAACACTAAAACCTTAACGTTACTTCAAAATATAACAATATTTGAAAAAAAATCATACATTTCTTTCCAGCAAATGACATATATTAAACTAAGAATTTCTCCAGATTGAACACTGCGACGCTATCTGGAACCCCCTCCAAGGAGCTCGAACAGAAATATGCCAAAACGTAAGCTACCGTCACGTCGCATCTAGTCCACCTCACCCTTTAATTGAATAATGCAATGAAAAAGTATGAAATGGGAAAACGGAACATTCATGTAAACGTACGAGTCACCCAAAGACTCCAATTCAACAAAGAGAAACCAAAAAAACTCAAGGACAGCTTGGTCATTCTCAAGGGAATTGAACCCAGGGTATCCAGAATGCGAATACTATCACATAGCCTAAGCCACAGGATCAGTACAGACGTTGCATATAATGATACAAAGTTTAAGATAATTCACTACACAATAAAAATCAATACATATTTTTATGTAGGTGAAAAAACAAGTAGAAGTTTTCATCTCTAAAAAGAAACATGGAGACAAACATTCTGATCCAACAATGTTGGAACAAAAAACAAAAATCACTTAAACAGAATAGAGAATAAAGTTGAAAATATAAAAGTACGTACGAGCAGACATTTAAAAAAATTTTTTTTACAAACTCTGTAATTTAAAAAAAATTGTTTTACAAACTTTGTATGTGTGAGTTTTTATAAATTATAAGCAATATAACAAGTGATATATGCAAATGCAGCATTTAAAGTATTTAGGAAATATTCAAAAGTAAAAGATATAAGCTTTTGTTCATCCTGCGCATAAACAAAGATGGAGGCATTGATGGATTACAAAAATTCATGGATTTATGGATTTTGTATGTATTGGTAACAATTACCACCTTGTAAAAAAGAAATAAACATTTATTTTTCTTGTTCCACTACGGAACAACGTAAAAGTAATGAATATCGATTGCCATTTTCATACTGGAAATGGTACATGTGTCAGATACTAATCAATTAAAACCACAATTAATATTTTAACAAGCACTTTAATATAAGTGTTAATAAAAGGTACTAGTTAAATGAGTGAATGATGACACATTACAGATAGTTTTAAAGTGGAAGTGCAGTCATTTCAAAGCTTCTGCTGCCCTTGGTCATAATTGATTGTCAAAGTGAAAAAAAATTAAATTTTCAAAACTGTGCTACCAGGAGATGTATATTTAAAGAGTGTTTCTTTAGAAAGCGCAAACAAAAGGGGTTCAGTGATGGCTATGGACATCATTTCAGCTATCAGTCCGCTGTTTTATGTTATGCGACTTCTTGGACTAGCGCCGTATCGGATAGTCGCATCGGGCAACGGCAGCATGTTGAAGATTTCGAGACCACTGTTCGTGTACAGCGTTGCTGTGTTAGCCATGATTATCGTTTACGAATCAGTATCCTTTTGGAACTTAGTATATGTGCTACATAGTCCGGGGATTGTAAAGGTTGTTGGAGTGATAATTACTGGAACATATGCATTTTTCATAATATTACACATATTTATAATTTTTAATGTTGGAACTCTCCCAAATATTGTTTCTGGATTCAACGCTTTTGACACAGTGGATAACTTTGATAAAACCACATACACTGAAATGTATCGCTCTTTAATTCTTCAAGTTTGCATTTGTTTTCTGAATTCAAATATAGCAACTGCTGTATATATGATAAAGCCAAACATTTCCATCACTTTCTACTCTTGTGTCATGTATCTCACAACCTTTGCGTATGTTTCCTTATTTAACATCATTGACGTTTTTGTGAGTACCATTTTAATATCTCTGTATCAACGTTACAAAGCAGTGAATGTGATTATAAGCTCTTTCGATGAAGAATATGCTGAGGAGAAGTATTTGCCAATACAAGAAACACACACACTTATAACGTTTCAGTGTAAAAAAAGTCCGTCTCTTGTACAAATTCGACATGTGTCAAGATTTCATGCCTTTCTATGTGACTTAGCTGAAGAAATCAACCTCTTTTTCCGCGTACATTTTCTGCTGATTGTACTAACGAAATTCATATCAATAATCTACGGAACATACCTTTTTATAACGTGGATGCTTAATCAAAATCTCGGAGATTATGGCATCGCTTGGGAAGTTTGTCAAAGTCTTATTTGGTCTTGTTGGGGTGTTATTATGTTGGCGTACATAATCAGGTGCAGCATAAATGCGTCTTCTGAGGTAAGCAACTTTCATTTTCTCAGTTCGTTTCAAAAATTGAAAATAAAGTATCCCTGTGGAGTCAAAATCAATCCTTTCATTGGTATTATTCGTTAATGAAAATTATACATTAATAATACAATGCAATTGTGTAAACAGTGCTCATAACCGAATATATGAGAATGAAGGTTACGCACATACCAGTGCCAGGGAGAGTTTAGCTTTACCCATAACTCTCACGAATTTCCATAACCGCACAACAGGTCAGGGGTTTGCTAAACCTTTTTCTTTAAATTACTGGATTGCTGCTTGGTCTCACTCTCGCGACTCAACTACAAGTGAGCGACGGTTAGAACATTACAGCCTGGCTTCAGGGATAGTAGGTCAATTCTCTGCTCACTGTAAGCTCACTGCTCGAATCACTTGTAACGAATATACGGTTTGACTTTGAAATGTATGTTTTGTATAGATATCGGGATTTCCTTCGTTTTTATTCGAAATCATTAAGCATCAAATAAAGAGGTTTGCTTAGTAATGTTTTTATAACAAATTATGTAGTAATTTTTATTGCTTGATAAAGGTCACTATAGTTTATTTTTATTGTACAGCGACCGCGATTTATGAGGGAAAAATTAATTATTTTCTTATTGTATAGTTCATGGTGCTTGTAATTTGTTTTGTGCAAAATATCGAAGGTACCTTCTTATTTACTTTAAGTATATTAATGGCAGCATCTAAGGCTATGGAACGCCTCCAAGTGCAACCGAGGACTGCTGTTATACACTATTCAGCTTAATGCCTCTCCCCCCATTACTAGTTGTAGCTTATAGATGTTGTGCAACCGAAGGGGGTATTGCTTCGTTTTTGTTCATTGTGAATGTGCAGAGAATCTCGTACAGCATTACAAACTAAGGAAGGACCTTTAGCGTACTAATGAACTTAAAGACTCTCTCCAGAGTAAGAATTCACAAACAGACTTCAGCTGTAAATTTCCTGTCAACTGTTTTTGGGGACAGATTGGTATAGGAGTATACTGGCTACAATAATTGGATTGCGATTGGGCCGTGACATACTTAGCACCTCCATCGCATCTCTGTGGTAGTTTGCAGTGTGTCCATGTGACCTCCTGAAACTGTTGACCTACTTGGCACTCATTCGCTATTTACAAGATGTCCATCTACGGTGTTATAAAGTTCATTTGATCTTGAGCTCCTTCACTATTTTCTATGTACTTTATTCACTATTTCTGCTGATATTATATTACGTTCCTCACGGAGACAAAAATTAACGTTCTACTATGATTTAGTGTTTAAAGAAATTGTTTGGCTAAATGGTTAGAGGCTAAAGGCTAAAAGTCAAAAATAAAAATCTAGACCAGGAGAAAGTGCATCTCGTCCATAGGATTAGTAAAATGGAAATTCGTATTGTCCTTTGTGGAGTTGAAGAGATAGATTCTTGATGTCAAATAACGTCAGGTTATAACATTCCAATTGGCACACGCAATATGCTACACATATGAAAAAAATATTTCCAAAAATATTTGTATATAGATACGTTTCAATTGGAAGTTTTCACCTATAAAAAAACAGATGGGAAAGTGCACAGCGCATAACATTAAGATCCTAATGTTCCTCCAAAATATGATAATATTTGAAAAAAAAATAATACATTTTTTTCAAGGTAATGATATATATTAAACTAAGAATTTCTCCAAATTGAACACTGCGACGCTAACTGTAATCCTCTCCAAGGAGCTAGAACAGAAATGTACCAAAAAGCAAGCCACCGTCACGTCGCACCCAGTCCACATTACCTTTAATTGAACAAATGCATTGTGCATTGAAACATATGAAACGGGAAAACGGAACATTCATGCAAACATACGAGTCACCCCAGCACTCCTATGCAACAAAGAGTAGGGAAAAAAAAAAGTCTACTTGGTCATTCTGAAGGGATTTGAGTCCAGGATCTGCCGGATGCGAGTACCAACCAGGATCGGCACATACTTGAAGCTATTGTTGCATATAATGATACAAAGTTAAAGATAAATTACTACATAATAAAATTCAATACAATTTTTATGTAAGTGAAAAAGAATTAGAAGTTTTCATTTCTAAACAAACGTAGTACTGACCCAACAATGTTATAACCAAAATATAACAAACAGTACAGGAATGCATTTGTTCCATAGAAGAATTATTAGAAAATTTTCGCGACTAATAGGGACATTATTTGTGCTGCTTGAAAAGACAAGTTAAAAAAAAATAGGTACGAGCTGTCATTTGAAAAAAAAAATTTTTTTACAAACTCTGTATGTCTGAGTTTTTTTTAATAAATTATTAGCAACATAATAAGTGACATATGCCTGCAAATGCAGCATTTAAAGTATTTAGGAAGCATTCAAATTAAAAAGATATAAGCTTTTTGTTCAACCTGCATAAACAAAGATAGAGGCAGTAATGGATTACTAAAATTGATATTTTATGGATTTTTATGTGTATTAATAACAATTACCAGCATATAAAATAGTAAAACATGTTTCTTGTTGCTTGTTTCACTTTCAAACAACGCAAATGTAATGAATATCGATTGCCATTTTCATACTGGAAATTGTACATGTGTCAGACACTTATCAATTTAAACCACGTGTAAATATTTTACTAAGCACTTTAATATGAGTCTTAATAAAAGGGTCGGGTTGAATGAGTTAATGATGAGACATTCAAGATAGTTTGAAAGCGACACAATGTGGATGTGCAGTCGTCATTTGAGGGCTTGTTCTGTCCTTGATCATAATTCGTTTATCAAAGTGAAAAAGTTTAAATATTCAAATAGTTCGGACAAGCAAAACTATATTTAAAAAGAGTAAATTTAGACAATGAGTAAAAGAGGTTCAGTGATGGCTACAGACATCATCTCAGCTATCAGTCCGCTGTTTTATGTTATGCGACTTCTTGGACTAGCACCGTATCGGATAGTCACTTCCAGCAGCGGCAGGATGTTGAAGATTTCTAGACCACTGTTCGTGTACAGCGTTGTTCTGTTAGCCTTGATTATCATTTATGAATCAGTATCCTTTTGGAACTTAGTATATAGTTTACGTAGTCCGGGGATTGTGAAGGTTGTTGGAGGGATAATTACTGGAACATATGCATCTTTCACAATATTACACATATTTATGATTTTGAATGTTCGGACTCTCCCGAACATTGTTTCTGGATTCAACGCTTTTGACACCGTGGATAAATTCGATAAATCCAAATATTCTAGAATGTATCGCTCTTTGAAACTGCAAGTTTGCGCTGGTTTTTTGAATTCAAATGTAGCAACCGCTGCATATATGATAAAGCCAAACATTTCCATCACTTTCTACTCTTGTGTCATGTATCTCACAACCTTTACATCCGTTCTGTTATTTAACACTATTGACGTTTTAGTGAGTATCATTTTAATATCACTGTATCAACGTTACAAAGCAGTGAATGTGAATATAAGCTCTTTCGATGCAAAATATACTGAAGAGGGATTTTCGCGACTGCAAGGAAGACACACGCCTGTAGCGTTTCAGTGTAAAAAACGTCCGTCTGTTGTAAAAATTCGACAAGTGTCAAGACTTCATGCCTTTCTATGTGACCTCGCTGAAGAAATCAACCTTTTTTTCCGTGTACATTTTCTGGTGATTGTACTAACGAAATTCATGTCAATAATCTACGGTATATATTTTTTTATAATGTGGATGCTTAATCAAAATCTCGGAGATTATGGCATCGCTTGGGCAGTTTGTCAAAGTCTTATTTGGTCTTGTTGGGGTGTTATAATGTTGGCGTACATTATCAGGTGCAGCTTAAAGGCGTCTTCTGAGGTAAGCAACTTTCATTTTCTCAGTAAATTATGAATTGTGCAGAGTGAGAAATTATAATAATTTTATCACTCAGAATTGATTTTCAGAGGAGCAGTATTGAGTGTGAAACAAATGAATTGTAGATTCAAGGAGATAAAATGTATTTGTACTTTCGTTTCAAAAATTGAAAATAAAATGTCCCTGTGGAGTCAAAAATCAATCCTTTCATTGATATTATTTGTTAATAAAATATTATACATTAATATTACAATGCCCTTGTGTAAACAGTGCTCATAACCGAATATATGAGAATGAAGGTAACGCACATACCAGTGCCAGCGAAAGTTTAGCTTTACTCATAACTAGCACGGCTTCTATAACTGCACAACAGTCAGGGGTTTGTTAAATCTATGTCTTTAAATTACTTGATTGCTGCCTGGTTTCACTCTCGCGACTAAAACTACAGATGAGCCATGATTAGAATATTACAGCCTGGCTTCAGGTATAGTATGCCTAATTCTCTGCTCACTGTAGCCTCACTGCTCGAATCACTTGTAACGAATATAACGTTTGACTTTGAAATGTAGTTTTTTAGGGTTATGGAACATCTCCAATGCAATCGTTGACTGCTGTTACACACTACTCAGCTTATTGGGAGAGCGGGCTGTAGCTTATAGAGGTTGTGCAACCGAAGGGGGTGTTGCTCCGTTTTTGTTCATTGTGAATGTGCAGAGAATCTCGTACAACATTATAAACTAAGGAAGGACCTTTAGCGTACTAATGGACTTAAAGACTCTGTCCAGAGTAAGAATTCACAAACAGACTTCGGCTGTAAATTTCCTGTCAACAGTTTTTGGGGACAGATTGGTATAGGAGTGTACTGGCTACAATAATTGGATTGCGATTGGGCCGTGACATACTTAGCACCTCCATCGCATCTCTGTGGTAGTTTGCAGTGTGTCCATGTGACCTCCTGAAACTGTTGACCTACTTGGCAGTCATTCGCTATTTACAAGATGTCCATCTAAGGTGTTATCAAGCGCATTTGACCTTCAGCTCCTTCACCATTTTCTATCTACTTTATGCACTATATCTGCTGATATTATATTATGATCCGCACGGAGACAAAAATTAACGTTCTACTGTGATCAAGTCTTTAATTTAGTCATTTAGTCTTTGGCTAAATGGTTACAGACCAAAGGCTAAAAGTCAAAAACAAAAATCTAGATCAGGAGAAAGTGCATCTCGTCCATAAGATTAGTAAAATGGAAAAATCGTATTGTCCTTTGTGGAGTTGAAGAGATAGATTCTTGATGTCAAATAACGTCAGGTTATAACATTCCAATTGGCACACGCAATGTGCTACATGTATGAAAAAAATTATTCAAAAATATTTTTATATAGGTACAAATCAATAGGAAGTTTTAACCTTAAAATAAAAGATGTTAGAAAATAACATTAAGACGTTACTGTTCTTCCAAAATATGACAATATTTGGAAAAAGATCATAAATTTTTTGCAGGTAATGACATATATTAAATAAGAATTTCTCCAGGCTGAACACTGCGACGCCAGCTGGGACCTTCTCCAAGGAACTCGAACAGAAATGTACCAAAACGCAAGCCACTGTCACGTCGCACCTAGTCCACCTCGCCCTTTAATACAATACTGCAATGAAATAATATGAAACGGGTAAACGGAACATTCATGCAAACATACGAATCACCCAGGCACTCCTATACAGCAAAGAGTAAACAAAAATACCCAAGGACAACTTGGTCAATCTCAAGGGATTTGAACCCAGGATCTCCCGAATGCGAGTACCAACAATACAGACTTCAAGTTATTTTTGCAAATAATGATACAAAGTTAAAGATAATTCACTATATAATAAAAAATAATACATCTTTTTATGTAGGTGAAAAACAACTAGAAGTTTTCATCTCTAAAAAGAAACATGGAGATAAACGTAATACTGACCGAACAATGTTAGATCCTAAAACAAAGATCGCGGGTTCGAATCCGGCCAGGACCGATGGATTTTTTGGAGCAAAGATCCTAAGTATGGCTTCCTTCGGAAGGGAAGTAAATCCGAAGTAAAGCCGTGGGTACCGTGTCGAAAAAAAACCTCAAGCCTGAAAGAGAGGCCTCTGAGCAAAATTTGTTGGCCGTTTCACGTTCTGAGTTGAATGGGACGCTGATGACCTGAGATGTTAAAGAGCGTCCATAAATAAATAAAAAAAAAAAAAAAATATTAGAACAAAAAGACAACCAGAACAGGAATGCATTTGTTCCATAAAAGGGACATTAGAAAATTTTCGCGAACAATAGGGCCATTATTAGTGCTGCTTGAAGGCAAATACGCTAACTTTATTAAATTTTTTTTTAATCAGTTGCGATATCAGAAACAACTGAAAAAACTGAAAAAGAATTGAGAATAAATTTAAAAATATAAAACAAGCAGGTACAAGCTGTCATTTAAAAAAAATATTTTTTACAAACTCTGTATGTCTGAGTTTTTTTTAATAGATTATTAGCAAAATAATAAGTGGCATATGTTTGCATTTAAATTATTTAGGATGCATTCAAATGAAAATGATATAAGTTTTTTGTTCAACCTGTACATAAACAAAGAAAGAGGGAGTGATGGATTACTAAAATTAATATTTAATGGGTTTTATATTATTATTAACAATTACCAGATTATGAAAAAGAAAGACCGGTTTTTGATTCTTGTTTCACTTTCAAACAACGCAAATGTAATGAATATCGATTTCCTTTTTCATACTGAAAAGTGTACATGTGTCAGACACTCAATTTAAACCATGTGTAAATATTTTAACAAGCACTTTAATATGAGTTAATAAAAGGTTCGGGTTGAATGAGTTAATGATGAGACATTCAAGGTAGTTTGAAAGTGATGTACAATGTGAATGTGCAGTCGTAATTTGAAAGCTTCTGCTGCCCTTGGTCATAATTTGTTTATCAAAGTAAAAAAGTTTAAATTTTCAAATAGTTTGGACAAGCATAACTATATTTAAAAACATTGTATCTTTAGAAAATACCAAAAAGAGGTTCAGTGATGGCTATGGACATCCTCTCAGCTATCAGTCCGCTGTTTTACATTACGCGACTTCTTGGACTAGCACCGTATCGGATAGTCACATCCCGAAACGGTAGGATGTTGAAGATTTCGAGACCACTGTTTGTGTACAGCGTTGTTCTTTTAGTGATATTTATCATCTACCAGTTAGTATTCTTTTGGTACTTAATATATATGTTCCATAGTCCTGGGATTGTGACAGTTGTTGGAGGAATAATTACTGGAACATATGCATCTTTCATAATATTACACATATTTATGATTTTGAATGTTCGAACTCTCCCAAATATTGTTTCTAGATTCAACGCTTTTGACACCGTGGATAAATTCGATAAAACCAAATATTCTAAAATGTATCGCTCTTTAATTCTGCAAGTTTGCGTTATTTTTCTGAATTCACATATAGCAACCGCTGCATTTATGATAAAACCAAACATTTCCATCACTTTCTACTTTTGTATCATGTATCTCACAACTTATGCATACGTTCTCTTATTTAACACTTTTGACGTTTTAGTGAGTATCATTTTAATATCTCTGTATCAATGTTTCAGAGCAGTGAATGTGAATATAAGCTCTTTGGATGACGAATATTCTGTAGATAGGCATTTGCCAATGCAAGAAATACACACGCCCGTGACGTTACATGACAAAAAATGTCCGTCTGTTGCAGAAATTCGACATGTGTCAAGACTTCATGCCTTTCTATGTGATCTCGCTGAAGAAATCAACCTTTTTTTCCGTGTACATTTTCTAGTGATTGTACTAACGAAATTCATATCAACAATCTACGGAACATATCTTTTTATAATGTGGATGCTTAATCAAAATCTCGGAGATTATGGCATCGCTTGGGACGTTTGTCAAACTCTTATTTGGTCTAGTTGGGGTGTTATACTGTTGGTGTACATTATCAGGTGCAGTTTAAAGGCGTCTTTTGAGGTAAGCAAATTCTATATTATGAGTAAACAGTTAATTATGTACAATGAGAAAGTATAAAAAAAAAAAAAAATAGACACAGTTGAGCTTAAGAGGTGAAGTAAAATTGAAACGAAGGAATTGTAGATTCAAGGAAATAGGACTGTTCTATATAGTCTGTTCAAAATAAGAAAGAATAAATAAACGACGTGTGGCAAGTAAATAACAAGAGTGGTTTCAGAAATACGTTTTAATTGAAAACAAACTTTAATCCCCTTACCAATTTCATTGTTCAAAGCAATGCTGTAGGTCATTCATTATCACCCTGTTCAACAATTCCGCCGTTTTACCTCCTCAACAGACTGAAAACGTGTCCCTTTCAATTCGCTTTTCACTTTTGGGAACAGATAAAAGTCTCGAGGAGTCAGGTCTGGTGATTACGGAGGATGTTCGAGCACAGGAATGCGCTTGTCGGTTAAAAATGGTTTCACAGATACGACATTATGGACTGACGCATTGTCCTGATGCAGAACCCATGCGTCATTCTTCCACAAATCTAGTATTTTCTTCCTTACACTTTCCCTCAGCTTGATTAGGACATCTTTGTAGTATTTCTGATTAACGGTTTGACCCTCAGGCACCCATGATTCGGTCATGATAACACCCCTGATATCAGCATTGCTTCAGTTGGGACTTGCTCATTCTTGGCGATGTGGGGGTCTTCCAGTGCATGATTGACTTACAGTTTCTGGGTCGTTCTGGAAGATCCATGCTTCATCACATGTGATAACACGTGTGAGCACGTCCGGTTCCATGACATCAGGGCGAATGTTCTTCGATGGTCTTTTTGTTCCTGGGAGATGTTTTTCGGAACCAGTTTTCATAAATTTTTGTCATTCAGCATGCAAACTGTCTGTTTTTTTATGTTCACCATGTCTGTGGTTATCCGAATGCTCAGGCGTCGGTCTTTCCGCACAATTTCATTAATGTTCTGAACGTTTGCTTCAGTTCTGGAACTCACAGATCGACCGGGACGTTCACCATCTTCTACCTCTTCCCGACCTTCCGAAAACCGTTTGTGTCATTCAATAACTCGCGCAAGTGACAAAGCATTATCACCAAACACCTCCTTTAACACCTGAAATCATTCCGTTGGCAACTTTTTCCATTTCACGAGGAATTTGAGGTTAATGCTCTGTTCACCATGTTCGCGGCACTACTATTGAACAATCTCCTCTACAACCAAGGTTCAAAGGCAGACTAAAGCAGACAGAAAGACGAAACTAACGAAGGCTGCTCTTGAAGGTTCAAGGTCAACCAAGGTCGACTAAGCGATAGGAGGTGCGCAGTCTTATTGTTTACTTGCCACACCTCGTAGTTAAGTAGAATAAAAATGTCTTTATGAGCAGTACCCTTTAACGAAATAAAATGTATTAATTCAACTAAAAATCACAAACAGTTCTTAGAAAATCTCCGTAGTTAACAGTGCTCATAACTCAACATATGAGAATGAAGGCGATGGTTGTGTCAGTACCAGCAAAAGATTAGTTGTACTTATATTTCCATTGACTACCGTTACTTTCGCATGAACAGTGCAGGGGTAAGTTCAACTACTCTCCTAAAGTTAGTGGATTGTTGCCTGATCTGGCTCAGAATATACAGAATATGTGATTTGCACCGCGTTCTATGGAATATTAACTGCTATCATCAATGCTCTGCAAATATCTGAATTGAAATAATCAGTTGTTGCCAAACTCGCGGAAGTTTGAGTCAATTGTTTCTGTAACTTCTTTAGCTCTACCTGTTTGTCCAGCGCCATTTAGATGTTGTGCTTAATGTAAAAATTTTCTTTCATGTGAAGTCTGAAAAAATGGATGATTTTTGTATGATTCGGAATTAATCGTTTTAATTGCTGTAATTTTCCCTCAAATTGAGGTTAGGATAACTTACAACCTAACCTCCTAAAAAAATAATGGTAATAAAATAATAATAGTAATAATGATGATAATAAAAATAATAATAATAAATTTACTGTAACTCCAAAGAAGAACAGTTATAAGATTTTACAATTATTAAAAATTAATTACCGGCTTGCTTATCATAACAAAGAAAATGCCAAAATTTTGCCTATTTGTTACAAAAGGACAAAACATATTATTATGATTCACCAACCAGGAACAGATTAAATAAGTTTTGGAATACTTGTATTGTTTTTCTTCATATTTCTATGCGATGCAAGTGACACAATTAGCACGAAACCATACACACACAGAAGAAAATTAGAAGTGAACTTTAAATAGGCAATGCTGATTGGTATTGAAGCATTCAACACGGATAACAGTTAAAACGTTAATCAGGAGCAAGTCAATTTTTGGCGCGGCCAGCCGTTAATGTCAGCTTTTCATTGTTGACAGAATTCGCCTGTAGACATTGCATGAGAATGTGGTGCTATGCAATACGCCAGACAAATTTAAACATACGTAATTTCTAAGTAAACTGTATTAATTCTAAAAATTACTTGTTTTAGAGCAAAGAAACAGAAATAGGCACTGACCTCAATTTTAGGTTCCAATGAGTATCTTTTTCCATGAATTGCTAACATCTTCAATTATTTTGAAAATTTTCTAAAGGAACTAAATAGCAATTGGCTTAAGACTTCGACGTTTACTAATCATCGAGTGGGAAATTGCTAGAAATGAGCTGTTTTGATTGCCTTGCATTGGGCAAAAAGTAGTACGCTATTTTCCACATCGAACCGTTTTACCCATATTGCATCTTGTCGCCTATTTCGCGGCATTTGGGGGGTCGGCAGTCAGAACGGTAACTATCGGCCAAGTAGATGCAATATCTGCGCTACCTGTTCAAATTCTCACATTTACAGCCACAATTATATTGGGTATAAGCGCGTAGATTATGATAAAAGACGTTAAATTGCCCTGATATATTCACATATATCTTCCACATTTTTAGAAAACAGTCACTCAATGCACCAGTTTAATATTCCGAAATTGAGTCATTTTAAACTTGAAAACATAGAAGGTCACTTGTCCACGAACTGTAGGTAACTTTCTGTGATTGGGTCTTAGGGAAAAGTTTACGCTTTACTAATGAGCATGTTTAATATGTCATATTTTGAAGCAACCTCATAACATATATTAGGGTACAGAAAAACCTGATTTTATAAAAAAAAAAAAAAAAATACTCACTTGCACGAGAGACAATCGGTGTTTGGTGCGCAGTAAATCATATACATTAATAAGGCCTATCTTTTTTGGTGAGTTCACAAAGCATAAAGAAATGGGAATTACACGCTGACAAATGTGTGACATATTTATATGATAGCTCGGAAATTAAGTGTATGGCACAAAATCCCCCTCACACTTGAAAAACTGAAAGAAATTATCAACCGAGAAATTTATTAATTTTCTTAAAATGAAATGATACATGTAATAATTTTCTGAAATTATACCAAAAATGTAGCAGAACAAATTTCGAACATATCCTGTCATATAATACGTGGTTATTTTATTTCAACTGTAGCTATAATTTTGAGAAGTTCCGCCGGCAGTTACCGCCCTGACTGCCGACATGCATTTGTAGTGAAACGGGTAATAAAAGCATGAAAGACCTAGTTAACTGGTCATTGCTTTTAAAATACGTTAAAGTGATAATAAAATACCTCAATTTTGCCTTCTCTTTACCTTGATTACCTTTCCAAAGTTTCCCGAAATTAAATAATAATGTGTACCAGCTATTGCGAAATCTACACAAAAGTCTCCGATAATAAAGGACCTAATGTTGGCGACCTGGAATATATGGACTATGTTAAGACATGAAAAAATAGCAGGCGAAATTTTAAAACATGAATTAGATGTGATAGCCGTTCAACAAATTAGGTGGAGAGGAAAAGGGAGGATCGATAAACAAGAATATACATTATTACATAGTGTATCAAAGAAAGCTGGCCTATATGGGACCGGATTCATAATATCAAAGAGAATAAAAAGGAGTCTGGTTTTTGAATAGTGTTTAACGCCCGTTTTTACTATTGAGGCAGCACAGGCGGTGACACTGATGATACACGAGATGAAATGATATGCTGGGAAAGGATTTCTTAAGGAAGGAAACGTTTCAAGTTTACGTTTAGGGTACCACCCCAGCATTTGCCATATATGAGGACTGAGCAAAATCTGGAAAAAACCTGAGTCAGGGAGGACGGTACTGGCGGATTGGAACCCGAAACCTCCCGCTCACGAGTCAGTGTCTTAACGACCTCGGCCATCCGTATCCAGCCCCCTCCCTCCCCCCCAAAAAGAGGAAGACTAATAGAGCTAATGATAGGATCTGTTGCACCCATAGAAGAATAAAAGGAAAATTATCTAATGAAAGTAGCAGGGAAACGTACATTACATGAAACAGGTAACGGAAATGGTACTTTACTTGGACAAAACTTTGCAGTGAGAAACAAAAGAGTGCATGTTTCTCTCATAAAGGAACATGGAAAGTACCAGGTTCAGGTATAAAAAATAAAGATATAGCTCCTCCATTATAAAGGTAAGGAATTATAGAGGCCCCCACTGAGATTCAGATCACTTTCTGATAAAGACGAAATTGAGAATAAGAATAAAGAAAGAGAAAATAGTCCAAGAGAAGACAATACACCCTAGCGCAATTGAATTTATGCAATAGAAATCAGATTTATTAAATGTTATTTGTAAGGATTTAATTGTGAGGATTTAAATTTGATGTTTTGTTTGAAAAGTTGCTATGGCGACTGTATTGTTATCAAAATATTTAGCATGTCGTTGCGTGTCATTAGCGAGTCGAGAAGAACGTTTTTCCATCGTCTCAGTTGATCGCGCTTGAGTCATGCGTTTCTTGGAATTTGCGCGTTCGACAGTTGAATAGTTGCCATAGCGACTGTATTGTTATCAAAATAAAACAAAAAGAACTCTAATTATTTTAGATTCAAATAAAACGTTGAAATTAAATATAAATCAAGTTACACTATAATTTATTAATTGCATTGATAAATATAATACAGTCATCATAGCAACTGTTCATATTTTTAAATAAAAAGTATTATACATTTTATATTTTAATGCGTTATTAACGAAACTACAGAAATAAGTTCTTACTATTCAATCTTACATTTTTTTTAAAACTTTCGCCGGACAGAACAAAAAGGGAGAATGGAAAAAAAGAAAAAGAAATATCGGGAGTAAATTAAGGGAAAAAGGAACAAAATAAAATACATAAGAACAATGGCAGAGTATAAAAGAGACAGTAGCAAAATAAGCATAGGGGAAAAGAAGATAGAGAGAAATGTGGAATGGTTTGATAGCGGATGCGAACAAGCAACAGATAAAAAGAAGGAAGATGCTACTAAAAAAACTGAAATAACTATGAAAAATATTTCCAAAGAAGTGATGCAAATACAGAGTGAGATGAGGAAATTTTACACAGGAATAAAACAAATTATGCAAAGGAAACAGAATAGAATAAGAGAATATCTAAGAAAAGAATAAGATAAAGATATACTGCAAAGATGGGCTGAATATTAAAAGAAAGTGTTAAATAAAGATTATACAGTAAGAAGTTATCTAGGACAGGAAAGAAACGAAAATGGAAATATTGAAAAAAAGAAGAAAAAAGAAGGAACAACAATAACCTGATTTTTGGGTTTTTAAAGAATTTGAAGAATAACAAAGAACCAGGAGAAGATGATATGATATCTGAGTTAATAAAATATGGTGGGCAGAAAATTATTGAAATTGTATATAATTTGATAATAAAAATATGGCGGAATGAACGAATGCCTGAAAGCTGGAAGATAGGTATAATATGCTCAATATACAAAAAGAAAAATAAATATCGATACAATAATTATAGGGGAATTACATTACAAAACGTAGTATATAAAATATTCTCAAGTATTTTAAACGATGCAGTAAGTATTTTGGGTGAATACAAATGTGGATATAGAGGTGAAAAGAGCGCAGCGGATCGACATTTATAATGCGACAAATGATGGGAATAACATGATTTATGTTTACTGACTTCATAAATTCATTTGATTCCTCAGATAGAGAAGCACTCTATGAGGTAATTAGACTTTTTAAATTCAAGCAAATAATCAAAAAATTAATAGACATGACAATGGGAAATACTAAAGCTATAGTTGAAATAATGAATAAACTAAGTGCAGATTTCTATTATAACAGAAACGCGGACGGGCTATCGGTGACACTTTATAATTTAGCCCTACACAGAGTGATAGATGAAACAGATCCCAAAGAAATTCCCAATTCCTGAAGACTAGTCAAATATGTACCTATGCAGATAATATAGTTACTATAGCGAGATATAAAAACACGCTTGTGGCAGTCTAAAGAGAAATTGAACGAAGGTTCAAAGAAATGGGATTAGAAGTATATGTGGGGAAAAAACTAAATTATGATAATAAAAAGAAAAAGAAAATTACAACTTTGGTAATGGAAGGAAAACATTTGAAGGTGTATTACAATTTAAATATTTAGGAGCATTTGTAAAAAAACATAATAAAACATAACAGCATATTACGCTAATCTACAATTACTAAAAACATATTAATTAGTAGAGGGGTTTATAAAACACCAGTAGTAACATATGGTGCAGAAACATTAACCCTAAACAACACAGCAAATACTACGAAGATTTGGAAAGAAAATATTGAGAAGAATTTACGAATCGGTATAAGATAAAGAACAATGGAGAATAAGATACAATCATGAATTAGAACAATTAAAAGACAAACAAGATATCGTGAGGTTCATAAAGACACAAAGAATAAGATGGCTAGGACATATAGAGAGAATTACTGAAGATAACATTCCAAAAAGAACGTTAAAAGGTACATTGTATTCTAGAAGGAAAAAAATAAGGCCAAAAACAAAATGGTTAGATGATATAATAGAAGATCCGAGGAAGATAAAGTAGAGGATGGAAAATAGACAATTGTGGAGGAAAACTGTGCAGAAAGCCAAAACTCACGTAGGGCCGTAGAGCCAGAAGTGAGGAAGAGGCTTCAAAGTGATTGGCAGGCCAGAGCCTTTCCACTTGTCCACAACTCAGATATGAATCTTGATCAATTAACAAAATGTATGTTACTTTCACTTATCAAAACAACATATTAGCAAGCATTTGCATAGTAAACAACACAATGAGAATTTTATGTTCAATGTCACACGCAAACAGTTTTATCATTTGTTAATTTTCCGCAAAGTAATATTGCTGTGGAAAAAGACATTCTTAATGGAGCTCTTGATGAAATTGGTGTCTTATCAACACAAAAGTTAACAAATATACAACACTTAAAATATGACTCGTTAATGGACGGTGCTGCAATTGTATTAGTGTTGAAACATCGCAGATACTCCATTTGGGAGTGACTTACCCCATGGATGTTTGGATACTAATCTTCTGAAGAAGAGTTTTGGAATTTGCTAGAGATATAGTTTTTATATTGCAGTTTTGAATTATATTAAGTGAATTGATTCATTAATTAATAAAGATTTGGATAACTAAAACTCAGATTGTCGTTGTATAGTTAGAGAGAGATCAAATTCCTTTTTTTTTTTTTTTTTTTTTTTTTGGTTGATTTATTTAAGGGCGCTCTTTAACATCTCAAGTCATCAGCGTCCCATTCAATTCAGGGCGTGAAACGGCCGACAAATTTTGCTCACAGGCCTCTCTTTCAGGCTTGAGGTTCTTTTTCGTGCCGTAAATGTACGACACGGGACCCACGGCTTTACTTCCCTTCCGAAGGAAGCCATACTTACGATTTTTACGCCCGAAAAAATCCATCGGTCCTGGCCGGGTTCGAACCCGCGATCTTGGGTGTAGGAGGCAAGTATGGTAACCACTATACCACCAGGGCCGACATCATCAAATTCCTGAAGTTGCCAGTACACGGCTTATAATGTACCAAACCATACAGATAATTTACTACCAGTAGGTAAGTAAAAACATTTACACGTAGGTAAAAAACAATTGGAGATTTTCATTACTAAAAACAAACAAAAAGACATATCAGACTGTTCTAAAGTCAGTTCTCAGTTTCAAAAATCCATAACTCCGGCAAATTTTAAGATTTACTAACTAAAAAAATAAATAATAAATATACATATTTATTCGCAAAGAGACGCAATTTAATAAGAATAAAAAAGAGTATTATAAAAGTATAGGAGGAAAAAGTTTAACTTGTCCACCATTATGTTGTTTAATAAAAAATAGTGTTCTTCTATGTCAGTAAATGTACTCCTAGAAATTTTTCAATGGCATTCGACATGGATTGTTTCACTAAGAAATACCTTTGAGGTCATTCCGTAACCAGTAGCGAGCTGGGTTTATACTTGTTGATCTAGAAGGCCTACTCTTCTGAAAGTGCTTGCCAGATACACGATGATCGAAAGTGTCACTTAACAGTGTTTTCACGATATTGTGTATGAAAATGATTAAGCAATGGTAATATTACAAAATATATACAAAATATTTGAAAATTATACTGCTAATTTACATTTACTCTTTTAGTTTGTCCATTTTACATTTCTTTCTAGAAATACGGTTCTAATTTAAAATGTGAGTCAAACGGTAACCTCAACAACATTTATTCCTTGCTGAATAATTGGGATTTTTTTCCGCCTATGTCCTGAAATTATGAGTGTTAAACCTCCATCTTGCACAATGTCTTGTCATTCAACTCTATTCCAAACATCTCTTAATATTTGTAAGGAATAAGTGATGCAAATTTACTGATCTTGTTCTTTGAGTGCACAATTAATTTTCATTTTAGAGAGATGGAGCCAAAAATAGCTATTCAGAATTGCCCATATTGAATATTTCATTCACAAACCCTTTGGGACTTTATAAGCATCACAAACATTATGTGCATTTAGCCTTAAATAGCGATTACTTCGATCATTATTGAAAGAGTTTGAGCATCTATGATAACATTCTAACTTAAAAAAATACAATTTAATGTGTGTTAATCAGAAAACCAATAAAATCACTTTACATAGAGCAGAGAAGAGAGTTAAAAAAAAAGTATTTGCTCTCATTTAAGATTTTTTTTTTATTTTTGACACACTCTGTATATCATAGTATATACATTTTCTAAACAATGTGCAAGTGTTAAAATATATAAAATGCAGCATTTAAAGTAATCAGAAAAATGCAAATTACAAAACTATGTGATGTTTGTTCAACATCTAGGCAAACGAAGACAGAAAGAAACACTGGTGAATTAAAAAAATGAATATTTGTTCCATATATTATGGATTTTTGACGTGAATTGTTAACATTCACCAGTTTATAAAAATAGAAAGAAAATATTATTGTTTGTTTAACTTTGAAAAATGATGATGTAATTAATATCGATTGATATTTTCTTAATGGAGACTCTACACATGCCAGATGCTTATCAACAGGCACTTTAAAATGACGCCTTAATGAAAGGCTCTAGTTATATGAATGAGTTAATGATGAGGCATTAAAGATAGTTTGCAAGTGGCATACAACGCGGTGCAAGTGCCGTCGCTCAAAATCTGTCAAAGTGAAGGAACTCAAATCTTCAAAACTGTGCTGACAAGCAGATGTATATTTAAAAAGTGGATCTTTACCAAATACCGAAAAGAGTTTCAGTGATGGCTATGGACATCATCTCAGCTATCAGTCCGCTGTTTTATGTTATGCGACTTCTTGGAATAGCACCGTGTCGGATAGTCACATCGGGCAACGGCAGGATGTTGAAGATTTCTAGACCAGTGTTCGTGTACAGCGTTATTCTGTTAGTCATGTTTGTCATCTTTCAGGTGCACTGTTTTTGGCTGATGACAAGTTGGTTGCAAAGTACAGTAATTGTGAGGGTTCTTGCAGGGATCCTTTCTGGAACATATTCATCTTGCCTAATATTGTACACATTTTCAATTTTAAATGTCCGATACTTCCTGAACATCGTTTCTGAATTCAACACATTTGACACTATGGAGAACTTCGATAAAACCAAATATTCTGCACTGTATCGCTCTTTAATTTTGCAACTCTGTATTATTTTAGTGGTTTCAATTATAGCAACATCTGCATATGTGATAAATCAGAGCATAATCTCCACATTTTACTCGTGTATCATGTATCTCACAACTTGTGCATATATTCTCATAATTAGCACTGTTGATGTTCTTATAAGCATCGTTTTAATATCGCTGTATCAACGTTACAGAGCAGTGAATGTAAATATAACCTCAATCGGTGACAAATATAGAGAAGAGGGATCTTTGCCACTGCAAGGAAGATATACGCCCACAAAGATCCGGTATAGAAAATGCCCGTATCTGGTAAAAATTCAACATATATCAAGACTTCATGCCTTTCTTTGTGATCTCGCAGATGAAATCAATCTTTTTTTTCGTGTACAATTACTGGTGATTGCACTGATGAAATTCATATCGATAACCTATGGAACATGCCTTTATATAATGTGGATGCTTAATTATGATCTCGGAGATTTTGGTAACGCCTGGGAAATTTGTCCAGGCCTTATTTGGTCTTGTTGGAATGCTATAGTCTTGGCGTACATTATTAAGTGCAGCATAAAAGCTTCTTCTGAGGTAAGAAATTTTTATTTTATGAGTAAACTATTAATTGTGCAGAGTGAGAAATAATAATACATTTCATCACCAAAGTTGAATTCTCAGAGGCGTGGCATTGAGTGTAAAACAAGGGAATTGTAGATTATAGGAGATAAAATGTATTCACACATTCGTTTAAAAAATTATATATAAAATTATTGTGGAATAAAAATCAATATCCTCATGAGTATTATCCGTTAACGAAACATTATACAATAATAAAGCTATAAATGATAAACAGTGTCTTGTGTAAACAGTATTTCATTACTCAACATATGAAAATGAAGGTAACGCATGTGCCAATACCAGCGAAAGTTTACATTTTCACAGCTCTGGCCACTGCCATCACTGCACAACAGGGCAGGGGTTTATTCCACCTATTCTCTTTAAGTTACTTGATTGCTGCCTGATTTCGCTCTCGTGACTGCGACTACTAATGAGCTACCGTGGATCAAAACATTACAGACTGACTTCGGGAACGGTTCGCCTGATTCTCTCCTGTGGAAGCTTAATGTTTTGATTAATTGTTAGAATATGAGATTGGGGTTTGAAATGTTGGTTCTGTATAGATACCGGGATTTTCTTTGCTTATGTTTAAGATCCTTAAGCATTAAATATACACAGGAGCCTGTTTTCAATGATTTTAATGAGTTATGTATTATTTTTAATTCCTGGGTGGAGTCAATTTATACTAGAGGTTTTATAATTGATTTACAGCGGACGTCCGTTATGAGGGAAGAATTAAACCCATTCCTTATCGTACAGTTCCTGGTGCTTGATCCGTTATTTTATTCGTGTTATTTCTCAAAGGCGCGCTTTCATTATATTTACGAGTAGTAATGGAGGTATCTAGGATTATGGGACGCCTCCAAGTGCAACCTTGAACTGCTATTATGTATAATTGTGTATATGTTGAATAAGTAGAGAGTTTCGTACATCGTTATAGACTAGGTATGAAACTTTAGCCTATCAATGGACTTAAAGACTCCTTCCAGAGTAAAACTTTACTAGCAGACTTCAGCTGGAAACTCCTGTCAACATCTTTTTGGAACAGATACGTGTACAACCATAGGATTACGATTGAGCTATGGCATTTATCCTCAGCACCTTCATTGCATTTCTATGATTGAGTCTGCAGTGTGTCCAAATTATCTGCTTACACTGTTGACTTTAGCTGCATTTTGGTCACATATCTCAATGCAACCAATTGCACTGTGTATTTTGTAGATGTCTGCAATTTCTCTCGTTTCTGTTTCTTCTTAGTATGAGAACTCTCCCACATGGCTGTAATAAATCAGTTTACTTGGCACACATTCGCTGTTCGCATGAAGCTAATTTAATTTTAGATTCCTACACTTCATTTTCTATCTACTTTATTCACAATTTCTGCTGTTATTACATTTTGATCCATACACAGAAAAAGGCCAGTTTCTTCTTAGTTTTGTCCCAAATGATTATCTGGCTTAATGGTCACAGACCGAAGGCTACATGTTAAAATAAAATTGTGACATTAAAACGAGTATCTGCACTTAAAATTCATCCATGTGCAACATAAAATATAATGACCATTTGGTGGCAAATGTACCTTCAAATTGAATCGGAGTAGAAAAGGTGACCTGTGCATTGCACTATACAAATACAAATAAACATAGGTAAATATAATTAGTACGATATTTAAAATAATAATATAATACTAAAGTTTTTATCTCTAAAAACAAACATGGAGAAAAACGTAGTACAGACCCAAATATGTTAAATATCAAACAGACAATGAGATGGGTAACACATTTGCTCCATACAAGTGATATTAGACAATTTTTATGACGGACTGGGACATTATTTGATAGGAAATGGTTCTCTTTTTAAACATTAGTTTAAAGAAAAAGAACAGAAAGAAAAGTCTAATTGGTTAACTTAGACAAATGTTAGTTGGAGTATTTGTGATATTAGAAAAACAATAATAATCACCTGAAATAGAATTGAGTGAGAAAGTTAAATATATAAAATAAGTAGGTACGGACTATCTATTTTGTAAATTTTGCATTTATTTTCGCAAACTCTGTGTATCTGAGTTTTTAAAATTTATAATTTATAAGTTTATAAGCAATATTGTAAGTGACATATGTACATAAATGAAGTATTTAAAGTATTTAGGAAACATTCATATTATACAGATACGCGCTTTTAGTTCAACCTGTACATAAAGATAGAAGAACTGATAAATTAACAAATTGTAATTTATGACACACACACACAGAGAGACAGGGGGTGCGAAAATCTATACACATTTTAAGCAGAGAAAAAACTGTGTTAAAATAACAAAATGGGATTAAGACAAACAGAAAATAATGAGCACTAATCATCTTAGACTTTTACAATTACAACAGTTGCCCAAAATACCCACCATCGGCGTCGATACATTTCTGAGTACGTGGAACTACTGACTGAGCAACATTTACGAAAGTGTCCTCTGCGATTGCAGCGCATGCCATTTCTTTTTCTTCCCCAAGTGCTGCCAGTATAACTGGTTTTCTACGGTAAACATTATCCTTAAGAGTTCGTCATAAGTAGAACTCCAATGGAGTTAGATCCGGAAAACGCAGTGGAAACCTCAATCGAATTCTTCGTCCTATCCAGTGCCTTGGACCCAATGCATGGGCTTGTTGCTGTGCGAGGTCTCCCATATCTACGCTTGTGAACATCACATACGGTACCACGAGTCTCAAATTTGTCTCGAATGCATGCAATTGTTACTCGCGTTGTCGGTTCTGTTCTGTACACGTCTCCATTGCCTGTGAACTTCAACAACATTTTCGGGTTTCCAGTACCACTTCAAAATTGCTTTCCGCTGTTCAAACGATAATCTTGGCTCCATTTTGTTGTAGTAACGCTAGCATAACGTAACGTGAGTAACATCTGTTTACAGAACATCATACGATAATCTTGTCTTCATTTGTTCATTGTTGATTTACGATATTCTTGGTTTCATTTGTTCATTGTTGATTTATTTACCTGTCACGTAGCAACAGATGTGAATCACATCTGTTTACAGAACATCATACTACATATTACAGTTGTTTTTCGGTTCATTTTGAAATATATGAAATAGATATCTACTGTGAAAGTGTGTATACATTTTTTGGCAACTTTGATTGATATATAAAATGGATTGGTTATTATTAACAACTACCAGTTTACAAAATAATAAGACATGTTTATTTTTTCTTGTTTCACTTCCGATTCACGCAAATGTAATGAATATCGATTGCTATTTTCATACTGGGAAATTGTACATATGTCAGACAATTATCATTAATATATGTCACCTCTAAACGTTTGAACAAACACTCTAATTTGACGTCTTAATGAATTATTTTAGTTATATGCGTTATTGATGAGACATCGTAGATAGTTTGAAAGTAAAGTACAACGTGGGAGTGCAGGCATAAGCTGAACAGCTAAAGCTTCAGTTGCTCTTAGTCCTAATTGTCAAAGAAAAAAAAAAATGGAAATTTAAGAATAGTTCTGACGAGCAGAAGTATAGTTAAAAGGTGTATCTTTATAAAGTACCAACAAAAGGTTTAGTGATGGCTATGGACATCATCTCAGCTATCAGTCCGCTGTTTTATGTTATGCGACTTCTTGGACTAGCACCGTATCGGATAGTCACATCCCGCAACGGCAGGATGTTGAAGGTTTCTACACCAGTGTTCGTGTACAGTGTTATTATGTTAGCCACCTTTATCTTTTACCAGTCACTAATCATTTGGTTGTTAATATACAGTTTACATATTTCCGGAATTGTGAAGTTTGTTGCAGGTATACTTTCTGGAACATTTGCATCTTCAATAATATTGCACACATTTATGATGTTCAATGTTCGAACTCTTCCAAACATTGTTTCTGAATTCAACGCCTTTGACACTGTGCAGAGCTTTGACAAATCCAAATATTCTGAACTATATCGCTCTTTAATACTGTGGGTTTGTGTTATTTTTCTGAATTCAAATATAGCAACCGCTGCATATATGATCAAACCGAGCATTTCCATCACATTCTACTTTTGTGTCAAGTATCTCATATCCTGTGCATATATTTTCTTATTTAACACTATTGACGCATTTGTAAGTATCATTTTAATATCTCTGTATCAACGTTTCACAGCAGTAAATGTGAATATAAGCTCTTTCGATGAAGAATATGCTGTAAGGAGGTGTTTGCCTATGCAAGGAAAACGCACGCTCGTGACGTTTCTGTGCGGAAAACTTGTAGAAATTCGACATGTGTCAAGACTTCATGCCTTTCTATGTAATCTCGCTGAAGAAATCAACTTTTATCTTCGTGTGCATTTTCTGCTGATTGTGCTAGTGAAATTCATATCTATAATTCACGGAACCTACTTTTTTATTATCTGGATGCTTAACTACGATCTCGGAGATTTTCATAACGCCTGGCAAATTTGTCAAAGTCTTATTTGGTCTTGTTGCAATGTTATTGTTTTGGCGTACATTATCAGGTGTAGCGTAAACGTGTCTTCTGAGGTAAGCAAATTTTATTTTCCAGTTAAACAATTAATTTTACAAGTGAGAAATTACAACAAAATTTACACAGAGTTGATCTTCAGAAAAGAAATAGGTTAGAAATAAATGAATCTAAGTTCAAAAAAATATGCTTTCTCTGCAGTTTCTTTTCAAAATAGAAAAGTAAAAACATTTATGTAAAAAAAAGGCCTTCATGAGAAATGCTCTTTAAAGAAATAGTAGTGGTAGAAGTAGAAGTAATAGTAGTAGTAGTAGTAGTAGTAGTAGTAGTAGTAGTAATAGTAGTAGTAGTAGTAGTAGTAGTAGTAGTAATAGTAGTAGTAGTAGTAGTAGTAGTAGTAGTAGTAGTAGTAGTAGTAGTAGTAGTAGTAGTAGTAGTAGTAGTAGGTAGTAGTAGTAGCAGTAGTAGTAGTAATGGACTTTTATTATAGCAGTTTTACAGTAGACATAAGTAATTATAACTGTCTCAGGGGCCTTACGGCCATAATTACTAATATCGTCCTTGTAACAACAACAACAAAAAATACATAGATACACACACATAGGAGTTGGTATCCAGAATATTGGGGACTGGCGCTTAACTTAAAAGTTACATTTCTTTATGCTTTTTTTCTAGCAAATAGAAAAATAAAGGTTCATTATTGGTAAATAATTGATTTGACTTTGCTAAACAAAATTACTAGTGAACTATAGCTCAATGAAACTTCATTGTAAATTACATACAGCATAGAAAACGCACTCACAAATAATTAGTAACGTCATATGAAACTTTTTCACCTCAGCAAATGTTCAAAGTAATCACATTTGTGGAGTTGGTAGTGCACAGACTGCAGTGTTTCTACGGATATTGCAGCACACGCCGCGGTAATACGCTGTTTCATATTCTCTAGTATCGATGGGAGTTCCTGATTCACTCTTTCATTGCGACCCAGAGAAAGTAGTCTAATGGCGTCTAATCGGGACACCGAGTTGGCTATCCACCTATTTGCAAACTTTGCCTCCACAACTTCTCTGGAAACATGGGCGAAGTGTGCGGGACACCCATCATGCTGGGACCAGATTGATAGACTGGTTCCCAATCCCACGTCCTCCATGAGAAAGGATAGAGTGTCTTGCAGAAATGATGCGTATCGCTGTTCGTTTAATGTTCCCAGATAAAATAGGAACGTAAAACGCAGTTGCCAATGATACCACACTAAACATGACACTCCGCTGTCATTGATGTGAGATTTTGCACTGGTCAATAATGCATGTTCCTCAAATCCACATAACATTACTATGATTTGTGAACGAAACTTCGCCCGTAAACAAATTTTACTTAGGAATGCATTATTATCTTGCAACTGCTTCCAAATATCAAAATGGACCAGATCAGGAGACACTGAACAGTGGAGTGTGCTGGATTCATAATGCTCAAGCAACCCATGATCTGTGTACAGGGTACACTCTTTGCTTAAAGTATGATGCAATGTATCCATTGCCACCTTTTAAAATTGTTACCTATTTCAGAAGGTTTAGAACAGTGAAATGAATTCTGTTATCAGAAATTTGACCTCTAGTTTTCGGTTTGCTAGAAGAAACATATGTTGCATTTAAAAAATGCAACTTTGAGTTGAAAGCGATGCTTTTTTAATTTTCTGGATTATGCATACCCTCCGAATGTGTGAGCCCTTGACGTGGTCCATTCCTGCGCAACTAGATTTAATATATGTTGTTTCATTTCGAAAATATTTGAAATTGCAGAGTTAGGTGAGACACCCGGTATAGATGTTTGCTTTGTTTATAACTTGATACAGTGAATTCACAAATGTACACTTTTCATATAAAATACACGTTAACGTAAAAGCTCAATGCACATGCTATTTGTTTAATTACCATTTAGTTCAAATTTTAGCGTAAAAATTATAGGTTTATCTTTAATTATTTATTTTCAAAATGGATCAAATTTAGCATTAGAATATGTTACATGTTCAGTGAGAAGTGTTACCACCTGCTCGAATTACAGCTCATATGCTGGCCGGCATACTTGAAATTATGGCGTAAATGTCAATTTGCTGAATTTCATCCCATTCCTAAGCAAGAACAGTTTAATCGTTGTTGACAGATTTGACGTATAAGAACACATGCTATAAAGGGACTTAGGTCCGGATTTCGTGTAGCCCTGCGTCCTCCAGAAAATGTTCTTCGCAATAATGTGGAGTCGGGCGTTATCATGTTTTAAAATGAACCTTTAGCCGATGTGGGCAGCATAAGTGGTAACGTGTGAAAGGAGAACCTCTTCAATAGAGCAATTAGAGCTCCGTTTTCATCAGTACGTGCATCCAAGTTAACATCAACCTACATCATTACTAAACGGTATCCAAATGGTACCCCTGGCGATATAACTCTCCCTAGGTCTTTTCCATATATTTATTTTCTGTCCAGAGTACTTAGTTGATTTTGAACTCTTGTAAAGGTCTTGGCCTTTATTTTATTTTATTTTATTTTATTTTTTTTTTTTGCCTCATCCACGTAATGACAGACTCTTCGGTGCTATCGAATTCTCATTTTTGAGTCGAGTTCAAATTTGCTTCTCTAAGCATTCTTCTGCATGTTTACTTACTAATGTTAACGTTCCAATACTGTTCTAGTCTGATTTAGACTCAACTGCAGTAAAATGACGATCTCTCAAAACTTCCAAAGATAATCAAAGTCTTATCCCTAACCTACGCGTCGTCGGTGCTGTTAGTCTAGTGGTAACTATACTTTCCTCCTAAACCCAAATTCGTGGGTTCAATCCCAGCCAGAGACGATAGATGTAGCACAAAACGCCTACATATGGCATCATCGGAAGGGAAGGAAGGCCATGGGTTCCGTGTCGTAGATATATTAGACGAAAGGAAACCTCAAGTCTGAAACAAGAGGCCTCTGAGCAAATTTAACGGCCGTTTCACGTCCTGAGTTTAATGAGACGGTGATGACCTGATATGTTAAAGAGCATCGGTAAAAAAACAAATAAATGTATACCTATGGCGCCCTAATACACGAGGTACTGCTTTATTTTCGAAACGGTCTCACAGCTCACAGAAGATTGTGTTTGCTGTTTCTAATAACGAGCAGTGTATTATAACCAATTAATGCAATAGATTTTGGGCGAAAACAGCTCAAGGGAATCAATATTTCGAAACTATAACAAACTCTGTGCGAAAAACCGCTGTATGTTACCAAAATACCGTGTTGTAAAATGGCAGTATTGGATTGGCCAAGTGAGCGTGGATAAAAGTTTTTACAGGGGCAATCTAACAGTACTGTAAAGGAAACAAAATGCATGTGAGTATTGCAATTAGAGTCTAAACTTTTCATATTTTATTATATTAGTAAGCATGAAAAAGTAAATCTCAAAAATGAGCATAAATGATTAGGATACAACAATACATTTCAATTAATTAGTTTTGGTTATTGTTGCGTTTTTTTAACTAGTGATGTATTTTCTCTTAATCTACTGATTTAAATTATTTATTATATAAATATAATTTTCCTAATGCACATAAAACAAATATTATAGATTATTTGTTAATTACTGTCATATATAAAATAAATTCAAGTTAATACTGTACAATAGAAATAAATGTAACAAGAAGGATAAAATTAAATTAATATAAATCTAAAACTAATCTATATTTTCATTTGAAATATTTAAAAAAAGCACGTTTTATAATTAAAATTAGAAACTTTCAAATGAAAAATATTCCAAACCTAAAGTTTCTTCTTCTTCTTCTTCTTCTTCTTCATTGGGTATTATACTTACACTTATAAATATAACAAGCTCATTATAAATTACTAACTGAAATTTATTGTTCAAGTGTTCACAACATCGTGAATTATAGAAATCGTACCGTTTTATTTAAACGTTTTTCCCTTTTTGTTTAACCCAAACGCAACATTTTAGAGCTCAACTTTTGATAACTCGACTCTACAGAAATATGGTGGATTAGATTAAATTTAAATGATAAGAAGAAGAGAAGTTCTGTTACTTCAACTTTGCTCAAAGGTTATTGTTTATACCCACCGTTGCAGTAAAGGGGAAAAGATGAGGGAGAAGAGGTACACCGGAGGGTCCAAATTCGAAGGTCATGAGGCACGAACATAGTTCTCTAAGAATATTTCCAAACTGTACACTGCTACAGTCGATGTGGCTCCCTACAAGGAGTTCATGCAGAACCTAATGAAAGCTACCGTCACATCACACAATCTTTAACTGAACTAATTCAATGAAATGATATGAAACTCGGGAGCGAAACATTCATGGAAGTGAAACACGCTCTTCGCCTAAGCGACCATTAGAAACCGCGAAAAAGCTAAAGTAATGTCAGTCACAAGGGATTTGAATGCGGGATCTTCCCAAGGTCAGCCCCAATCTTTATTGCCAAACCGTCACGTTTAGTAAACACTTCAGGTTACTGTGGCATATAATGCTGCAAGTGTTCAAGCTATTTTAACATAGATATGCAAGAAGAAACAATCAATAAATAACTTTGTGTAGGTTGAAAAAAATTTAATCTTTAAAAAGATCAAACGTACTCAATAATTTGTTAGAACTAAAATGCGAAATTAGTACGGGAAGACATTGTTCCCTACAAGAAACTTAAGACAATTTTTGTGACAGGCTGGACATTGATAGTAATGTTGTTCAATTTGAACATTTGTTGTAAGGGTACGAGCAACCACAAAAGAAAAACTTAACTTAATAAAACATTTTAAGTAGTTGTGATATTGTCAAAAACAACAAAATCACTTGAAACAGAGACCGTCACTTAGGCGCGGGCTCTTGAGAGGGAGATTTGGGCTCGAATACCACCAGAACCGTCCTCCCAGACTGGGGGGTTTCTCCAGGTTTTTCTCAGTCCTCATCACTGGCAAATGCCGGGGAGATACCCTAAACTTAGGCCTGAAACATTTCCTTCCTTAAAAAAAATATCCTTTCCCAATATATAATTTCATCTCATGTATCATCAGTGTCCACCGCCTATGATGCCCCAGCAGTAAAAACGGGCGTTAAACACTACTCAAAAAAAAAAAAAAAAAATACAAAACTTGAAACAGAATTGAGGGGAAAAAAATTAAAGAATATAAAACAAGTAGGTATAGGCTATGATATAGGATAAAAATTATTAGCAATTATTAATTGATAAATGTCTATAAATAGTATAGAAAATATTTAGGCAACATTCAAAATACAAAGTTGTTCAACGTGTACATAATCAAAGATAGAGGCACTGATGAATTAACAGAATGTATATTTTTTCATATATTATGGATCTTTAATGTTTGTATTATTACCAATCACCAGTTTATAATATAGTCAGACACGTTTAAAGCACGTTTCATTTTCGGATAATGTTAATGTAATGAATATCGATTGAACATATTTTCTTGCAGGAAATTCGATAGATGTCAGATACTTATCAATATAACCACCTCTAAATGTTTGACAAGCACTTTTATAATGAGCCTTAATGAAAGCTTCAAACTACATGCGTTAATGATGAGTCATTCTAGATAGTTTCAAAGTGGCCTACAACGTGGAAGTGCATCATCTTCTGAACAGTTAAAGCTTCTGTTGCCTTGGTCATAATTAGTTTGTCAAAGTGAAACATCTCAAATGGTCTAAACGGTACTAATTGCAGAACTATATTTAAAACGTGAATCTTTAGAAAGTGCCAAAAAGGGGTTCAGTGATGGCTATGGACATCATCTCAGCTATCAGTCCGCTGTTTTATGTTATGCGACTTCTTGGACTAGCGCCGTATCGGATAGTCACTTCCAGCAGCGGCAGGATGTTAAAGATTTCGAGACCAGCGTTGATGTACAGCGTTGTTCTGTTAGCCGTGTTTATCACCTATCAATCACTATACTTTTGGTTCTTAATATACAGTTTACATATTCCGGGGATTGTGAAGGTTGTTGCAGGGATAATTTGCGGAGTATATGTATCTTCCATCATAATGCAAATATTTATGCTTCTGAATATTCGAACTCTCCTGAACATTGTTTCGGGAATCAACACATTTGACACTATGGAGAACTTCGACAAAACCAAACATTGCGCACTGTATCGATCTTTAATTTTCCAAATTTGCATTCTTTTTGTGAATTCAAGTATAGCAACCCTTGCATTTCTGACAATACCGAGTACTACCTCCCAATTCTATTTGAGTATTCTTTATCTCACATCCTGTGCACACAATCTCATGCTTAATATTAATGATGTCTTAGTGATTAGAATTCTATTGATATTGTATGAGCGTTACAGATCAGTGAATGCTAACTTTAGCTCTATCGTTGACGAATATACTGAAGAGGAATCTTTGCCCTTGCAAGAAAAACTCATGCCGGTGACGTTTCAACATAGCAAACGTCCGTCTTTTGTACAAATTCGACTTGTGTCAACAATTCATGCCTTCCTATGTGATCTCGCTGAAGAAATCAATCTTTTTTTCCGTGTACACTTTCTGGTGATTGTACTAATGAAATTCATATCAATAACCTATGGAACATATCTTTTTATCGTCTGGATGCTTAACCATGATCTTGGAGATTATGCTAACAAATGGGACGTTTGTCAAGGCCTTATTTGGTCTTGCTGGAATGGTATAGTTTTGGCTTACATTATCAGGTGCAGCTTAAAGGCGTCTTCTGAGGTAAGCAATGTTTATCTTTTGAGTAAACAATTAATAGTGTGTATTGAGAAATTATAACAAATTTATCACAGAGACTTGATCTAGAAGAATAGAGAGTTTGTTGATCCAAGGAGATAGAACGTTTTACACAGTGTTTCCAAAAATAAAAATATTTATGTAGAATAAAAATAAATGCTTTCGTGAACAATACGCTGTAACGAAATATTACGTTTTAATACAATCAATTTTAAAAGCAATTCTTAGATAATTTCCTTAACTGTGCTCAGAACTCGACATGTGAAAAGGAAGAACAAGAATGATAGTTATAATGTCCCAGATCTTGTTCAATATATTCAACAGTATCTTCATGGCTCTGCACCCTAAATTTCTGATGTATTCACTATAAATTTTGTCTGGTCCAGGGATATTTTTGTTCTTAAAAGATAATATTGCTTGGTCGAATTCTTGAACTAGTAAAGTCGTCAGGAAATACCTTGGGGCTTATACATTTGAAATATTTTGTTTAATTTCCTAGTGTTCCTATTCCGTAATTGTGCAATTTTGTAATCAGTGGCGAATCTGTTGGATATGTCTTTATCATGAATGAGGACTTTGTTGTTAATAATAAGAGATTCTTGTTTTGTTTCTGGGATATTGTTTAATGTATTTATGTACTTGAGTGGCTTATTTCTATAGTCAAGGAAACTAAGGAATTAATTAAAGGACTCTTAGCATTTTTTATTTCTCTGTTTAGAAATGCAGTTCTCTTTCTCCAATCTCTCATTAAGTTAGGATCTTTTTTGCTTCTGCTACATTTCTGGTTTTATCTTCGTCTCTTTTTAATTCCAATAATATCTGCTCCCTAAAAGGTTTGTATCTACTACCCTTAGCTCTATGTATTGTTATTTCTGCAGCAGTAATCAGTTTTTGTTAACTTGTTGATTAGCTTCAGCGGACTTTCCGCCATGTCAAGGTCTACCAGTATAAATATGATAAAATGCTATTTATATATTGCTAACGGAACGTTATTTTTCAAGCTATCACAGCATCCTGAATCATAGATATTGGAGCATTTTATTTAATGTTTTTTCTTTTTATAATAAACATAACAATTTAGAGGGCAACAATTTTGAAAACTCCACTTTGCAGAAGTCAGGTGGATTAGATGGAATTAAAAAAAAAAAAACGACAGAGGAGGGCTATTCATTTACTTTTGCTTTGCTCAAAAGATAGCCGTTTATACTCACGCCCGTAGTAAGGGGAAAAAGATGAGACGCGGGTTACCCGGTCTGTCTTCAACCAAGGGCTATTAAACACAAACGGTCCTCGAAGAATGTTTCCATATGAAACACTGCGACACCTTTTGAGCCTTCGTCCAAAGAGTTCGAGCAGAAAATCTACGAAAGCGCAAGCCACCGTCACACCGCACCATCCCAACTCGCCCTTTAATTGAACTAATTCAATGAAATGATATGAAACGGGAGAGCAAAACATTCGTGAAATCGAAAGGTCCATTCCGTATTCTCTAAGCGACGTACGTGGAGGCTCAAGGAATTTGAACCGGATATCTCTCGAATACGAGACCCAACTTTAATTGCCTAAGCCACCACGATCATTACGCACTTCAGGTTACTGTTGCATATAATGCTGCAAAGGTCATAATATTACAATATATATTAATATGCAAGTATGTAAACATAATATATTATATTTAAGTAGATAGAAAACAATTAGAAGTTTTATCTCTAAAAAGAAATTTGGAAACTAACGTAGTACTGGCCCAACAACGTTGGAACTAAAATAGAGAATCACAACGGGAAAGTATTTGTTTCACACAGAAGATATTAGAAACATTTCTTGACCGGCAGGGTCATTATTTGATCGGAAATGGTGCTCTCTTTGACAATTAGTTGTAAAGGTAAGAACAGCCAGAAACACCAAACCTGTTAACTTGATCTAATATTTTGAAAAGATTGTGATATTATCAGAAAAACAATAAAATCACCTGAAACAGAATCGAGGAAAAAAGTTTAAAAATATATAAAACATGTTTGTATGGAATATCATTTAGGAAAAATGAAATTTTTACAAATCACGCATCTCTGAGATTTTAAATTTATTTGCAATAAATTAAGTGAAATATATTTATAAATACAGAGTTTAAAGCTTTAAGGATCCATTTAAATTAAAAGAAAACACACTTTAAATTCAAGTTGTACGTAAACAAATATAGAGGAATTAATGAATTAACAAATTTATCTTTGCTCCATATTATGAATCTTTGACGTGTATTAAGAACAATCACTAGTTTATAAAAAAGTATGTCACGTTTGTTATTAATTGTTTGACTTTGGAACAACACAAATGTAATGAATATCTATTGATGAAGAGAAAATATTTTCTTACTGGAAACTCACTCCTATCAGATACTAATCAAATAACTGCCTCTAAACGTTAAGATAAGCACTTTATTATGAGCATTAATGAAAGGTTGTAGTTATATGAGTTCATGTTGAGCTTTTCAAGATAGTTTGAAAGTGATGTACAACGTGAAAGTGCATTATCTTCTGAATAGTTAGAGCTTCTGTTGCAATGGTCATCATCAATTTGTCTTAGTAAAACATCTCAAATCATCAAAACGATCCCGAATTGCAGAACTACATTAAAAGGCATATCTTTATAAAATGCCAAAAAAAAAAAAAAAAAAAGGGTTCAGGGATGGCTATGGAAATCATCTCAGCTATCAGTCCGCTGTTTTATGTTATGCGACTTCTTGGACTAGCACCGTATCGGATAGTCACATCGGGCAACGGCAGGGTGTTGAAGATTTCTAGAACAGTGTTCGTGTACAATGTTATTCTGTTGGCCGCGTTTATCGCCTACCAATTACATTCATTTTGGTACTTAATATACAGGTTACATAGTTCCAGGACTGTGAAGGTTTTTGGACTTATTATTTCTGGAACATATGCATCTTCCATAATACTGCACACATTTATGCTTTTAAATGTTCGAACTCTCCCGAACTTTGTTTCTGTATTCTATACATTTGACACTGTGGGGAGCTTTGACTAAACCAAATATTCTGAACTGTATCAATCTTTAATTCTGCAACTTTGCATTCTTTTTCTGAATTCAAATACAGATTATGATTAAACCGAGCATTAACATCACACTCCAATACTGTATCACGTATCTCATATGCTGTGCACATACTTTATTGTTTTATATTAATGAGGTTTTTGTGAGCAGCATTCTATTGATATTGTATGAGCGTTATGGATTAGTGAATGCTAACTTTAGCGCTATCGTTGACGAATATACTGAAGAGGAATCTTTTCCGCAGCAACAAAACCACACGCCCGCGACGTTTCAGTGTAGAGAATGTCCGTCTGTTGTAGAAATTCGACACGTGTCAAGTCTTCATGCCTTTGTATGTGACCTCGCTGAAGAAATCACTCTTTTTTTCCGTATACATTTTCTGCTGATTGTACTAATGACATTCATATCGATAATTTATGGAACATATATTTTTATCATCTGGATGCTTGACCAAGAACTAGGAGATTTTGGCAATGACTGGAAAGTTTGTAAAGGCCTTATGTGGTCTTGTTGGAATCTATTAGTTATGCGTACATTATCAGGTGCAGCTTAAAGGCGTCTTCTGAAGTAAGAAACTTTTTATCTTCTGAGTAAACAATTAACTGTGCATAATGATAAATTTTAACACATTTTACACATAGAGTTGAGCTTCAGAAGAGAAGCGAATTTAAAACAAATGGATTGTTGATTCAGGCAGATGGAACGTTTCAACACTGTTGGACAGTTCATGAAGGCCTTTTTTGTAAAATTAAGGACAAATGTCCTTAACTCAGCGTATAAAATGGTGCTTGTGTCAGGGTCAGCGAGTTTACTTTTACTGACATATACTGTCAAGTGTTTACAACAGGGTGGAGGTTTGTTCAATACTTACTCCTTATAATACTTGATGGCTATTTCATGTCTCTGGCGACTGTGACTCGCTAAGCCACGCTCTATCGTATATCAGAATACAACAGCTTGGCTTCGGGGGCGGGCCGTTCCAATCTGTGCTCAGTAGAAGCTGCCTATTCGGATTACTTGTAAGGAATAGCGGTTTGACTTGAAATTGTAGATTTTGTATGGGCATTGAGAATTCTCTCGCTTCCGTTCAGTCATTAAGCGTTAAATATATGAATTAGCCGGTTTGTAATGCTTAATGAATTAATATTTATCGTATGATGTGGGAAAAATTTACTTCAGTTTATTCTAACTGTACAATTACCGACCTTCTTTTAGGAAAGAAATCAATTCACTCCTTATTTTGGTGTTTCATTTTCCTTGCGTATATTAAGACGGGTTTTAGTATTATTAGGACTCCTTCATATGCTGTCGTCGACTGCTGTTTTATATAGCCAATAAAATGGGGTCGGACCTGTTGATGTAGTGGTTACCATACTTGCCTCCTACACTCAAGAACGCAGGTTCCAACCCGGCCAGGACTGTTGGATTTTTTGGGGCGTAAAAATCCTAAGTATGGTTTCCTTCGGAAGGGAAGTATAGCCGTGTCGTACATTTACTAAAAAGAACCTCAATCCTGAAAGAGAGGCCTCTGAGCAAAATTTGTCGGCCATTTCACGCCCTGAGTTGAATGGGGCGCTGATGACCTGAGATGTTAAAGAGCGATCTTAAATAAATCAATAAAATGGGATAACTGCAGAGGTACTTCCGAAAAGATTGGAGCGCGAAATTTTCTTCATAATGTTTTAAAAGGAGAGAAACGCTCGTACAATTTCTTTTCCAGAGGCAAGATAGTGCGCCTTTCAACTTAAAGGCCTCACAGAACAAGAAATTACAAACAGACTACAGCCCGAAAATTGCTGTTAACAGCTTTTTGTGGTAGATGGTTCTCGGAGTAAAATAATAGCTAATATTATCCGAATACAATTGTGCCAGGGCAGTTATCATCTTCACCACTATCATATGTCAGTGATAGAGTCTGGAGTGTGTCTATTGCTGACGTGAATCACATTCTGTTTAGTTGTACTCAATAGAACAGCCCCACTCCGTATTTTATGTCTGCAATCTGTTGTCGCCATTTCTTCTCCTACATTGGTGCAATAAATCAATTTCCCTGGCATTTTTTTTTCTTACCATGTGCATACCTTCCCTTGTTTAATGCTATTTATATTCTGGTGTGAAGCATTTCATTACAACTGTACAATTATTACAGAGCAGTGCATTTAAGGTGTTTATGGATGAATGTATTGAAGAAGGGTCTTTGTCGCTAAAAGCCAGTCACTTGTAGAAATTCTTCATATCTCAAATGTCGTGAATTTTTATGTACTCTTTCTGAGCAAATGAGTTTTTCTTTAAATACACAGGACTATTAAAAAAGAAGGAACAGATTTCCAACATTTCTTTCTTCCAAATTACAAAAGGTAGAACCATAATGCCAACGTTCTTGGACACAAAAAAGTGGAAGTTCCAAACACGGCCGCATTGGCGCTGTTGCTTGTCATGCACGGCTGCATTGGGGCTGTTGCTTCCCATGTTGAATTACCTGTAGTAAAATGGCGACACAACAGGAAAAAGCATTTTGTGTGCTGCAATTAGCAAAACTAGATTCCATTATTGAAGATCAACGTGTTTTTCGCCCTCAGTCTAATAAACAACCGCCTGCGCATAAGCAGATTTATCAGTGGCATCGAAAATTCGTAGATGATGTTGCATTTGCAAACGGAAAAGCACGGGACGTCCACGCACATCGAATGAAAATGTCGAGCGTATTCGTACAGTTTACGAAAGCAGTCTTTAAAAAAAATCTACAGCAGGAACAAGCAAGAAACTTAACATTCCTCAACCAACGGTATGGCGAGTTCTGAAACACCGTCTGCACCTGAAGCCGTACAAACTGCAGTTATTGCAAGCATTGCATCCTGACGACCACAACAAAAGGTACGAATTTTGCATTAGCATGCTACATGATATGGAAGAAGAAGAAGAAACATTTTCTGAACGATTAATTTTTTCCCATGACTCCACCTTTTATCTTTCCGGGAAAGTTAATCGGCATAACGTTAGACTTTGGGCAAGTGAAAATCCTATGTCAGTCATTGAACATGAAAGAGATTTACCGAAGATTAACGTCTTCTGTGCCATATCTGTAAACAAAGTTTATTTCTTCTTCATGGAGAACACTGTGACAAGACTAACCTATCTACACATGCTTCAGAACTGGTTATTTCCTCAACCACTCATGCAACATGGCGGTCCGCCACATTTCTCTAACCACGTCCGACGTTATCTGAATGACACCATTCCAGGACGTTGGATTGGAAGAGGACAGCAGAGGATCAACTTCATTGCCGGTGGCCTCCCAGGTCTCCAGACCTCACTCCTTGCGACTTGTATCTGTGGGGTTACGTAAAAGACAGTGATTTAATCCCCCCTATGTCTGACACTCTTGTAAGTCTGCGACATCGAATTGTTAAAGCTGTGAATTCGATAATTAGAGACTTATCTAGTTAAGGGATTTCACACCCCTTATTAAATGGGAAGAATAATGACCATACATGTTAAAACGTTTCTATAAATAAACCAAAGTAAAACAACAATAATGACACATTTATTCAACACAGCAACGCCAAGTCTCGTGCTACTACAACAGCAACGGAGAGAACTAATCTCACATCATTAACACATCCACCATACAGTCCAGATCCACTCATCCAATGAAGAACTTCATATTGTTGTAAGAAAGGGGATGTTAAAATATGTGAATGACTTCAAAAACTTTCATTGTCTGCAGAAGCGAATTCATTATATGTCGACCTTCACAAGTGAACGTAACAGGTATATTTAGTACATTTAGTTTTCACTAAAAGGTCTAGAAAACATCCGCGCTCTATAGGATATGACAGCCCTAACAGAATATTCAACTATCGTAATAAATGTAACACAACCAATGGTTACATATTGTGTATTAGTACTCGAGTTCTATATCCACATGCAAATTCGCAGCCTATCTATTTCGTATTGGAACCCATAATTTCTAATGCGTACATTTGGTTAATTACACAATAAAGTAATTAGGATGAATGCCCGTTTAGAATGCAAAACATATTGTAAAGTTAAACTTAGCAAGATAGTATATTTTATCCTCTAATGAAGGTTTAAAAAATGATGATATGCAACAACATACTTGATTTTAAAATTAACTTTTACAAATTTTTTTTCTCTCTCAGAACTGTATAATACATCCAGTTGATAAATTAGGTTCTTATGCGATAAATTCACCTCCGATATTATATCAACAGCCACAAATCAGCCAGTTAAACCAATACACCTTAATGGAAAACATTTGTCATTAGTGTCAACAAAGGTTGGGAGAGATAAAGAAGACCGTACCTCATTTTGTAGGTTCACTGTATCTCACAAGGAAGCAAGCACATCGCAGATGGACGTGGTTTCAGATGTGAGTCCGCTGTTCTACATCCTACGGTTACTGGGATTAGCGCCATTCAGGATTGTGACATCTCATGGGATGAAGAAGTTTGAGACATCAACAGCAGCCATGATATACAGCATCGTCTTGTTTGTAGCTATGCAAGTGCTTTTCGTTTGTACTTTTTGGGTTGTGCTACATAAATATGAGTTTCCTGGATTTCTCAGATTTGTCTCAATGGTGATGATGACCATATACTATGCACCCACTCTCCTAATTATATTCAGTTTGTTCGGCCGCAACAGTTTTGTTGATCTCATCCATGCTCTTGAGATATTTGATTTGATGCAGAACTTTGACATATCTTTCAGAGTTTCAGTCAAACGATCTCTGATTGTGCAGCTCAGTTTTAGCATCCTTATTACTGGGATAATATACGCTTTGTACATGGCGTATTCGCAATTGCCAAATAAACTTCAATATATGATTGAAATCTGGTCAGGTTTACATGCTATCATCTTCTCTATTAACGACCTGCTTATATTCAATCTCTTTTTATTGTTGAAACACAGATTTAAAGGGATTAATTTACAATTACTTTCATTCGTACGAAGTACTAATGTCATATATAAAGTGACAAGAGGACTTGATAAACTTCAAAGGCCGATACTTCATCCAACCAAAAGTAAGGAATTCTCTGTAAGTGAAATCTGCCTCATCTCTGAACTGCACGATTTACTTTGTGACTTCTCAGAACAACTGAATTCTTCTTTCTCGATTCATATTCTGCTTACGGTATTGACGAAGTTCACTGTAATAGTATTTGGAATATATTTTTATGCAATTTGGCTCCTGAATCATGACATGCGTGAACTCGATAGCTGCTCAGAAGTAAGTCTGACTCTCACCTGGTCATGTTTCAACCTGGTTGTACTTGTCGTCATTCTCTGGATGTCCAGCTCGACATCTTCCGAGGTAAGAAGCTTTATAAAAACATTGAACACAAAGATTTGTCTTGTTTCATTGCTTTCTCCATTATAGATAAGCTTTATCTATGTCCCATTCTGTGATAAATTGTGTTATGTTCCACTAGAACTTGAGAAGAGAGTGTACGACATTCAACTGTTATGTATTATATTTTTACAATACCTTGTGACACGATACAAGTCTTGTGATAGAAGAAAGGAGAAAAATAATAACACTAAAATTACGGCTAACAAACAATACACCCCAAGAACTGCAAAAACTTTATGAAAAATTGTATAAAACAGTGTCGATAAAGAACTGACTAAGAGTGTAATACATTTGTACCTCAAATGATGATGAAACATAAAGCACATGTGATAATTTCGTGGTCATAAAAGTAACCCCAAGATAACCAAAATTCCTTCTTTTTTGTTTTCTGCAACTGTTTATTATGATAGTCACTTAAAAGTAAAAATGTGGGGATTTACCTTCCAGAATTACACATTCACTTTTGTCATAGAAGGCTTCATTATCTTTATAATAGAAAATGTGACGCAAAAATGAAATACGAAAAAGAACAGTTCAATGTAGCGCGCCTAAACAAAGTCACGCCGATATGCTGTATAATAAATAATACATAGTTTCTTCATTGTTCATTGCAAAGGGACAGTCAGTTGAAGTTTGCTGTTATTGCACTATCTATGTCTTATAGCAACTCAGTTTGCGGTTAAGAGAGCAATAAAAACCGCGTAATTGTATTATTGTGTGCCAGTGTTAGATTAACTGTGCTGTCTAGCTGAAGACCATCAATACTGTCAGTGAATTTTATTTCTGTATTGAACTGTTATTACTAGAACAAAGGACTAGTGAAGAATGCACAAAAGGCAGGAATTACTGCAGAACGAAAAGAAAAGTTACGGAAGAAAATGGAAGAAGTATGGAGTCTCATGTATTAAGAGTGAAAGCAAAATACCGTTATTAGGCGCCAGAAATGTGTGATGGAAATATATCCACTATGAAACACTTGTATAGTTCAGGATCAAATTCATTATGGAATGAAATTTATTATTAAAAGACTCCTTCCAGAGTAAAACTTTACAAGCAGACTTCAGCTGGAAACTCCTGTCAACATCTTTTTGGAACAGATACGTATACAACCATAGGATTACGATTGAGCTATGGCATTTATCCTCAGCACCTTCATTGCATCTCGGTGATTGAGTCTGCAGTGTGTCCAAATTATCTGCTTACACTGTTGACTTTAGCTGCATTTTGGTCACATATCTCAATGCAACCAATTGCACTGTGTATTTTGTAGATGTCTGCAATTTCTCTCGTTTCTGTTTCTTCTTAGTATGAGAACTCTCCCACATGACTGTAATAAATCAGTTTACTTGGCACACATTCGCTATTCACATGAAGCTAATTTAATTTTGGAATACTACACTTCATTTTCTATGTACTTTATTCACAATTTCTGCTGTTATTACATTTTGATCCATTCACAGAAAAAGGCCACTTTCTTCTTAGTTTTGTCCCAAATGATTATCTGGCTTAATGGTCACAGACCGAAGGCTACATGTTAAAATAAAATTGTGACATTAAAACGAGTATCCGCACTTAAAATTCATCCATGTGCAACATAAAATATAATGACCATTTGGTGGCAAATGTACCTTCAAATTGAATCGGAGTAGAAAAGGTGACCTGTGCATTGCACTATACAAATACAAATAAACATAGGTAAATATAATTAGTACGATATTTAAAATAATAATATAATACTAAAGTTTTTATCTCTAAAAACAAACATGGAGAAAAACGTAGTATAGATCCAAATATGTTAAATATCAAACAGACAATGAGATGGGTAACACATTTGCTCCATAGAAGTGATATTAGACAATTTTTATGACGGACTGGGACATTATTTGATAGGAAATGGTTCTCTTTTTAAACATTAGTTTAAAGAAAAAGAACAGAAAGAAAAGTCTAATTGGTTAACTTAGGCAAATGTTAGTTGGAGTATTTGTGATATTAGAAAAACAATAATAATCACCTGAAATAGAATTGAGAGAGAAAGTTAAAAATATAAAATAAGTAGGTACAGACTATCTATTTCGTAAATGTTGCAATTATTTTTGCAAACTCATTACCTTTGAGTTTTTAAAAATTGTAATTTACAAGTTTATAAGCAATATTGTAAGTGACATATGTGCATAAATGAAGTATTTAAAGTATTTAGGAAACATTCATATTATACAGATACGCGCTTTTAGTTCAAGCTGTACATAAATAAAGATAGAATAAATGATAAATTAACAAATTGTGATGTACACACACACACAAAGGTTGCCAAAATGTATACACATTTCAAGCAAAGAAAAGACTGTGTTAACATAACAAAATTGGATTAACACAAACAGAAAATAATGAGCACTAATCATCTTAGACTTTTACAATTACAACAGTTGCCCAAAATACCCACCATCGGCGTCAATACATTTCTGAGTACGTGGAACTACTGACTGAGCAACATTTACGAAAGTGTCGTCTGCGATTGCAGCTCATGCCATTTCTTTTTCTTCCCCAAGTGCTGCCAGTAAAACTGGTTTTCTACGGTACACATTATCCTTAAGAGTTCGTCATAAGTAGAACTCCAATGGAGTTAGATCCGGAAAACGCAGTGGAAACCTCAATCGAATCTCTTCGTTCTATCCAGTGCCTTGGATCTAATGCATGGGGCTTGTTACTGTGCGAGGTCTCCCATATCTACGCTTGTGTACATCACATGCAGTACCACGAGTCTCAAATTTGTCTCGAATGCATGCAATTGTTACTCGCGTTGTCGGTTCTGTTCTGTACACACGTCTCCATTGCCTGTGAACTTCAACAACATTTTCGGGTTTCCAGTACCACTTCAAAATTGCTTTCCGCTGTTCAAACGATAATCTTGGCTCCATTTTGTTGTAGTAACGCTAGCATAACGTAACTTGAGTCACATCTGTTTACAGAACATCATACGATAATCTTGTCTTCATTTGTTCATTGTTGATTTACGATATTCTTGGTTTCAGTTGTTCATTGTTGATTTATTTACCTGTCACATTGTAACAGATGTGAATCACATCTGTTTACAGAACATCATACTACATATTACAGTTGTTTTTCGGTTCAACTTGAAATATATGAAATAGATATCTACTGTGAAAGTGTGTATACATTTTTTGGCAACTTCGATTGATATATAAAATGGATTTGGTTATTATTAACAACTACCAGTTTACAAAATAATAAGACATGTTTATTATTTCTTGTTTCACTTCGGAATCACGCAAATGTAATGAATATCGATTGCTATTTTCATACTGGGAAATTGGACATATGTCAGACAATTATCATCAATATATGTCACCTCTAAACGTTTGAACAAACACTCTAATTTGACGTCTTAATGAATTATTTTAGTTATATGCGTTATTGATGAGACATCATAGATAGTTTGAAAGTAACGTACAACGTGGTAGTGCAGGCATAAGCTGAACAGCTAAAACTTCAGTTGCCCTTAGTCCTAATTGTCAAAGAAAAAAAAAATTGAAATTTAAGAATAGTTCTGACGAGCAGAAGTATAGTTAAAAGGTGTATCTTTAGAAAGTACCAAAAAAGGGTTTAGTGATGGCTATGGACATCATCTCAGCTATCAGTCCGCTGTTTTATGTTATGCGACTTCTTGGACTAGCACCGTATCGGATAGTCACATCCCGCAACGGCAGGATGTTGAAGGTTTCTACACCAGTGTTCGTGTACAGTGTTATTATGTTAGCCACCTTTATCTTTTACCAATCACTAATCATTTGGTTGTTAATATACAGTTTACATATTTCCGGAATTGTGAAGTTTGTTGCAGGTATACTTTCTGGAACATTTGCATCTTCAATAATATTACACACATTTATGATTTTCAATGTTCGAACTCTTCCAAACATTGTTTCTGGATTCAACGCATTTGACACTGTGCAGAGCTTTGACAAATCCAAATATTCTGAACTATTTCGCTCTTTAATACTGTGGGTTTGTGTTATTTTTCTGAATTCAAATATAGCAACCGCTGCATATATGATCAAACCGAGCATTTCCATCACATTCTACTTTTGGGTCAAGTATCTCATATCCTGTGCATATATTTTCTTATTTAACACTATTGACGTATTTGTAAGTATCATTTTAATATCTCTGTATCAGCGTTTCAGAGCAGTAAATGTGAATATAAGCTCTTTCGATGAAGAATATGCTGTAAGGAGATGTTTGCCAATGCAAGGAAAACGCACGCTCGTGACGTTTCAGTGCAGAAAACTTGTGGAAATTCGACATGTGTCAAGACTTCATGCCTTTCTATGTAATCTCGCTGAAGAAATCAACTTTTATCTTCGTGTGCATTTTCTGCTGATTGTGCTAGTGAAATTCATATCTATAATTCACGGAACCTACTTTTTTATTATCTGGATGCTTAACTACGATCTCGGAGATTTTCATAACGCCTGGCAACTTTGTCAAAGTCTTATTTGGTCTTGTTGCAATGTTATTGTTTTGGCGTACATTACCAGGTGTAGCGTAAACGTGTCTTCTGAGGTAAGCAAATTTTATTTTCCAGTTAAACAATTAATTTTACAAGTGAGAAATTACAACAAAATTTACACAGAGTTGATTTTCAGAAAAGAAATAGATTAGAAATAAATGAATCTAAGTTCAAAAAAATATGCTTTCTCTGCAGTTTCTTTTCAAAATAGAAAAATAAAAACATTTATGTAAAAAAAAAGGCCTTCATGAGAAATGCTCTTTAAAGAAATAGTAGTGGTAGAAGTAATAGTAGTAGTAGTAGTAGTAGTAGTAGTAGTAGTAGTAGTAGTAGTAGTAGCAGCAGTAGTAGTAGTAGTAATAGTAGTAGTAGTAGTAGTAGTAGTAGTAGTAGCAGCAGCAGCAGCAGCAGTTGAGTAGTAGTAGTAGTAGTAGTAGTAGTAGTAGTAGTAGTAGTAGCAGCAGTTGAGTAGTAGTAGTAGTAGTAGTAGTAGTAGTAGTAGTAGTAGTAGTAGCAGCAGCAGCAGCAGCAGTTGAGTAGTAGTAGTAGTAGTAGTAGTAGTAGTAGTAGCAGCAGCAGTAGTAGTAGTAGTAATAGTAGTAGTAGTAGTAGTAGTAGTAGTAGTAGTAGTAGTAGTAGTAGTAGCAGCAGCAGCAGCAGCAGTTGAGTAGTAGTAGTAGTAGTAGTAGTAGTAGTAGTAGTAGCAGCAGCAGTTGAGTAGTAGTAGTAGTAGTAGTAGTAGTAGTAGTAGTAGTAGTAGTAGTAGTAGTAGTAGTAGTAGTAGTAGTAGTAGTAGTAGCAGCAGCAGCAGCAGCAGCAGTTGAGTAGTAGTAGTAGTAGTAGTAGTAGTAGTAGTAGTAGTAGTAGTAGTAGTAGTAGTAGTAGTAGTAGTAGTAGTAGGTAGTAGTAGTAATGGACTTTTATTATAGCGGTTTTACAGTACACATAAGTAATTATAACTGTCTCAGGAGCCTTACGGCCATAATTACTAATATCGTCCTTGTAACAACAACAAAAAAATACATAGGTACTCACACATAGGAGGTAATATCCAGAATATACGGGACTGGCGCTGCCATCTGGTAAAAAAACTTATACTTTGAGACTAATGACCGCCCTCGAAGTAGTTCCCTTCCGCACGTATAAATCGGTCCCAGCGATTCTGTCATTTTCCAAGTGCATCTTGGAAGTCATGTCCTATGAGGGTGTTTAGCACAGACAGCGTTTCTTCTTGAATCCTCTCAACTGTGTCGAACCGACGTCCTTTCAATTTAATTTCCAGTTTTGGGAACAAAGCAAAGTCACTGGGTGCCAAATCAAGCGAGTACGGTGGGTGGGGGACAACCGTCATGTTGTTTTTCGTCATAAAGCTCCTGGTGAACAAGAAATTGTGACAGGGCGCATTATCGTGATGCAACAGCAATTTCCCTTGTCGCCAAAGTTCCGGCCACCATCTCCGCACATTTTCACGGAGCTGTCGCAAACGTCACAGTAGTACGTGGAATACAATGTTTGATTTGGTGGGATGAATTCTTTGTGCACAGTCCCCTTGGTATCAAAGAAAACGAGGAGCGTGCTCTTTACTTTGCTCTTCACTTGTCTCGCTTTTTTTGGTCTTGGTGAGTTCGGGCTCTTTCACTGGGAGGATTATTTTGTCTCAGGTCATAAGCGCACATCCAGCTCTCGTTGCCGGTGATGACCCTGGACAAGAAGATTGGGTCATCGGATACGGCTTGACGAAGATCCGTGCAAACTTCAACACGCTGCGTCTTCTGATCAGCAGTCAGGATCCTTGGCACAAATTTTACGGCGACCGATGCATGCCCAATTCATCAGTTAAAATTCGTTGGCATTTCCCATAACCAATTCCCACTTCATGAGGAAGGTATTCAAATGGTTCGACATGGATTATCAAGAACGAAGTGCTGAACTTTGGTAATAAAGTCAGGCTTGTGCAGCTGATGGCCCTACCTTTGTGAGCATCGTCTTCAATAGCTGTACGGCCGGCCCTGAACCGAGCATGCCACTCAAACACACGTGTACGACTCATGCTTTGTCCCCCAAATACTTGTTGAATCATTGCAAAGGTCTCCGTAGCATTTTTCCCGAGATTTGCACAGAATTTGATGCACACTCTCTGTTCTAATCTGGGATCCGTCGTAAAATCGCCACACACTGTACAAAGAGTATCATGAAAAGTACTATAGACTCTCAACACATCTACCCAACTGCATGAAACTTTAAACATTCACTCATCAGATGTTCTAGTGTTGCCACTTAGCGATACAAAACTACTGTCGAGATGGCAGCACCAGTCCCGAATATGATGGATACCACCTCGTATATACAAACAAATCGAAATACTTTCATCCTGCGTTTTATATGAGTAATATTATATACCTGTATACAAACATGAATAGAACCTTCCTTCCCTTTACTGCGCCTTCTCCCCATCTCCCCTCTCTTCTCAAAAGCCATTTATATTCTTTAACGGGGTTTCGGTAGAAACATACCTCATTTGTGTGTATACTTCTCATGCACCAACACTATACGGCAGACGTTAAAACTTCTGTTGGAAGTCAAAAATTGTGGTAGTACGAGTATATAACTGTATAAGAGTATACTGGAATTATTACGCAATTACAAGAAAGTCCATAATATGCAGAAATGTTCAGTGTATAAACTTCATTTTCTGATGGATAAAACATAGTTCAATGCACACACTATAATCCGCGTATATTAATACCAAATATATAAAATTATGACATAATTATGGTGGCCCTACTTTTATGATTCATATGCAATTAGAGAACAACTATTTAGGGTAATATCAACCAGAACAATACTCGGTTTTTAGTAAGTTAGGTAAGTACAGTTTTCAATATGAAAAGCTAAACGAGGAATAAGCGCAACTCTTATAAACGTTTAACAGACTGGGTAAAAATTAGATTGTATTTGTAGAATTTCACAGATAGGTTCCCGGAGTTGTCAGTAGGCTTGAGGTTACTGTTGATTATTATACTGCAAATGTTACAGATAATTTACTGCAGGGATGCATAAATAATGCGATTCATATTTTTGTGTACATAGTAAACGATTAGAAGAACTCGCCTCTAAAAGGACAGGATAATATATATACATAAATAAAAGTGGAAACATAAACGATACAGACGGCTAGCGTTCCACCAAAATACGAAAATATTTTGAAAAAATATAAATTTATTTCCATGGGATGACAACATTGTACTGGTGGAAAATTGTAGAAAGCATTCGGCCGGGCTTAGACACACTCAAATTATACAAAGCATTCAATAAAAGGTATCATAACAATAGATATAAATTTACATTAGAACATTTTCAAAATCACTCCTTGGCAAAAAAAGGAGCATCAATATACATTTTATTGAAAATATCAGCAAATATCAGTAGAGTTTTTCGCAATGAAACAAGAGGTGAAAATCTAGTTGCTGAGGAATGTATCCATTTCAGGGGCTCACACAACGGGAGGGTATGCACAATGTAGAAAATTAAAAAATAGAGGTTAATTTGTGGTAAAGAATTGAGTTGATTTTGCTAAACAAAATTACTAGTGACCTATAGCTCAACGAAACTTCATTGTAAATTATATACAGCATAGAAAACGCACTCACAAATAATTAGTAACGTCATATCTTATGAAACTTTTTCACTTCAGCAAATGTTCAAAGTACTCATATTTGTGGAGTTGGTAGTGCACAGACTGCAGTGTTTCTACGGATATTGCAGCACACGCCGCGGTAATACGCTGTTTCATATTCTCTAGTATCGATGGGAGTTCCTGATTCGCTCTTTCATTGCGACCCAGAGAAAGTAGTCTAATGGCGTCTAATCGGGGCACCCAGTTGGCTATCCACCTATTTGCAAACTTTGCCTCCACAACTTCTCTGGGAACATGGGCAAAGTGTGTGGGGCACCCATCATGCTGGGACCACATTGATAGACTCGTTTAAAATCCCACGTCCTCCATGAGAAAGCGTAGTGTCTTGCAGAAATGATGCGTATCGCTGTTCGTTTAATGTTCCCAGATAAAATAGAGACATACAACGCGGTTGCCAACGAGATGACACTAAACATTGAAACTCCGCTGTCATTGATGTGAGATTTTGCACTGGTCAATAATGCATGTTCCTCAAGTCCACATAACATTACCATGACTGTCAACGAAAGTTCACCTGTAAACAAATATTACTTAGGAATGCATTATTGTCTTGCAATTGCATCCAAATATCAAAATGGACCAGATCAGGAGACTGGTATACTGAACAATGGAGTGTGTTGGATTCATAATGCTCAAGCAGCCCATGATCTGTGTACAGGGTACACTCTTTGCTTAAAGTCTGAAGCAATGTATCCATTGCCACCTTTTAAAAATGTTACCTATTTCAGAAGGTTCAGAATAGTGAAATGAATTCTGTTATCAGAAATTTGACCTCTAGTTTTCGGTTTGCTAGAAGAAACATATGTTGCATTTAAAAAATGCAACTTTGAGTTGAAAGCGATGCTTTTTTAATTTTCTGGATTGTGCATACCCTCCGAATGTGTGAGCCCCTGAGATGGTACATTCCTGTCCAACTAGATTTATTATATGTTGTTTCATTTCGAAAATATTTGAAATTGCAGAGTTAGGTGAGACACCCGGTAAAGATGTTTGCTTTGTTTATAACTTGATACAATCAATTCACAAATGTACACTTTTCATATAAAATACACGTTAACGTAAAAGCTCTATGCACATGCTATTTGTTTAATTACCATTTAGTTCAAATTTTAGCGCAAAAATTATAGGTTTATCTTTTATTATTTATTTTCAAAATGGATCAAATTAAGCATTAGAACATGTTACATGTTCAGTGAGAAGTGTTACCACCTGCTCGAATTACAGCTCATATGCTGGCCGGCATAGTTGAAATTATGGCGTAAATGTCAATTTGCTGAATTTCATCCCATTCCTAAGCAAGAATAGTTTAATCCTTGTTGACAGATTTGACGTATAAGAACACGAGCTATAAAGGGACTTAGATCCTGATTTCGTACTCCAGAAACTGTTCTTCATACCAATGGGGAGTCGGGCGTTATCATGCAATAAAATGAACTTTTAGCGGATGTGGGCAGCATACGCGGTAACGTGTGAAAGGCGAGCCTCTTCAATAGAGCAATTAGAGCTCCGTTTTCATCGGTACGTGCATCGAAGTTAACATCAACCTATATCATTACTAAACGGTATCCAAATGGTACCCTTGGCGATATAACTCTCCCTAGGCCTTCTCCATATATTTATTCTCTGTCCAGAGTACTAAGTTGATTTTTGAACTCTTGTAAAGATCTTGGCCTTTATTTTGCCTCATCCACGAGATGACATACTCTTCGGTGCTATCGAGTTCTCACTTTTGAGTCGAGTTCAAATGTGCTTCTCTAAGCATTCTTCTGCATGTTTACTTACTAATGTTAACGTCCCAATACTATTCCAGTCTGATTTAGACTCAACTGCAGTAAAATGACGATCTCTCAAAGCTTCCAAAGATAATCAAACTCTTATTCCTAACCTACGCGTCGTCGGTGCTGTTAGTCTAGTGGTAACCATACTTTCCTACTAAACCCAAATTCGTGGGTTCAATCCCAGCCAGAGACGATAGATGTAGCACAAAACGCCTACATGTGGCATCATCGGAAGGGAAGGAAGGCCATGGGTTCCGTGTCGTAGATATATTAGACGAAAGGAAACCTCAAGTCTGAAACAAGAGGCCTCTGAGCAAAATTTAACGGCCGTTTCACGTCCTGAGTTTAATGAGACGCTGATGAGCAGATATGTTAAAGAGCATCGGTAAAAAAACAAATAAATGTATACCTATGGCGCCCTAATACACGAGGTACTGCTTTATTTTCGACACGGTCTCACAGCTCACAGAAGATTGTGTTTGCTGTTTCTAATAACGAGCAGTGTATTATAACCAATTAATGTAATAGCTTTTGGGCGAAAACAGCTCAAGGGAATCAATATTTCGAAACTATAACAAACTCTGTGTGAAAAACCGCTGTATGTGACCAAAATACCGTGTTGTAAAATCGCAGTATTGGATTGGCCTAGTGAGCGTGGATAAAAGATTTTACAGGGGCAATCTAACAGTACTGTAAAGGAAACAAAATGCATGTGAGTATTGCAATTAGGGTCTAAACTTTTCATATTTTATTATATTAGTAAGCACGAAAAGTAAATCTCAAAAATGAGCATAAATGATTAAGATACAACAATATGTTTTTGTTATTGTTGCGTTTTTTAACTAGTGATGTATTTTCTCTTAATCTACTGAATTAAATGATTTAATATATAAATATAATTTTCCTAACCCACAAAAAACAAATATTATAGATTCTTTGTTAATTACTGTCACATATAAAATACATTTAAGTCAATACTGTACAACATAAAGGGTAAAATTAAAATAAAATAAAATTAATATAAATCTAAAACTGATCTATATTTTCATTTGAAATATTTTAAAAAAAAGCACGTTTTATAATCAAAATTTGAAACTTTTAAATGAAAAATATTCCAAACCTAAAGCTTCTTCTTCTTCCTACTCTTCTTCTTCTTCTTCTTCTTCTTCTTCTTCTTCTTCTTTTCCTCCTCCTCCTCCTCCTCCTCCTCCCCCTCTCGGTATTATACTTACAATTGTAAATCTAACAGAACTCATTTAAAATTACTAACTGAAATTTATTTTTCAAGTGTTCACAACGTGAATTATAGCAATCGTAATGTTTTGTTTAATTTCTTTCTTTCTTTGTTTAACCCAAACGCAACGTTTTAGAGCTTAACATATTTGAAAACTCCACTCTACAGAAATTTGGTGGATTAGATTAAATTGAAATGATAAGAAGAAGAGAAGTTCAGTTACTTCAACTTTGCTCAAAGGCTATTGTTTATGCCCACCCTTTCAGTAAAGGGGAAAAGATGAGGGACCAGGGGTACACCGCAGGGTCCAAATTCAAAGGTCATGAGGCAGGAACATAGACAGTTGTCTAAGAATGTTTCCAGACTGAACACTGCTACAGTCGATGTGGCTCCCTACAAGGAGTTCATGCAGAACCTTATGAAAGCGCAAGCCACCGTCACATCGCACACTCTTTAACTGAAATAATTCAATGAAATGATATGAAACGCGGGAGCAAAATTTTCGTGGAAACGAAACATGCTCTTCGCCTAAGCGACCATTAGAAACTGCGAAAAAGGTAAAGTAATGCCTAGCCAAAAGGGATTTGAATGCGGGATCTCCCCAAGGCCAGCCCCAATCTTTATCGCCAAACCGTCACATTCGGTAAACACTTCAGGTTACTGTGGCATATAATGCTGTAAGTGTTCATGCTATTTTAACATAGATATGCAAGGAGTAACAATCAATAAATAACCTTGTGTAGGTAGAAAAAAATTTAATCTTTAAAAAAATCAGACAAACGCACCCAATAATTTGTTAGAACTAAAAATGCGAAATTAGTACGGAAAGACATTGTTCCCTACAAGAGACTAAATCAATTTTTGTGACAGGCATGAAATTGATAGTAAATGTTGTTCAATTCGAACATTTGTTGTAAGGGTGAGCAACAACAAAAGAAAAAATTGTTAACTTAATAAAACATTTTAAGTAGTTTTGATGTTGTCAGAAACAACAAAATAACTTGAAACAGAATCGAGGGAAAATATATATATATATATATATATATATATATATATATATATATAACCAGTAGGTATAGGCTATCATACACGAGAAAAATCATTAGCAGTTATTAATTGATAAATGTCTATAATGCAGTATTGAAGATATTTAGAAAACATTGAAAATAAAGATATACGCTTTTTGTTCAAAGTGTACATAATCAAAGATAGAGGCACTGATGAATTAACAAAATGTATATTTGTTCCATATATTATGGATCTTTAATGTTTGTATTATTAACAATCACCAGTTTATCATATAGTCAGACACGTTTAAAGCGTGTTTCATTTACGGACAATGTTAATGTAATGAATATCGATTGAAAATATTTTCTTACATGAAATTCCGCAATTGTCAGATACTTATCAATATAACAACATCTAAATTTTTGACAAGCACTTTATAATGAGCCTTAATGAAAGCTTCAAACTATATGCATTAATGATGAGTCATTCTAGATAGTATCAAAGTGGCCTACAACGTGGAAGTGAACAGTTAAAGTTTCTGTCGCCTTGGTCATAATCAGTTTGTCAAAGTGAAACAATTCAAATGGTCTAAACGGTACTAATTGTAGAACTATATTTAAAAAGTGTATACTTAGAAAATGTCAAAAAGGGATTCAGTGATGGCTATGGACATCATCTCAGCTATCAGTCCGCTGTTTTATGTTATGCGACTTCTTGGACTAGTGCCGTATCGGATAGTCACATCCAGCAGCGGCAGGATGCTGAAGATTTCTAGACCAGCGTTGATATACGGTGTTGCTCTGTTAGCCGTGTTTATCACCTATCATTCACTATACTTTTGGTTCTTAATATACAGTTTACATATTCCGGGGATTATGAAGGTGGTTGCAGGGATAATTTGCGGAGTATATGTATCTTCCATCATAATGCACATATTTATGCTTCTGAATATTCGAACTCTCCTGAACATTGTTTCTGGAATCAACACATTTGACACTGTGGAGAACATCGAGAAAACCAAACATTGTGCACTGTACCGCTCTTTAATTCTACAACTTTGCATTCTTTTTGTGAATTCAAATATAGCAACCTCTGCATTTATGACAAAACAGAGTAGTACCTTCAAATTCTATTCGGGTATTTGTTATCCCGCATCCTGTGCATATAATCTCTCGTTTACTATTAATGATATCTTGGTGAGTAGCATTTTATTGATATTGTATGAGCGTTACAGATCGCTAAATACTAACTTTAGCTCTATAGTTGACGAATATACTGAAGAGGAATCTTTGCCCTTGCAAGAAAAATTCAGGCCGGTGACGTTTCAATATAGAAAACGTCCGTCTCCTGCACAAATTCGACATGTGTCAACGATTCATGCTTTTCTATGTGATCTCGCTGAAGAAATCAATCTTTTTTTCCGTGTACACTTTCTGGTGATTGTACTAATGAAATTCATATCAACAACCTATGGAACATACCTTTTTATCGTCTGGATGCTTAACCATGATCTTGGAGATTATGCTAACAAATGGGACGTTTGTCAAGGCCTTACTTGGTCTTGTTGGAATGTTATAGTTTTGGCTTACATTATCAGGTGCAGCTTAAAGGCGTCTTCTGAGGTAAGCAATGTTTATCTTCTGAGTAAACAATTAATTGTGTGTATTGAGAAATTATAACAAATTTATCACAGAGACTTGATCTAGAAGAATAGAGCGTTTGTTGATCCAAGGCGATAGAACGTTTTATACAGTGTTTCCAAAAATAAAAATATTTATGTTGAATAAAAATAAGTGTTTTCGTGAACAAGACGTTGTAACGAAATATTACGTTTTAATACAATTAAAGTTATAAACAATTCTTAGATAATTTCCTTAACATACCTGTGCTCAGAGCTCAACATGTGAAAAGGAAGAACAGGAATGCTATCTTTAATGTCCCAGATATTGTTCAATATATTCAATAGAACCTTCATGGCTCTGCACCCTAAATTTCTGATGTATTCGCTATAAATTTTGTCTGGTCCAGGGATATTTTTGTTCTTAAGAGATAATACTTTTTGGTTGAGTTTTTGAATTGTAAAGTCATCAAAACATAGATGTCGCTGGTGTGGAAATACCTCGGGCTTATACATTTTAAATCTTTTGTTTAATTTCCCAGTGTTCCTATTCCATATATGTGCAATTTTGTAATCAGTGGCGAATCTGTTAGATATCTCTTTATCATGAATGAGGACTTTGTTGTTAATAATAAGAGATTCTTGTTTTGTCTCTGGGACATTGTTTAATGTATTAAATATTAATATAAATATTAATTAATGTATTTATGTACTTTAGTGCTATTATTTCTATAGTCAAGAAACAAAGGAATTTATGAAACGACTCTTAGCATTTTTTATTTCTCTGTTTAGAAATGCAGTTCTCTTTCTCCAATCTCTCATTAAGTTAGGATCTTTTTTGCTTCTGCTACATTTCTGGTTTTATCTTCGTTTATTTTTAATACGAATAACATCTGATCCCTAAAAGGTTTGTATCTACTACCGTTAGCTCTGTGTATTGTTATTTCTGCAGCAGTAATCAGTTTCTGTTAACTTGTTGATTAGCTTCAGCGAACTTTCCGCCGCGTCAATATCTTCAATTATAAATATGATAAAATGCTCATTATATATTGCTAACGGAAATTTATTTTTCAAGTTATCACAGCATCCTGAATCACAGATATTGGAACATTTTATTTAATGTTTTTCTTTTTATATTAAACTTAACAATTTAGAGCGCAACATCTTTGAAAACTCTACTTTGTAGAAGTCAGGTGGATTAGATTGAATTGAAACAAAAAGAGACGAGGAGGGCTATTCATTTACTTTAACTATGCTAAAAAGATAGCCGTTTATACTCACGCCCGTAGTAAGGGGAAAAGATGAGACGAGGATTACCCGGTCTGCCTTCAACCAAGGTCTATAAAACACAAACGGTCCTCGAAGAATGTTTCCAGATGAAACACTGTGACACCCGTTGAGCCTCCGTCCAAAGAGTTCGAGCAGAAACCCTAAGAAAGCGCAAGCCACCGTCACACCGTACCATCCCAACTCGCCCTTTAACTGAACTAATTCAATGAAATGATATGAAACGGGAGGGCAAAACATTCGTGAAATCGAAAGATCTCTCCTGTGTTCCCTAAGCGACCTGGAGAAACCAAGAAAACATCCAGGCTGAAGGGATTTGAACCGGATATCTCTCGAATACGAGACCCAAATGTAATCGCCTAAGCCACCACGATCATTACGCACTTCAGGTTACTGTTGCATATAATGCTGCAAAGGTCATAATATTACAATATATATTAATATGCAAGTATGTAAACATAATATATTATATTTAAGTAGATAGAAAACAATTAGAAGTTTTAATCTCTAAAAAAACCCTGGAAACTAACGTAGTATTGGCCCAACAACGTTGGAACTAAAATAGAGAATCACAACGGGAAAGTATTTGTTTCATACAAAAGATTAGAAACATTTCTTGACCGGCAGGGTCATTATTTGATAGGAAATTGTGCTCTGTTTGACAATTAGTTGTAAAGGTAAGAACAGCCAGAAACACCAAATCTGTTAACTTGATCTAATATTTTGAAATGATTGTGATATTATCAGAAAATAAATAAAATCACCTGAAACAGAATTGAGGAAAAAAAAATTAAAAATGTATAAAACATGTAGGTATGGAATATCATTTAGGAAAAATAAATTTTTTACACGCCATGCATATCTAAGTTTTTAAAATTTATTTGCAATAAAATAAGTGAAATATATTTATAATTACAGAGTTTAAAGCTTTAAGAATACATTTAAAATAAAAGAAAACACACTTTAAGTTCAAGTTGTACGTAAACAAATATAGAGGAATTAATGAATTAAAAAATTTGTCTTTGTTCCATATTATGGATCTTTGAAGTGTATTAAGAACAATCACTAGATTATAAAATATTATGACAGGTTTGTTATTTCTTGTTTGTCTTTGGAACAACACAAATGTAATGAATATCGATTATGAAGAGAAAATATTTTCTTACTGGAAACTCCACTGCTATCAGAAACTAATCAAACAACTGCCTCTAAACGTTAAGACAAGCACTTTATTATGATCATTAATGAAAGGTTGTAGTTATATGAGTTCATGTTGCGCTATTCAAGATAGTTTGAAAGTGGCGTACAGGGTGAAAGTGCATCAACTTCTGAACAGTTAAAGCTTCTGTTGCATTAGTCATAATCACTTTGTGAATCATCTCAAATCATCAAAACGATCCTGAATTGCAGAACTGTATTAAAAGTGTTTCTTTAGAAAATGCCAAAAAGCGGTTCCGTGCTGACTATGGACATCATCTCAGCTATCAGTCCGCTGTTTTATGTTATGCGACTTCTTGGACTAGCACCGTATCGGATAGTCACATCCCGTAACGGCAGGGTGTTGAAGATTTCTACACCAGTGTTGGTGTACAGCGTTGTTCTGTTTGTTGCGTTTATCACCTACCAATTACATTCATTTTGGTACTTAATATACAGGTTACATAGTTCCAGGACTGTGAAGGTTGTTGGACTGATTATTTCTGGAACATATGCATCTTCCATCATACTGCACACATTTATGCTTTTAAATGTTCGAACTCTCCCAAACTTTGTTTCTGGATTCTACACATTTGATACTGTGCAGAACTTTGACAAAACCAAATATTCTGAACTGTATCGCTCTTTAATTCTGCTACTTTGCGTTATTTTTCTGGACTCAAATATAGAAAACGCTGCATTTATGATAAAGCCGAGCTTTACCATCACATTCCAGTCATGTATCGTGTTTCTCACATCATGTGCATACAATCTCTTGTTTTATATTAATGAGGCTTTTGTGAGTAGCATTCTATTGATTTTGTATGAGCGTTACAGATCAGTGAATAACAATTTTACCTTTATCACTGAAGAATACACTGAAGAGGGATCTTTTCCGCTGCAAGAAACGTCCGCGACGTTTCAGTGTAGAGAATGTCCGTCTGTTGTAGAAATTCGACGTGTGTCAAGATTTCATGCCTTTCTATGTGATCTCGCTGAAGAAATCAACATATTTTTCCGTGTACATTTCTTGGTAATTGTAATAACGACATTTATATCGGTAATCTATGGAACGTACATTTTTATCATCTGGATGCTTGACCAGGAACTTAGAGATTATGGTAATGATTGGAAAGTTTGTCAAGGCCTCATATGGTCTTGTTGGAATGCTATAATTTTGGCGCACATTATCAGGTGCAGCTTAAAGGCGTCTTCTGAGGTAAGCAACTTTTATCTTCCGAGTAAACATTTAACTGTGCATAACTACAAATAATAACAAATTCTACACACAGAGTTGGTCTTCGAAGAGAAGTGAGTTTAAAACAAATGGATTGTTGATTCAATCAAATAGAACGTTTCAACACAGTTGATTCAGTCAAATAGAACGTTTCAACACAGTTTTTAAATTGAAAAAAAAATAGTTATGTAAATTAAAAAAAGGCCTTCATGAACAATACTCTTTAACAAAATAGTATGTTTTAATACAATTAAAATTCATAAACAATTCTTAGAAAATTACCTTAACTCAGCATATGAATGCTTGTGTCAGTGTCAGCCAGTTTGGCTTTGCTGGTATATACCGTTACTGCCACGTGTTTACAACAGGGTTACGGTATGTTAAACAGTTACTTCTCACAATATTTTATACTTTTTCATCTGTCTTTCGCGACTGACTCCTGCTAAGCCACGTTTTAGTATGTCAGAATACTACAGCTTGGCTTCGGGGACGGTTAGTCCAATTCTCTGGTTAGTAGAAGCTGCCTATTAGGACTATTTGTTAGAAATAGCGGTTAGACTTGAAACTGTAGATTTTGTATGGACATTGGGTTTTCTCTCGCTTACGTTCAAAGTCATTAGGCATTAAGTATATAAATTAGCCGATGTGTAATGCTTAATGAATTATATATTAACGTTTATCATTTGTTGCTGGCAAACTTTACTTCACTTTATTCTAACTGTACAATGAACGAACTTTTTTTTTAGAGAAAAAATCAACCCATTCCTCATTCTGGAACTTCATTTTCCTTGCATATATTAAGAAGGGTTCTAGTATTATTAGGACGCCTTCATATGCTGTCGTCGACTGTTGTTTTATATAGCCAATAAAATGCCTAGAAGAAAGGTACTACCGAAAAGATTGGGACGCTAATTTTTCTTTATAATGTTTTAAAAGGGGAGAAACGCTCGTACAATTTGGGGGGGGGTCAGAGGCATAGAAATAAACTGCGCTATTCGACTTAAAGGCCTCCCAGAGCAGATTTCAGCCTGAAAACTGCTGTCAACAGTTTTTCTGTGGTAGATGATTCTCGCAGTAAAATAGTGAACGACAACTGGCTAATAATATTCGAATGCAATGGGTCAGGGCAGTTATCCTGATTACCTCTCGTATGTCAGTGAGAGAGTCACGAGTGACCTCTTTAATCACACTCGGTGTACTTGTACTCAATAGAACAACCCCACTCCGTATTTTATAAGTCGGCAATCTGTTGTAAGCATTTCTTTTCCTAATTGCTGCAGTAAATCATTTTACCTTACCACGTGCATGTGCAGCATTTCATTACAACTGTATAATTGTTACAGAGCAGTGCATCTAAGATTTTATGCATGAATGTACTGAAGAGCAAGTGACGTTTCAGCATAGAAATGTCAGTCACTTGTAGAAATGCGTCATTTCTCAAAATGTCATGGCTATTTGTGTAATCTCTCTGAACAAAGGAATTTTTCTTTAAATATACATTTTCTGATGATTATAGTAGTAAAATTCGCATTAATAATCTATAAGAATATACATTTTTACTATCCACTTTTAGCACGATCTCGAAGATAGCGGCAATGAAATTTATACAGCTTCATTTGATCTTGTTTGTATTTTATAGTTTTGGGGTACATTATCAGTTGAAGTTTAAAAGCATCGCCTTATATAAGCAACAGTTATTCTGTGAGTAACATGTAATTAATCATGAATAGTGGGAAATTATAAAAAAAATGTATCACGCAGAGCGGATCTTCAGAAGAGCAGACGAAGGCCTGAAACTGCATGCTTCTATATCTTCTTTAAACAAAAACGTACAGAAAATCTTAATAACTTTCTGAGCTTTCCTTGTTAATGCACGAGAATAATTTAATAATTAAAACTTTTAAATAATTCTTAGATTGTGTCCTTAATTTAGCTGTACTGTAAATTGTTAGTATAATACATTTCTGTCAACAACGAGTGTGAGTTATGGAAGTTCATGGAATATGGAATAACAGTCAGTTCTTGTGGTCTAGTGGTAGCCATATTTGCCTCGTAGACCCAAGATCGTGGGTCAATACTAGACAGGGTCGATGACCTTTTTCGTTCATAAAAATTCTAAATATGGCTTCCTAAGTGGGTTCCATGTTGCAGATTTGCGGCACGTAAAAACCTCAAGCCAAAAGGGAAAGGCCTTTAAGTAAAGTTTATACAGCGTTTTCACACCCTATATTATTAAATGAGACGCTAATGTTAAACCTTTCTTTAAATAAACCAAATAAAAACAATAATAATGACAAATTTATTCAACACAGTAACGCGAAGTTAAATGCCACTAGAGCAGCAACGGAGATAACTAATCTCACATCATTAACACATCCACCATACGGTCCAGGCGCAATCTTCCAATGAAGAACTTCAGATTGATGTAAGGAACGGGCTGTTGAAATATGTGAATGGCTTCATCGACTTGTTTATTGTCGGCAGTAGTGAGCGTATTGTATGTTAACCTTCACCAGTGAATGGAACAGATATATTCAGTATATTAATTTTCATTAAAGGTATAGCAAACACCCGCGCTCTATAGGATATGAAAGCCCTAACAGAATATTCAACTATCGTAATAAATGTAACACAACTAATTATTGCATATTGTGTATTTGTAATCGAGTTCTTTCTCCACATGCAAACTCGCAACCAGTCTATTTCATAGAGGCACCCATAATTTTTTACTGTGTACATTTGGTTAATTACACAACAAGGCAATTAAGATGAATGCCCGGTTAGAATGTAAAGCATATTCTAAAGTTAAACCTAGCAAGATAGTATGTTTTATCCTCTAATGAAGGTTTAAAAGGAACTATGGTACAACATACTTGACTTTAAAATAGACTTTTACAAGTTTTTTCTCTCTCTCAGAACTGTATAATACATCCAGTTGATATGCTGAACAAATTACGTTCTTATGCGATAAATTTCCCTTAGAGATTATATCAACAGCCACAAATCAGCCAGATAAACCAATACACCTTAATGGAAAATATTTGTCATCAGTGTCAACAAAGGCTGGGAGAGATAAAGAAGTACGCACTTCATTTTGTAGGTTCTATTTTGGTTCACTGTATCTCACAAGGAAGCAAGCACATCGCAGATGGACGTGGTTTCAGATGTGAGTCCGCTGTTCTACATCCTACGGTTACTGGGATTAGCGCCATTCGGGATTGTGACATCTCATGGGATGAAGAAGTTTGAGACATCAACAGCAGCTATGATATACAGCATCGTCTTGTTTGTAGCTATGCAAGTGCTTTTCGTTTGTACTTTTTGGGTTGTGCTACATAAATATGAGTTTCCTGGATTTCTGAGATTTGTCTCAATGGTGATGATGACCATATACTATGCACCCACTCTCCTAATTATATTCAGTTTGTTCGGCCGCAACAGTTTTGTTGATCTCATCCATGCTCTTGAGATATTTGATTTGATGCAGAACTTTGACATATCTTTCAGAGTTTCAGTCAAACGATCTCTGATTGTGCAGCTCAGTTTTAGCATTCTTATTAACGGGACAATAAACGCTTTGTACATGGCGTATTCGCAATTGCCAAATAAACTTCAACATCTCTTAGAAATCTGGTCAGGTTTACATGCTATCATCTTCTCTATTAACGACCTGCTTATATTCAATCTCTTTTTATTGTTAAAACACCGATTTAAAGGGATTAATTTACAATTACTTTCATTCGTACGCAGTACTAGTGTCATATATAAAGTGACAAGAAGACTTGATAAACTTCAAAGGCCGATACTTCATCCAACCAAAAGTAAGGAATTCTCTGTAAGTGAAATCTGCCTCATCTCTGAACTGCACGATTTACTGTGTGACTTCTCAGAACAACTGAATTCTTCTTTCTCGATTCATATTCTGCTTACGGTATTGACGAAGTTCACTGTAATAGTATTTGGAATATATTTTTATGTAATTTGGCTCCTGAATCATGACATGGGAGAACTCGATAGCTGCTCAGAAGTAAGTCTGACTCTCACCTGGTCATGTTTCAACCTGGTTGTACTTGTCGTCATTCTCTGGACGTCTGGCTCGACATCTTCCGAGGTAAGAAGCTTTATAAAAACATTGAACACAAAGATTTTTCTTCTTTCATTGCTTGGTAAGCTTTATCTATGCCCCATTCTATGATACATTGTGTTCCAATTGTCTAGAACTTGATTTACCACCCAGAGGGTGGTAAATCAAGAATGTACGTATATCTGTTAGATTATGCATTGCAATGTCTGTCACTAAAAGAACACTAAAATTATGGATAAAAACTTAATGAAAATTGATAAAAGTGTCGATAAAGAACTGGCTACGAGTATAGTATACGCACTCAAAAGACTGATGAAGCATCAGGGACATGTGTTAATTTCGTAGCCATAAAAGCTATCCCAAGATAATCGAAATTCTTTTCTGTTTTGTTTTCTACAACCGTTTATAACGATAGCCATTTAAAAGTGAAAATGTGGGCAGTTTACCTTAAAGAATTACACATCCACTTTTGTCATAGAATTCTTTATTATCCTTATAAAAGACAATTTGAGGTAAAAATGAAATACGGAAAAGAAGAATTGAATGCAGCGCGCCTAAACAAGGCCATGCTGTTACTGTGTATAATAAGTACATAGTTTCCTCATTTGAACAGTCAGTTGAAGTTTGCTGTTAATGCATTATTTGTGCCTTAGAGCAATTCAGTTTGCGGTTAAGAGAGCAATAAAAATGAGTCATTGTGAAATTGTGTGCCAGTGTTGGATTAACTGCACTGTCTTGCTGTCCTGCTTAATGCTGTCAGTGAATTTTGCTTCTATATTGAAATGTTATTACTATAACAAAGGACAATTGAAGTAATCAAAGAAGGCAGTAAATACTGCAGAACGAAAAGAAAGTTACGGCAGAAATTGGAACGATTACGGTGTCTCACTTGTTAAAGCAAAATACCATTATTAGGCGGCAGAAATTGTGACGTAAATATATCCACTTTGAAACACTTCCATAGCGCAGAAAAAATTCATTACGGAATGAAACTTATATTGTGTGCACGTTATAATTGATCAAAATTGTACGAGTGGAAATGAGAGGGAATTTTGTCCATCGATAGAGCAGCTACTGGCGAAACCTTGGCACCACAGCCTGCGCTCAGCTGCGGGCGAAGGCCTAAAAAAAACTTGTAACAGCAGAAGGTGTAGCAGAAAGTATGTGTGGATGAGCCAATATAAAAACACTTGGGATAAATTCTTTCTGTTATTCACTCGTGAAAATGTAATTTGAGTGATCATTCTGAAACACCTGTTTAAACGTGAATGAAGAATTTCTTATGATGACAATGCACAATCGGTTTTTCCCAAACTCGATGAGATAAGGAGCACAGAAAAGAATAAAATCAATTCTCTCTAACATGTACAATATACACACGAGCATTTAGTCTACTGTTAAATTTATTAAAAGCAACTTGAGTGTTTGTGCTAAAACATTTATCATGTCGAAATTGAGTTCTTTGCTGAGTTGTAAATTACACGGCTATTCGGTTCGGAGGCACTTTCGACTGATGGAGCTATACTCTTTCGAAAATTCTGTGAAAAGTTCATTAATCATGAAAAAAAGTACGTTATAACCCAACACTTTGTAACAACATAACATAAGTCTGGGGTTTTTAAAATGGCCGGGCCTAAGATCATTTTAATATCAACACAGTTGCAACATCCAGCAAACAATCTATTTTCCCTGATCTATGTAAAGCTTTCTTAGACTCGGGAATTCCGTTCTGGAAACTGGAATAAAAAAAAAAAATCCCTCGGTCATGGATGTTTCTTGATTAGTTCAACATAACAGTTTAATTTCTCAGATACAATAGGGTAATAAGACTGACGTATTGTCTGCACGTCAGCTGTGAGGAAGCGTGAAAAAACAAATAAAAAAATCTCTAAAAAGAAACATGGAAACAAAGGTGTTATTGACTCAACAATGTTAGAACAAAATAGATAATCAGAAAGGGAATGCATTTGTTCCTTACAAGAAACATTATTTCATTGCAGATCGTGATCTCTTTGAATATTAGTTTAAAGAGTAAGAAAAACCAAATATATTAACTTAATGAAATATTTTTAAGTAGTTGCCATGCCAGAAAAACAATAAAATCATGTAAAACAGAATCGAAGAAAAAAGTTAAAAATATAAAAAAGTAGGTATCGGCGATCATTTAGGAAAACGTTTTCCGCAAACCCTTTACATCTCCAATTTTATAAATCATTAGCAATATATTAAGTAATATATATAAATGCAGCATATAAAGTATTTAGGAATCATTAAAATTGAAAAAAAAAAAAACATGTACATAATTACAGAGAGGCGTTGATGAGATAACAAAATGTAATTTGTTTCATATACTGGATATTTTATGTGAATTATTAACACATACCAGCTTATAAAAAAAGAAACACGGGTTTATTTCTTCTTGCACTTAGGAACAACGCAAATGTAATGAATATCGATTGCTATTTTTAAACTAGAAATTATACATATGTCAGATACTTATCAATAATATACGATACATCTAAATGTTTGAACATGCACTTTAATATCAACCTTAATGAAATATTTAGTTATATCAGTTAACATTGAGACATCACAGATAGTTTGAAAGTGACGTACAACGTGGAAGTGCAGTCATCATCTGAAACCTTCTGCTGCTCATGATCATAATTAGTTTGTCAAAGTGAAAGAAGTTTAAATTTTCAAAACGGCCCTCAGAAGCAGATGTATATTTAAAAGTGTATCTTTAGAAAGCGCAAAGAAAAGAGGTTCAGTGATGGCTATGGACATCATCTCAGCTATCAGACCGCTGTTTTATGTTATGCGACTTCTTGGACTAGCGCCGTATCAGATACTCACATCCCGCAATGGCAAGGTGTTGAAGATTTCTAGACCGGTGTTGGTGTACAGCGTTGTTCTGTTAGTGATGTTTATCATCTCTATGTCAATATACATTTGGCTCTTAATATGCAGTTTACATAGTTCCGGAATTGTGAAGGTGGTAGGAGGGATAATTTCTGCAACATATATGTCTTTCATAATATTACACATATTTATGTTTTTGGATATTCGAACTCTGCCGAACATCGTTTCTGGACTCAACGCATTTGACACTGTGGAGAACTTCGACAAAACCAAATATTCTGCACTGTATCGCTCTTTAATTCTGCAACTTTGCGCTATTTTTCTGAATTCAAATGTAGCAACCGCTACCTATATGATAAAACAGAGATATTCCTCCACTTTTCACTTTTGTATCATGTATCTCACAACCTGTGCATACCTTATCTTAGTTAACGTTTTTGACGTTTTTGTGAGTATGATTTTAATATCACTATATGAACGTTTCAGAGCAGTGAATATGAATATCGGCTATTTCGATGAAGCATACACTGAAGAGGGATCTTTGCCGTTGCAAGAAAAACACGTGCCAGTGATGCCTCAGTGTAAAAAACGTTCATCTCTTGTAGAAATTCAACATGTTTCAAGACTTCATGGCTTTCTCTGTGATCTCGCTGAAGAAATAAACCTTTTATTTCGTGTACATTTTCTGCTGATTATAGTGATGAAATTCACAACGGTAACCTATAGGACATACCTTTTTATAATGTGGATGCTTAACCAATATCTCGGAGATTATGGTAACGCCTGGGAAATTTGTCAAGGTATTATTTGGTCTTGTTGGAACGTATTAGTTTTGGTGTACATTATCAGCTGCAGCTCAAAGGCGTCTTCTGAGGTAAGCAACTTTTATCTTCTAAGTAAACAATTAATTGTATAATGAGAAATTGTAACAAATGTTATAGACAGAGTTGAGCTTCAGAAGGGAAGTGAGTTTGAAACTAATGGGTTGTTGATTCAATGCGATAGAGCGTTAAAACCCGTCTTTTCAAAAATAGAAAGAATAAGTGTAGTTATGTAGAATAAACAAAAGGCCTTCATGAACAATACTGTAAGGAAATAAGGTGCATTAATACAAGTAAAACTCATAAACAATGCTTTTAGAAAACATCCTTTCATAACTCAATTCATGAGAATGAAGGTGATGCTTGTTTCAGTTTCAACAAAAGTTTAGTTTTATTGATAGTTCCCGCGACTACGGTTAGTGTCAAGTGCTTACAACAGTGCAGCGGTATGTCCAACCCATCTTCATAACGTTACTGGATTGCTGTTTGATCTCGTGTTCGCTATTGCGACTCCTGCTAAGCCAGGTGCTATCGTATGTCAGAACATTACAGCCTGCTTCGGGATCGGTTCGTCTAAATCTCTGCTTCCTTCCTTATTAGATTACTTGTTTCATATGTGAGGTTTTGTTTAGAAATTTTAGATTTTGTACGGATATCAGTTCTTCTCTAGCATCTGTTTAAGGTTATTAAGCATTTATTATAGAGGGAAGCCCGGTGGGCAATGTTTATTCAATTGTCATTGTTTGTGTGGGTGCAAATTTTGCTTTACCGCATTTACTTTATAAAACGGCCGCACAAAATTGAACTTCTCTCCTTGTTGTGAAGTTCCTGGAGTTTGAGTAGCAATTTCGTATATCTTTTGTTTACTTATGTGTATTAAGATGACCTCTAGTACTAATAAAATGCCTCCAACTACTTTTGTTCACTGCTGTTATACATTTAATTTAATGTAATGTAGTCTAGGAAAGAGGTGTTGTCGAGTTCTTCCTCATAACTTTGTGAAAACTGTTTGAGGTCAGCTTGTACAGCGTTATGGACAAGAAACGCAACGGTAGTGCGTCAGAGGACTGAAGAACCCCTCCAGAGAAATACATTGCAATCAGACTTCAGGTGAAAAACTCATGTCAACAGTTTTTTGAAACAAATTATCCTTGGAACGGCGAAATCTGGCTGCAATCATTCGAATGCGAATGGCCTTTGACATTTATTCTAAAAAAAAACCCGTCTCTTCGAAGTGATGGATTTTGCAGTGACCCTCCAGAAATTACTGATCTGAATCTCATTCTGCTCACTTAAACTCATTAGAATACAAGTCTACAACCTCTGCTGTTTGCGATCTTCTTAGCATCGGCTCTCCCCTACATGGCTGCAATTAATCAGTTTACCTGTCATTCATTTGCTATTTACAATATGCCCATATACAGTTGTGATAATGTTAGTTTTACATTGGCCGTTTTCATATTTCCTAACTGTTATATTTACTATTTCTATCTGATATTACATCAAGATTAGCACACAGACAAGAACTAACCATTCTCTCTAGACGAGTCCCTAACGATTGGTTAGTTATTCACAAACGGAAGGTAAAAAATGTAGAAGGGAGAAAAGGACATGCTTGACTATATGCACCTATACTTGTTTTACACGCATAGCTAAACAAGATTCGTCCATTTGTGGTAAATACATCTTAAATTGGGGCACAGATACACGCAATTGGGTAGTTAACGGTGATTGGACTGGTGGGTTTTATGTACGGCACAAAAACAAGAAAGAACCGTAATGCAAGTAAGTTACCACAGCTTTTAACGGTCGGTGCTGGAGCATGGGCGCTGTGGCGTGGTCATGTCCAGAAGCTTTTATTGATTTTAGCCCTCGGATGACTGATACAGCCTTTATTGGGGTTATATTTGGAGTGTGGATGCCATCTTGCATCCGGTGCTCCTACAGGAAACATTTCCTCCTTCTCTTTCTCCACGATCTCCTCTATGATCTCAGTGAAGTTTTTGTCATGGGGGGCATTTCGGGACTCGGATTGAGTCTCCAATGCCGTCGATTTCTCGCGGGAGGGTAGAAGTGTGTCTCCCGCGAGTACCCAAATTGGAAGGACGTGTACTGATTAATTAATTTTTTGTACACCCCGGGTGACTTACACACCTTCAACGAAGATGCCAGTGAAGTTCTTGTCCTGGAGTCATCACTGGCTGGAACTGAATCTCCAGGTAGTTCTCAAAGGCCGTGGATTTCTCTCGTGGGGCAGAAGAGAGTCTCCTGCAAGTACCATGAATTGGAAATGCATGTACTGTTTTGCCTTTTTGTAGACTACGGATGACCCACCAGGTTTCTTGTGTTGTAGGGTCAACGTGTTGCATTTAGTTATACATTAGCCTGAAAGGTGCGACGTAAGTATAACTTTCTCACTAGGGATTTGAACGCTGGTGTGTTGCGAGGCTCCCGTGGTGACGGACGCGCTGCCATAGTTCTTATGAGCCGCCGGAGCTAATTTTGAATGGTCATGGAGTTTTGATGTTCATACACGGTATGTGTTAGCGCAAGCCTTGTTTAGTATTTGGTCAGAGAAGGCTGTAGCCGCGGCCTCGAGAGCCTCAATCCAGTCATTCAGCAGCTAGGGTCTACAACTCAGGCAAGCAGCGTGAGTGCTGCATCCCAGTCCGTCTTTTCACAACACTCCAGAAAATGCAGAGTGGTCAGGGTCACGTCTCTATTCGCACTATAGGGTCATACCAACAATAGGACCAGAAGAAATGGAATGTCCTTGGTGATAATGATGTCCAGTACATTTGAACTGTCGCCGCGAGTCGGGTGTCACGTTGTACCTCTAGGACCATGAGCGATTAGTGGCGGTTTTCCACTGATGAGGCGGTAGAGAGCTTGGCCTCTTCTGTTCATTTGGTGGTTGTGCCAGTGCTAATGTTTCGCATTGAGGTCTCCTGCTATACAGACAATTAGGAGCAGGTTAAGTAGAGCAATGTAGTCAAGTGATACCCCACTGTTTTCTGTGTTTGACTCCAGTTTGCTATTGCTGCTAATGATAAAATTAACAACACATGTCTTAGGCACCAAACTCTTCAATTTCATGATTTTTGTTCTCAAAGAAGCTAATAACTGATAACCGTTCTTCATTCAAAAGCTCTTTGTGGAAACATCTGCTTCAAGTTAAAAAAATGTCTGTACTAGTAAAATGGCCGAATTTAAGTGTTAAATTTGTTTTCACGAATTCGTGTTTTTTTTTTTTTTTTTTTTTTTTTTCCCCATTTTTCATTCATTTGAATGAGTTATTTAGGAGAATATGTCAATCGTCAACGGTAATTATACCAGTATTTTTAACGCTTTGTTCGCATCGCTATTGCAAATGTCTGATTGTTTCAGCATAATCGGCCAGAATACAACATACCAATAAACGAACTAGTACTATATATTTATAGCTACGAGGTTAGGTGCATAAGTTTCCGGTCTAGCCGATAAGGAATATCACCTTCAGAGAATCCTTATCTGACATCATACCTTACCTGTTAAGTAAATTGAAGCTGTAACTTCCACTCTGTTGTGTTCAGTTCAGATATAGTTGCATAAAGAAGGCCATGTGTAGAAGATTATATGTTCAAAATGGAGTATCGAACTGTTAAGTTCTTCACAAAGGAAACTCTTACTCCAAACGAAATTAAACAGCGATTGGACAGTGTATGTGGGAAAGCATCCCCCTCATATTCTACCGTAAAATAATGGGCCAAACCTTTTCGAATGGCCGAGAACACTTCGAAGACTGAGAGCGTGCAGGTCGGCCCTTGGAGGTGCTCACTTCTGAAAATATTTTTTGGAGCTCTTCCATGGCAACGAGAGAGAAATTCTGCAAACATTTGTTACAGCAGCTGAAATTATGGTCCTCTACTATGATCCCTTGTCCAAAAGAGAATCAATGGAGTGGCGTAAACCTGGCGAAGCACCGCCTTATAGGCCAAGGTCACTCAGTCAACCAACAAGATCATGGCCACAATCTTTTGGGACTGTGAAGGAATACTCTTCATTGACCTCAAGGAGAGGAACACAACAGTAAATGGGGAGTACTATGTTGCCTACTGTACAGACTATATGGTTCCATTAAATAGAAAAAGCGAGGAAAGCTGGTGTGCGCCTTCATGACAACGCGCCTGTGCACACAGCTCTTGTTGCAATGGAAGCTGTGAAGAAATGTGGGTTCAAGGAGACCGACCATCCACCCTACAGCCCAGTTCTAGCTCCCAGTGACTATTTCCTCTTCTCAAAACTCAAGAAGGACCTTCGAGGAAGGAAATTTAAGTGTGAAGAAGAAATGATAGATGCTGTTTATGCCGATTTTTCAGACAAGACTTCTGCCTATGGGAGGGGGGGGGGTTGAAAGGTTAATTCTAAGACGAGAGAAGTGTATTGCAACGAAGGGTAACTATATTGAAAAGTGGAATAAAGATTTTGACTTTATCATGCATAGAAAATGGTAGGCCGCAAACTTATTACCTACCCGCGTACCTGGTGACCTATGAAAATGCCTACCAATTACACGATGACCAAAAGCATTTCCTAAAATATTTTTTCGACATTGTGTTTTTGAGGTTGCATATCATGATTATGTAGTGCTAGTGTTACAAAGTCTTAAAATTTTTGAAAATATTATTGCCTGTTTACATTTTACTGTTTTCGTTTGTCCGTATTATATTTCTTTCTAGAAATACGTTCTATTATAAAATGTGAGTAAAATAACACCAGCCGGTAACTTCAACTTGTTGAATAATTGTGTTCGGGTTAATTTCCGCCTATGTGTTGAAATTGAGAGGGTTAAACTTCCATTTAACTCAACTTGCACATGCTATTTGTCTAGCCATTCAATGTTATTCTGAATATTTGTTAACATTTTACAAATCGAAAGCAACTCAAATTTGCTTATCTTTTACTTTGAGTTCAAAATTCTCATTTTATAGCGATAGAGACAAAAATACCTACTCAGAATTTGCCATGCAGAATAACTCAGCTACAAACGTTATGACACTTTATTAGTACCGCAAACATTAAATGCATTTGACAACAAATCATTTATTGCAAGAGAATGAGCATCAATGATAAATGTTAACTTAAAAATATAAATATGCATTGTGTTTCAATCAGAAAAGCAATAAGCCCACTTTAAATAGCAGTGAGAAAACAGTTAAAACGTAAAAAAAATATTTGCTCGTCATTTTGAAAATTCATATTTTGGAACACACTATATTATGTGCAAAAATTTAAGAGATATAAAATGCAGCATTTAAAGCATTTAGAAAACATTCAAATTTCAAAGATCTATGATTTTTGTTCAACACCTAAGTAAACGAAGATAAAGGCACTGGTGAATATATATTTGTTCCGTTCATTATAGATCTATTATGTGAATTATCAAGAAGTGCCTGTTTATAAAAGCAGTAAGAGGCATTTTATTATTACTTGTTTCACTTCCAAAAATGGTAAGGTAATTACTATCGATTGATATTTCCTTAATGGACACTCTACTCATGCAGACATTTATCAACAAGCACTTTAAAATGAAACATTAATAAGAGATTTTAGTTGTATGTATTAAACCTGAGACATTACAGACAGTTTGAAAGTGACATATAACGTGGCAGTGCAATCGCTCAAAGTCTGTCCAAGTGAAGGAACTCAAATCTTCAAAACAGTCTGACAAGCAGATGTGTATTTGAAAGCTACATCTTTAGCAAATACCTAAAAGAAGTTCAGTGATGGCTAAGGACGTCATCTCAGCTATCAGTCCGCTGTTTTATGTTATGCGACTTCTTGGACTAGCGCCGTATCGGATAGTCACATCCCGCAACGTCAGGATGCTGAAGATTTCGAGACCACTGTTTGTGTACAGCGTTGTTCTGTTAGCCATATTTATCATATATCAGGCACACTGCTTTTGGTATATGACATATGGGTTGTTTAGTCCTGTGGTAATGAGGTTTTTTGGAGGGATTATTTCTGGAACATATGCATGTTGTATATTATTGCACACATTTTCAATTTTAAATATCCGTGATTTCCCGAACATTGTGTCTGAATTCAACACTTTTGATACTGTGCAGAACTTCGACAAAACCAAATATTCTGCACTGTATCGCTCTTTAATTCTGCAACTTTGCGTTAATTTTCTGAATTCAAATATAGCAACCGCTGCATATATGATAAAACAGAAAATTACCATCACTTTCTACTCATGCGTCATGTATCTCACGTCCTATGCATATGTTCTCTTATTTAGCGCCATTGACGTTTTTGTAAGCATCATTTTAATATCTCTGTATCAGCGTTACAGAGCACTGAATGTGAATATATGCTCAATCGGTGACGAATATACTCAAGGGGAAACCTTGTCACTGCAACAAAGTCACATGTCCATGACGTTTCGGTATACAAAATGTCGGTTTATTTTAAAAATTCAACATTTGTCAAGACTTCATAACTTTCTATGTGATCTCGCTGAAGAAATCAACCATTTTTTCAGCGTAAAATTTTTGGTGATTGTACTAGTGAAATTCATATCAATAATGTATGGATCATTTCTTTTTATAATCTGGATGCTTAACCAAGATCTCGGAGATTTTGGTAATGTCTGGGAAATTTGTCCAGGCCTTATTTGCTCTTGTTGGAATGTTATAGTCTTGGCGTACATTATCAGGTGCAGCTTAAACGCGTCTTCTGAGGTAAGCAACTATTTACTCTATGTAAACAGTTATAATTATGTAGAGTTAGAAATTATAACAAATTTATCACCCAGAATTGATTTTCAGACCAGCAGCATTGAATGTAAAACAAATGGATCGTAGATACAAAGAGATAAAAATTTTGTTCACATTCTTTTCAAAAATTAAAAATTAAGTATCAAAGTGGAATCAAAATCAATGGCTTCATTGATTCTGAAAGTTTTGATTTAGGTTTACTTGTATCTCTTGGGACTACTATCACTAAATAAACAACGCATGGTTTGTCCTACCATTTCTCTTTAAGTTACTTGACTGCTGCCTGTGCTCATTCTCGTGACTGCGACTCCATATGGGCTACCGTGGATCAAAACACATCGGCCTATTTAGGGAACAGTTAATCTAATTCTCTGCTCAGGGAATTCGAATTAAGTTGCGAATATGAGGATTTACTTTGAAATGTAGGTTTAATATAGATATCGGTATTTATTTGGTTTCTGTTTAAGATAATTAAGCATTAAATATACACAGAACCTGGTTCACAATATTTTAACGTTTTATTTTTTATTGTTTGAATGAAGTAAATTTTTATTATAGTGCATTTTTATTGCTATGTTTAGTTCCTGGTGATTGATTCGTTATTTGTTTTCTGTAATATTTGCAAGGCACCATTTCATTTCTTTACATATTAATAATACCGTCTAGGGCTATGGGACGCCTCCTAGTGCAGCCGCGGACTGCTGTTATACACTATTCATTTTAATGGGGCTGTAGAATCGCAACCGAAGCGGATGTGGAGTGAGCTTTTCTTCATTATGTTGAATACGCTGAGAGTCTCCTATAACGTTATAGATAGGATGAAACTTTAGCGTACATGGACTTAAAACTCCCTCCAGAGTAAGAGTTTACAAACAAACTAAAGCTAGAAAACTCCTGTCAACATCCTATAGGGATAGGTGAGTAATGGAGTATAATAATGCTCGGCATCATCTGGCTAAAATCATTGGATTGCGATCGGACCATGACAATTACTCTTAGTACCTCCACCGCATCTGGTAGAGTCTCCAGTGTGTCCATATGAACTTCCCGTAAGGGGGGGGGGGCGGCTTCGGTCGTTGCTCTACAGATGCTCCAGGTGCGGGCTCTGCGGACCCTGAGTACCCGTGGTACCTCTGACGTTACTAGAGGAAGCCGGGCCGGACTTGAGACGAGCCCCTCCCGAAAGGGAGTTGTCCGGATTGGGTTGGACTCGGCGTGGCAGTGGTTCCCGGAATTCACGGGTAATTGAGTACTCGCAAGAGCGGAGTGTCCCAGGGGAGTGCCTAAAAAATACTAAGTATGGCTTCCTTCGGAAGGGAAGTAAAGCCATGGGTACGTGTCGTACATTTACGGCACGATAAAGAACCTCAAGCCTGAAAGAAGAGGCCTCTGAGCAAAACTTGTAGGCCGTTTCATGCCCTGAATTGAATGGGACGCTGATGACCTGAGATGTTAAAGAGCGCCCATAAATAAACAAATCAAAAGAATTAAAATTACACTTCAGCCTTCTCTCTACCAGAGTTAATTTTACTGCAAAAAGCAGTACGGAAGCCATTAACTGTTACATGACAAATTCCAATGCATACAAACAAGTAAACTTGTTGCAGTAACGAATTAAAGTTTGGATGGAGGGAAAGGGCATTACCTAGAAATGTACCGGTTAGAGGAAATATTTTGTGCATTGTTTTTTTATGTAGGTAGAAAACAATTGGAGGTTTTCATCTCTAAAAACAGAGATATATCAGATAATTCTATTGTCAGTTCCCAGTTTCAAAGGTCCATAGATTTGGCAATTTTTAATATCCTTCAAAAATATACATATTTATTTGTAAAGAGATGGAATTGAATTACAATAAGAACAAGCAATTCAAACAGGGAGGGAAAATTTTAATTTGTCGAACTTCATTTTGTTTAATAAGAAATAGTCTTTCCTTTATATTAGTGAGTGTATTCCTAGAAATGATTCACTGGCATTCAATGTGGATTGTTTCCGTTCCTCAACAGTAGTATATCTAGTAAAAATACCCTTTCTTAGAGATAATTCCGTAACCAATAATCAGGATTCATATCTGCTGAACTAGGAGATCAATTCTTCTGAAAATGTCTGCCATTTACAAATGACAAAATATTATATAGTAGAATCCATGCAATAATGTATTTTGTGAGATGAAGCACCATCTTGCATGAAAATGTTTGGCATATCATGACTCTGTAATGCAGGTATTACAAAGTCTTAAAATATATGGAAATATCACTGCCTGTTTACATTACTGTTTTTACTTGTCCATATTAAATTTCTTTATAAAAACACGGTCCTATTATAAAATGTAAGTAAAACGACACCAGTGGGTAACATAAACATCATGCACCACTTGTTGAATAATTGTGCTCGGCATTATTTTCCGCGTATGTCCTGAAACTGTGAATGTTAGACCTTCATTTAGCTTATCTTCCACCAGCTGTGTAGACATTCAACGTTATGCTTAACATCTTTTACCATTTTCAAGGCGAAAGCAACGCGAATTTGTTTATCTTGTTCTGTGAGTTCAAAATAAATTTTCATTTTATAGGGATAGAGCAAAAAAATGCCTAGTGAAAATTCGCCACACTAAATAACTGGTCTACAAACGTTATGAAACTTTATTGCTCGCAAATATTATGTGTATTTGACAATAAATGGTGATCACTCCAATTCATTTACTGTTAAGAGCATGAGCTTGCATGAATACATGTTAACTTAAAAACAAGTTTAAAAATCCATTTTAATTAGAAAATCAATAAATCAACCTTCAATATGCTGAGAAAAATTAAAAGAAAATATTTTCTTGTCATTTGGGAAAATTTTAATTTTGACACACTCCGTATATCATAAATTATGAATTTTATGTGTGTAAAATGTTAAAAAATATAGAATGCAGCATTTTAAGTATTCGGAAAGCATGCAAAATAATTATTATATTTTTTGTTTAACATTTACATAAATGAAGATAAAAACATTGGTAAATTAATAAAATGTATATTTGTTCCACATATTATGCATTTTTGATGTGTATTATTAACATTCGTCAGTTTATAAAAATAGTAAGAAATATTTGTTTGTTTAATTTCCAAAAATGATAATGTAATTAATATCGATTGATTTTCTTAATGGAGACATGCAAGATACTTATCAAAAAGCACTTTAAAAGACGCCTTAATGAAAGGTTCTAGTTATATGTGTTAATGATGAAGCATACAAATAGTTTGAAAGTGACGTACAAAGTGGTAGTAAGGTCGCTCATAGACTGTCAAAGTGAAGCAGCTCAAATCTTCAAAATATTCCTGACAAGCAGATGTATAGTTAAAAGGTGTATCTTTAGAAAATACCAAAAAGGAGTTCAGTGATGGCTACGGACGTTATCTCAGCTATCAGTCCGCTGTTTTATGTTATGCGACTTCTTGGGCTAGCACCGTATCGGATAGTCACATCCCGTAACGGCAGGATGTTGAAGGTTTCTAGACCGGTGTTGGTGTACAGCGTTGTTCTGTTAGTCGTTTTTACCACTTATCAGTCACTATGTTTTTTTTACTTAATATACATATTTGATAGTCCCGGGGTTATGAAGGTTGTTGGAGGAATAATTATTGGAACAGAAGCATCCACCATAATACTACAAACATTTATGCTTTTCAATGTTCGAACTCTCCCAAACATTGTTTTTAGATTGAACGTTTTTGACACTATGCAGAACTTTGAAAAAACCAAATATTCTGGAATGTATCGCGTTTTATATCTACAAGTTTGCGTAAATTTTCTGAATTCAATTACAGCAACCGCTGTAAATATGATAAAACCAAACGTTTCCATAGATTTCTGCTTTGGTATCATGTATCTCGCATCCTGTGCATATTTTTCCTTATTTAACACTATTGACGTTTTTGTAAGTATCATTTTAATATCTCTGTATCAACGTTACAGAGCATTAAATGTGCATATAAGATCTTTCGATGAAGAATATACTGAAGAGGAATCTTTGCCGCTGCAAGAAAGACACACGCCCGTTATGTTTCATTGTAAAAATCGTCCGTCTGTTGCACAAATTGGACATGTGTCTGATCTTCATGCCTTTCTGTGTGATCTCGCTGAAGAAATCAACTTTTATCTTCGTGTACATTTTCTGGTGATTGTGCTGCTGAAATTCACATCGATAATTTATGGGACATACCTTTTTATCACCTGGATGCTGAACCAAAATCTCGGAGATTTTGATGACGACTGGGGAATTTGTCAAGGACTTAGTTGGTCTTGTTGGAATGCTATAGTTTTGGCGTACATTATCAGGTGCAGCTTGAAGGTGTCTTCTGAGGTAAGCAATTATTTATCCAGTGAGTAAACAATTAACTGTACGTAGGTTTATGTAAAAGAACCTGAAACCTGAAAGCATAATCAATTGGTCATCTCACGCTCTATATTGAATGAGACCCTAATGATAAAGAATGTTAAACATAGTCCATAAATTACATTAATAATAATAATAATAATAATAATAATAATAATCTTAAGGATAAATCTCTTCAATTTCAAGAGATTTCTTCTTAAAAGAGCTAATAGTTGATAACCGTTCTTAATTCATAAGCGCTATGTGGAAACATATGCTTCAAGTTCAATAGTCACTATATTGTAAAATGGTTGAAGATTAAGTGTCAAATCCGTTTTCGTATAAAGTGTAATGCGTCATTTGAGCAGACAAATGAAATTTCTCATTTGCATGAGTGGTTTAGGGTGTATTTTTTGTTGATTTGCAAATCTCAAGTCAAAAGTAATTATATTTCATTGAGATTTATTCGCATCCTATTGAAAAAGTATGCTTATGTCCGGCATAAACGGCAAGAAAGCATGTCACTAAACGAATAATGTGCTATATTTTATAGTGAAAATGTTTAAATTAGGGTAGGTAAATGTGCATTTCAATGTGGAAAGCCAGAAGAGGGAAAATCTCTTCCACCACGAGTTAAGCGAGCGACACCAGGACTTGTAAAAATTGTGCAATGCATCAGATTGTCGATGTGTCGCTATGGAGACGCCGACATTTCTTAAGGTGCCATTACGCTCCAGGTTATTATTGTTTATAATGCATCAAAACGAAAAGATATTTACTATCAGAAGGCAAAAACATTTCAACCAACCTTTGAACGTAAGTAGAAAACAATTGGAGGTTTTCATCTCTAAAAACAAACAGAGATATATCAGGTTATTCTAATGTCCGTTCCCAGTTTCAAAGGTCCAAGGATTGGGGAATTTTTCATATCCTTCAAAAAATATACATATTTATTTGTAAAGAGATGGAATTGAATTACATTAAGAATAAGCAATTCAAACAGGGGAGAAACATTTTAATTTGTCCATCTTCATGTTATTTAATCAGAAATAGTCTTTCCTTTATGTTAGTAAGTGCTTTACTAGAAATGATTGACTGGCACTGATTGTTTCCGTTCCGTAGTACATCTAGTAAAAATACCCTTTCTTAGAGATAGTCCCGTAACCAATAGTCAGGATTCATATCTGATGAACTAGGAGGCCAAATGTACTAAAAATGCCTGCCATTATGACGAAATGATGTCTAATAAAGTCCTTACAACATTATGTTTTGTGAAATGAGGCGCCATCTTGCATGAAAATAATATTTTGGAAATGATTCTGTAATGCAGTCATAACAAAGTATTAAAATATATGGAAATATCACTGCCTGTTTACATTTTCTGTTTTTATATGTCCATATCACATTTCTTTATAAAAATTCGATTCTATTAAAAATGTGAGTAAAACGACACCAGCAGGTTACATGAACATCATGTACTCCTTGTTGAATAATTGTGCTCGGCACTATTTTCCGCGTATGTCCTGAAACTGAGAATGTTAGACCTTCATTTATCTTATCTTCCACCAGTCATTTATGTAGCTATTCAACGTTATTCTTAATACCTGTTAACATTTTCTAAGCGAAAACGACGCGAATTTGCTTACCTTGTTCTCCGAGTTCAAAATAATCTTTCATTTTATAGAGATAGAGCAAAAAATGTCTACTCAGAATTTTTCATACTGAATAACTTGTTTACAAACGTTATGAAACTTTATTGGTCAGAAATATTATGTGTATTTGATAATAAATGGTGCTCATTTTCTGTTATGAGTATGAACATGCATGAATACATGTTTACTTAAAAATACAAAAATGTATTTTTGTAATTAGAAAATCAATAAATTCACTTTAAATATACTGAAATAAATTTTAAAAGTATTTCCTTTTCATTTGGGAAACTTTTAATTTAAACACACTCCGCATATCATTAACTATACATTTTATAAGTGTAAAATGTTAGAAAATATAAGATGCAGCATTTAAAGTATTCAGAAAGCATGCAAATGAATTATAAGCTTTTTGTTTAACATCTACATAAATGAAGATAAAAACATTGGTAAATTAATAAAATGTACATTTGTCCCACATATTACGGATTTTTAATGTACATTATTAACATTCGTCAGTTTATAAAAATAGTAAGAAATATTTGTTTGTTTAATTTCCGAAAAATGTTAATGTAATTAATATCGATTGTTATTTTCTTAATGGAGACATGCAAGATACTTATCAAAAAGCACTTTAAAAGACGCCTTAATGAAAGGTTCTAGTTATGTGTGTTAATGATGAAGCATAAAGATAATTTGAAAGTGACGTACAAAGTGGTAGTAAGGTCGCTCATAGACTGTCAAAGTGAAGTAGCTCAAATCTTCAACATATTCCTGACAAGCAGATGTATAGTTAAAAGGTGTATCTTTAGAAAATACCAAAAAAAGGGGTTCAGTGATGGCTAAGGACATCATCTCAGCTATCAGTCCGCTGTTTTACGTTATGCGACTTCTTGGACTAGCACCGTATCGGATAGTCACATCGGGCAACGGCAGGGTGTTGAAGATTTCGAGACCAGTGCTGGTGTACAGTGTTGTTCTGTTAGTCGTTTTTATCACTTACCAGTCACTATACTTTTTTTACTTAATATACAGCTTAGATAGTCCCGGGGTTATGAAGGTTGTTGGAGGAATAATTATTGGAACAGAAGCATCCCCCATAATAATACAAACATTTATGCTTTTCAATGTTCGAACTCTCCCAAACATTGTTTGTGGATTCAACGCTTTTGACACTATGCAGAACTTCGACAAAACCAAATATTCTGGAATGTATCGCTCTTTAATACTTTGGGTTTGTGTTATTTTTCTGAATTCAAATATTATAACCGCTGTATATATGATAACACCAAACGTTTCCATCAGTTTCTATTCATGTATCAATTATATTATATTCGGTGCATATGTTTCCTTATTTAACACTATGGATGCTTTTGTAAGTGCGATTTTAATATCCCTGTATCAACGTTACAGAACAGCAAATATGAATATAAGCTCTTTCGATGAAGAATATACTGAAGAGGAATCTTTGCCGCTGCAAGAAAGACACACGCCCGTTACGTTTCATTGTAAAAATCGTCCGTCTCTTGCACAAATTCGAAATGTGTCTGAATTTCATGCCTTTCTGTGTGATCTCGCTGAAGAAATCAACTTTTATCTTCGTGTACATTTTCTGGTGATTGTGCTGCTGAAATTCACATCGATAATTTATGGGACATACCTTTTTATCACCTGGATGCTGAACCAAAATCTCGGAGATTTTGATGACGACTGGGGAATTTGTCAAGGACTTAGTTGGTCTTGTTGGAATGCTATAGTTTTGGCGTACATTATCAGGTGCAGCTTGAAGGTGTCTTCTGAGGTAAGCAATTATTTATCCAGTAAGTAAACAATTAACTGTACATAGGTTTACGTAAAAGAACCTGAAACCTGAAAGCATAATCAATTGGTCATCTCACGCTCTATATTGAATGAGACCCTAATGATAAAGAATGTTAAACATAGTCCATAAATTACATTAATAATAATAATAATAATAATCTTAAGGATAAATCTCTTCAATTTCAAGAGATTTCTTCTTAAAAGAGCTAATAGTTGATAACCGTTCTTAATTCATAAGCGCTATGTGGAAACATATGCTTCAAGTTCAATAGTCACTATATTGTAAAATGGTTGAAGATTAAGTGTCAAATCCGTTTTCGTATAAAGTGTAATGCGTCATTTGAGCAGACAAATGAAATTTCTCATTTGCATGAGTGGTTTAGGGTGTATTTTTTGTTGATTTGCAAATCTCAAGTCAAAAGTAATTATATTTCATTGAGATTTATTCGCATCCTATTGAAAAAGTGTGCTTATGTCCGGCATAAACGGCAAGAAAGCATGTCACTAAACGAATAATGTGCTATATTTTATAGTGAAAATGTTTAAATTAGGGTAGGTAAATGTGCATTTCAATGTGGAAAGCCAGAAGAGGGAAAATCTCTTCCACCACGAGTTAAGCGAGCGACACCAGGACTTGTAAAAATTGTGCAATGCATCAGATTGTCGATGTGTCGCTATAGAGATGCCGACATTTCTTAAGGTGCCAGTACGCTCCAGGTTATTATTTTTTATAATGCATCAAAACGAAAAGATATTTACTATCAGAAGACAAAAACATTTCAACTAACCTTTGAACGTAAGTAGAAAACAATTGGAGGTTTTCATCTCTAAAAACAAACAGAGATATATCAGGTTATTCTAATGTCCGTTCCCAGTTTCAAAGGATCCATAGAACTGGGATTTTTTAAGATCCTTTTTCTTAGAGACAGTGCCGTAACCAATAGTGAGGATTCATATCTGACGAGCTACGAGGCCAATTGTTCTGAAATGCACGCCATTATGGCAAAATGTTGCCTAATAAAGTCCTTATGACATTATGTTTTGTGAGATTAGGCGCCATCTTTCATGAAAATAATATTTTGGATATGATTCTGTAATGCAGGTATTACAAAGTCTTAAGATATATGAAAATATCATCACTGCCTATTTACATGACTGTTTTTCCTTGTCCATATTACATTTCTTTATATAAATACGGTTCTATTATAAAATGTGAGTAATACGACATTGGCAGGTCACATCAACATCATGTACCCCTTGTTGAATAATTATGTTCGACACCATTTTCCGCGTATTCCTGAAATTATGAATGTTAGACTTCATTTACCTCATCTTCCACCAGCTATTTATGTAGCTATTCAATATATGTTTAATATATTTAATATATTATTTAATATATTATATTAATATTTAATTATTATTTAATATATTATTTAATATATTATTTAATATATGTTAACATTTTAAAAGGGAAAATGACGCGAATTTGCTTATCTTGTTCTCCGAGTTCAAAATAAATTTCCATTTTATAGGAATAGCGCAAAAATGCCTTTTCAGAATTTGCCATACTCAATAACTCGTCTATAAAAGTTATGACACTTAATTGGTCGCAAATATTATGTGCATTTGACAATGGTGATCACTCCGATTCATTTACTGTTAAGTGTGTGGGCAGGGATGAATACCTGTTTACTTAAAGTTAAAAATGTATTTTTTTAATTAGAAAAGAAACAAATGTACTTTCAATATACTGAGAAAAATTTAAAAAAAATTGCTTGTCATTTGGGAAAATTTTAATTTTGATACACTCCGAATATTATTAAATATACATTTTATACGAGTAAAATGTTAAAAAATATAAAATGCAGCATTTAAAGTATTCAGAAAGCATGCATATTAATTATAAGATTTTTGTTTAACATCTACATAAACGCAGATAGAAACACTGGTAAATAAAAAAATGTATATTTGTTCCACATATTATGGATTTGTATGTGTATATTAACATTCATTGGTTTATAAAAACAGTAAGAAATGTTTGTTTGTTTAATTGCCGAAAAATGTTAATGTAATTAATATCGATTGTTATTTTCTTAATGGAGACATGGCAGATACTTATCAAAAGCACTTTAAAGTATACCTTAATGAAAGGTTCTAGTTATATGTGTTAATGATGAAGCATACAGATAGTTTGAAAGTGACGTACAAGTGGCAGTGAGGTCGCTCATAGACTGTCAAAGTGAAAGAATTTAAATCTTCAAAACACTCCTGACAAGCAGATGTACTATATTTAAAAACTGTATCTTTAGAAAATACCAAAAAGAGGTTTATTGATGGCTACGGACGTTATCTCAGCTATCAGTCCGCTGTTTTATGTTATGCGACTTCTTGGACTAGCACCGTATCGAATTGTCGCATCCCGCAACGGCAGGTTGTTGAAGGTTTCTAGACCACTGTTCGTGTACAGTGTTGTTCTTTTAGTCATGTTTATCACTTACCAGTCACTATCCTTTTTTTACTTAATACACAGGTTAGATAGTCCAGGAATTATAAAGGTTGTTGGAGGTATCATTTCTGGAACATATTCATCTACCACTATACTACAAACATTTATGCTTTTCAATGTTCGAACTCTCCCAAACATCGTTTCTGGATTCAACGCGTTTGACACTGTGCAGAAATTTGACAAAACCAAATATTCCAAGTATGGAATGTATCGCTCTTTAATTCTACAAGTTTGCGTTATTTTTCTGAATTCAAATATAGCAACCACTGCATATATAATAACACAAAACGTTTCCATCACATTTTACTATTGTATCATATCTCTCGTATCCTGTGCCCATGTTCTCCTATTTAACACTGTTGACGTTTTTGTAAGTATGATTTTAATATCTCTGTATCAACGTTATAGAGCAGTAAATGTAAATATGAGATCTTTCGACGAATGTGCCGAAGAGGGATTTTTGCCAGTGCAAGGAAGACATACGTCCGTTACGTCTCTTGTACAAGTTCGACATGTGTCAAGACTTCATGCCTTTCTATGTGACCTAGCTGAAGAAATCAACTTTTATCTTAGCGTACATTTTCCGGTGATTGTGCTGGTGAAGTTCACATCGATAATCCATGGAACATACCATTTTATCACCTGGATGCTGTACCAAAATCTCGGAGATTTTGGTGATCACTGGCTAATTTATGAAGGCATTATTTGTTCTTGTTGGAATGCTATGATTTTGGCGTACATTATCAGGTGCAGCTTTAAGACTTCTTCTGAGGTAAGCAGCTTTTTTCATCTTTTGAGTAAACAATTAACTTAACATAATGAGCAATTATGACAAATTTATCACACAGAGTTGATCTTTAGAGGAGAAGCGAATTTGAAGCAAATGAATTGTAAATACATGGAAATATGTTTCCACACAGTATTATTATATAGTATAACAATAATTATGTAGAACAAAATAAATCGTTTCATTAACAATAATCTTGGAACAGCAACGTTGTCGTGTTGTTTGAAAAAGGCCCAAAGTTAGATCACCAAATATAAGAGACTGTGTGCGGCGGGGTGACGAGAGTAGGCCCTATTGTTGGCGGCCTCACGTTGTCGATTCAAAGTATGGGAACGTTGCCTCAGCTGTAGATTTGTAGATTGTGTTGCTTTGCTACTTCTGTCCCAAGTAGAAGTAACCAAATCTGTGGGAGATTCTGCTGGTTTTATTGATCAGTTTAGGAAGAGGTACCGTTGTTATAAATTATCTTCTGGATAGTACTTCTTACGCTTTCACGGCCGGTGTTATAGTTAAAACAGTAGCAGTAGAAGGATAAGGATAAGGATAAAGTGCACTAAGTCCAGTAATAGCGAATTTCTTCATGCAACACTTCGAGGAGAAAGCTCTAGATACTGTTGTATACAAACCTTCACTCTGATTGAGATACGTGGACGATACTTTTGTAATATGGCTACATGGACATCATAAACTACAGCTCTTCTTAGAACATCTAAACAGTCTCTATGAAAACACCAAACTTACTATGGAAAAGGAAAGTAATGACACACTTCCCTTTTTAGATGTCTTAGTTCGGAGAAAATGATCTGGAGCTCTTGGTCATCAAGTTTATAGAAAAAACACACATAAGGAAAGGTATCTCAACGCCAGATCGAATCATCATCCTGCACAAAAAAGAACTGTAAACAAGGCTTTAGTACACAGAGCAAAAACCATAATCTTAAGCACGAATTAAATCATCTCCGCGATGTTTTCAAAGCCAATGGATACAGCAACAAAGATATTGACAGAGCCATTCGCCCTAAGAAAACTGCAGCATCTAACACCCACTCAAACAAAAAAATCCAAGGCTGTTTTGACGTATATAGAAGACGTTACTGTGCGTATAGCACGTATATTAAAGAAAAACTGCACACTATCAATCTTCACACCAACTGTCAAATGGGCAAATGCTTAATAATGCAAAGGACCCCAGATATTCTCTTGACATCACGGGAATTTATAAAATTCATGTGAACGTGGCAAAGTTTACATAGGCATGACCGGAAGATCGATTAAAAACGATTGCAGGAACATCAGCGACATCTGCGCCTTAATCAATCCGAACGATCGGCAGTAGCAGAACATGCAATAAATAAATGCCATGGTATATACTTTAATAAAACAGAAGTGGTTGCAAAAACACAAGGCTTTTTCAATCTAGTCAGGAGGGAAGCATTGGAAATACAACAGCATCCAAACAACTTTAGTAGAGATGGCGGATATCATCTAAGTAGCACTTAGAAACCGGTTCTTAAAAACAAGCAACTACCACCCCTACATCCTCCTCCCTCCACTTCCGCCACACACGTGATATCGATCGTCCCCTAAAGCCAGACAGAAACGGATCAATACTGTCGTCTTGTTGACAGTTAGGTGTTTGTTATTCATCGTTCACTGAAGATGCCAACCGGAGTAGTTGGTGAAAGCTGTGTTAGTAATTCAAACCATGGACCACGGCTAAACAGCCCGGGAGATTTTAACTGTTTTAACTATCTTCTGGATTTAACTTATAATCATGCTTATTGAACGGCACTTTCTGGCGAATATAAGTGCTCTGCCGCTAGTAGAATAGAAGCTCCGCGTAATTATTTTGCAAGGTTCACTTGATGGACTGTTTATTCTGATAAGTTAAATGTACTAAAACCGTAGATATATACATTCTTCGTATTATTATCTGAATACATGGATTAGAACTTAGAATCTGAAAATCTGACTAAAATCGAAGCGCAGAAATTGGAAAGTGAGTGAGGTAATGAAGTCGAATGGAATAAAGCTCTACTCTCAAATCTGTCATTTTATACAGAATTCAAACATAATCTTTGGGACGCACAAGCCCCGCAAAATCTGCAAGAGCATCGCGTCCAACTTCATGCTTTTAAACTAAGCTCTGCCACTGGCTAGATTCAAATTTGCGGCCTCATCTGATTTGTTCTTTACTGGGGATTTAAAGGCCTTTCTTGTGATACGTAGTTTTTAACCTGATCCGTCACTTTAGTTATTAAGGCTTGTTAACTTTCTAGCGGGTTTTAAACTCCCCCGCTTACAGAAGTTAAAGAGGACGGCAATTTTCCCCTAGGAAAATATTTCTTTTAAAAGAACGGAATACAAAAGGCTGTGTCCTCGACTTTAAAAAACCTGACCTTCACAAGGCTTATTGTTCGGAGTGTGTCCGCTCCTCGGTTGGTAAAGAGCAAAATTTCCCTTCGTACATGAATTTCCAGTAATAGAATGTATGAACAAGAATATTCATCATCATCATCATCATCATCATCATCATCAATCACGGTTTAAGCCTTTATTGGCTTGTTCCGGTCCCACAATTTAGAACTGCTCTGTCCATCTTCTTTTAGGTCGGCCAACATTTCTTTGGCCTTTTGGTGTATATCTTAAAACCAGTTACTATAGCGGTTTTCCTCCATCCTCTCCACATGTTGTTTCCAGTTCTTTTGATTTTATTTAATTCTTTCTATTAGATTAAAGATTCTTAGTTCTTCTCGTATATCTACACTTCTTCTCCTGTCTTTTAATGTATATCCTGCTACATGACTTAAGAAGCGCATCTCTGCTGATTCTAACCTTTTCTCTATTTGTTTGGTCATTGTCCAACATTCAGACCCATATGTTAAAACTGGAACAGCCATCACTTTATAAAATTTTATTTTTGTCTCTTTCCTCGTGGTTTTTAAGTTTTGTTTGATGGTGCCGCATATTTGGTTAAATTTATTTATTTTGTTTATTATATCATCATTTTTTGTGTATGAGACGCTGCAGCCTAGATAATTGAAACAGTTTATTTGTTCTAATATTGTCTCTTGTATTATTATTTTTGCTCTTATTGTTTCTGGTCCTCTAAAAGCCATTACTTTGCTTTTATTTGGTGATATTTTTATTTTATATCTTTGGCTTATTTTATTTAGTTGAAATAGAGCTTTTTGCATATTTAATTCTGAGCCACTTATTAAAACTAGATCGTCTGCAAATAACATTACATCTAAAATTGTATTGTTTATTTTAAAATGTACATTTAAATTATTCTGCCATTCTCTGACAATGTCATCTATATATATAAATTAAATAATGTGGGTGATAATGGGCACCCTTGTCTAACTCCCTTATTTATTGTCGCTGTTCTATTTTGATTTGAATCGATCATTATCAAGTTGTCCTTATATAGCTCTCTAATTATTGTTATCAAATGTTTTGGTATGCCTTTGTATTCCATTATTTGCCATAGTATATTTCTATGTACATTGTCAAAAGCTTTTTAAAAATCTAAAAACATCATATATGTGGGAATATTATATTCTCTGTGTTTTTCAATTATTTGATTTAGGACAAATACACAGTCGATACAGGATCTTCCTTTTCTAAACCCATTCTGAGCTTCTAGTACTATATTTTCCATTATGATATTTAATATATTTTTTATTATTGCTGCATATAGTTTATAGCAAGTATTCAATATACTTATTCCTCTATAATTACTGCAGTTATTTCTATCCCCTTTTTTGAATATTGGGCATATTGATGCTATTTTCCATTGTTTTGGGACATAGCCAAACTTCCAGCATATATTAAACAATGCCAGTAATCTATATTTTAGCTTTTCTGAGGCATGTTTGATTAGTTCATTGTTAATATTGTCTATTCCTGGCGTTTTTTTGTTCCTGCAGTTCTTATCCAAGGTAAGCTGTAGCTCTTCGTATGTGATAGGGTCCACTTCTTCATTTATTTCCATTGTAAATTCTTCGTTTTCTTCTTCTGTTTCTTTTTTTGTCCACAAATTCTGAAAATATTGTAACCATTCTTCACTTGTTATTCTATTTAATTTTATATCATCTTTTTCTTCTTTATTTAGGTGCTTTAGAATTTTGTAGGCTCTCTGTTGGTTACCATGTACATCATTTTCTAAGTCTGCTATATATTTATCCCACGATTCCCTTTTAATTTTTCTTACTTCTTTTCTTGCAATAGCTGTTTTTCTTTTGTATTCTATTAGGGTTTCTTCTGTTTTTTGACTCAAGTGTTTTATGTAGGCTTCTTTCTTTTCTTTTATTATTTGCGCAATATTTTCGTTCCAAATTTTTAAGCCTTTCTTTCTTTTGTTTATTTTTCTTGTACCTAATTCTGTTGCTGCTTGTATTATCGTTTGCTTTATCTCTTCCCATTCTTGGTTTATATTTTTACTTATTGGTTTGAGTTGTATGAGTATATCTAGTCTTTTCTTATATAGGCCTCTTATTGATTCCTCACTCAGTAGTTGAGTCTTAAATGTATATTTATCTTTTTCTTGATTGGTTTTGTAATTCTTTACTCGTTGCTTTCTCCATCTAGCTGGTATTGCTAATTTTGAAATTAAAAGGAAATGGTCTGAGGTAATATCACTTCCTCTATATACCCTTGTATCTAGAACTATCTCAGCTCCTTTTTGATTTGCTATTGTATAATCTATTATACTTTTGTGACCTCTGGCGCACCACGTGTATTTGTGTATATCTTTGTGTGGATAAAAGGTATTTGTTATTTTCAGATTATTGAAATTTGCAAAATCTATTAATCCTTTTCCATTAGTGTTTAGTGTATCCTCTCCATATTTGCCCATTATCTTTGGTATTGGTTTATTTCCTACTCTGGCATTCATATCTCCTGCTATTATTAAATAGTCATTTGGATTACTTTTGTTTATTTCTTTTTGTAGCATTTCGTAGAATTCTATTGAGTCTTCTGTTTTCCCTTCTTCTGGGCTATATACTCCTAT
>CM060837.1:63782500-63952500 GCA_030762175.1 Metallyticus violacea
AGGAATTAATCTCTCAAAAGTGTAATAAATACTGTGTGAAAAACCGCTGTATACGATCAAAACATCGGGTTGTTGTAAAATCGCAACAATAAAGGATTGGCAACAGTGCACGTGGTTAATATCTTCACTGGGACAACCAACAATACTGTAAAGCAAACAATGTATGTCCAAAGTTTTCAAACTTTTTCCATGATTAAAAGTAACCTGCAACAATGAAAGTAAAGGCATAGAATACAACAATACATTTCAATATTTGTAGTCTCATTTGGTGTTTCGCATTTGTTTTTACTAATAGCGTGTTATTTCCTGACTTACAAATTTAAAAGTTTATAATAATTTTCCTAAGAGCCAAAAAGGAATATTATGGATTCTTTATTAATTACCGTCATTTATGATATAAATTCAATTACATAATATACAATAAAATAAATTATGCAATAAAATAAAATTAAAATTATATACTCCTAAAACTAATCTACATATATATAATTTGAAACGCTTAAACACATTTTATGATCATTGGTAACATTCAAATGAAAAATATTCTGACCCCCGATATTTTCTCCTCCTTCTTAGGGTATTATATTTACAATTATAGGTATGATAAAATGCTCATTTTAGATTAATAACCGAAGTTTATTTTTCTAGTTGTTACAGTATTCTGAAATATATATATCGGACCATTTTATTTAAATGTTTTGCTTTTAATAACTCAAATGTACATTTTAGAGCATAAGGTTTTTAAAAATTTTATTATAATGAAGTCTGGTGGATTAGATTTAATTGGAATAATAAGAGCCAGAGAGGAACTTTCAGTTACTTCAACCTTGCTCAAGGCAAGCCGTTTATACCCATGCCGCGGTGAGGGATACAGGTTGGTCCACAATCAAGGGTATACGCGATTCTCTAAGAATGCTTCCAGATTGAATACTGCAACACAGCTGGGCCTCCCTCCAAGGAATTGAGCAGAATCCTTACGAAAGCGCAAGCTACCATCATATCGCACGACCCCAACTCTTTAACTGAATTAATTCAATGAAATGATTTGAAACGGGAGAGCGAAATATTCGTGGTAACGAAAGATTCATCTTAACGTTCCCATAAGCGATCAAGAAAATCCGCGAGAAACAGGTAAGTTATGGCCAGTCTAGAGCAATTTGAATCCGAGATCTCCCGAAAGCCTGTCCCAATCATTAACGTCAAACAACAATGTTCAGTACACATTTAGGTTACTGTAGCTATAATGCTGCCAATGGAACATATTCAATCACAGACATGCAAAAAAAAAAAAAAAAAAAAAAAAAAAAAAAAAAAAAAAAAAAAAGAATATTTATGTACATAGAAAACAGTTTCCATCTGTAACAGATGTAAGTGTATTGTCAGAAAAACGTCACCAGGAATAGAATTAAGAAAACAAATTTTAAAACAAGTATAGGAAATATGTATTTCTTTACAAGCTTATGAGCTTTTCTAATTATAAGCAACATATTAAGTGATATGTCGATAAATTTAATGCTCAATTTAATTATTTATGAAACATTGAAACTGCTATGATAAATAAACAAAGACAGAGGCACTGATGAATTAAGAAAATGTACATTTGATCGATATATTATGAATATTGGATGTGTATTATTTATCAGCAACTTGTACGGCAAGTTTATTACTTCTTGTTTAACTTGCAAACAATGTTACAATGTTAATGCAATTAATATCGATTGATGGAGGGGAAATACTTTCTTACTGCAAACTATATTCCTGTCAGATACTTATCAACATTAATCACCTCTAAACGTTAGGACAAGCACTTTAATATGAGCATAAATGAAATGTGCTAAGTAATATGTGCTAATCATTCTAAATAGTTTGAAAGTGATGTACAAGGTGGAAGTGCATTATCTTCTGAACAGTTAAATTTTCTGTTGCCTAGGTCATAATCAGTTTGTATAGTGAAACATCTCAAATTGTCAAAACGGTTTTGAAATGCAGTACTATATTTAAAAGGTGAAATCTCTAGAAAATGTCAAAAAGTAGTTCAGTGATGGCTATGGACATCATCTCAGCTATCAGTCCGCTGTTTTATGTTATGCGACTTCTTGGACTAGCACCATATCGGATAGTCGCATCCCGCAACGGCAGGATGTTGAAGGTTTCTAGATCGGTGTTGATGTACAGCGTTGTTCTGTTAGTCATGTTTATCATCTATCAGTCATATTCCTTTTGTAACACAGTATATTGGTCTTATAACCCCGCGATTGTGAGGGTTGCTGCAGGAATAATGTCTGGAACATTTATATCGCCCATTATATTGCAGTCAATTATGATTTTGAATACTGCAACTCTTCCGAACATTCTTTCTGGGTTCAACACATTTGACACTAAGGAGAACTTCGATAAAACCAAATATTGTGCATTGTATCGATCTTTAATTCTGCAAATTTGCATTATTTTTGTACATTCAAGTATAGTTAACGCTTCACATATATTTCAACCGAGAATTACCATCACACTGTACTCATGTAGTATGTGTCTCACATCCTGTGCATATGCTTTATTGTTTTATATTAATGAGGTTTTTGTGAGTAGCATTCTATTGATATTGTATGAGCGTTACAGATCAGTGAATGCTAACTTTAGCTCCATCATAGACCAATATACCGAAGAGGGTTCTTTGCTGCTGCAAGAAAAACACACGCCCGTGACGTTTCATTATAGAGAATGTCAGTCTGTTGTAAAAACTCGACATGTGTTGAGACTCCATGCCTTTCTATGTGACCTCGCTGAAGAAATCAACCTTTTTTTCAGTGTACACATTCTGGTGATTGTACTAATAAAATTCTTATCGATAACGTATAGAACATATCTTTCAATCGTCTGGATACTTGGCCAGGATGTTGGAGATGGTGGACATGACTGGAAAATTTATCAAGGCCTTATTAAGTCTTGTTGGAATGTATTAGTTTTGGCGTACATTATCAGGTGCAGCTTAAAGGCATCTTCTGAGGTAAGCAACATTTTATCTTCTGAATAAACAATTAACTGTGCATAATGAGAAACTTTAACAAATTTATCACATAGAGTTGATCTTCAGAGGAGAAGCGAGTTTGAAATAAATGGATTGTAAATTTAAGAAAATACACGCTTTTTTTCTCAAAAATAGAAAGGATAAAAATAGTTATGTAAATTAAAAATAAATTGTTTCATTCACAAAGCTCTTTAACCAAATGGTGTGATTTAATACAATTAAACTTTTTTTTAGAATATCATCATCAATTAACTGTGCTAATAATCCAGCATACGACTTGTCTCCTAAATCCAAGATCTCAGTTTTAATCCCAGCGAGGATCGAAAGATTTTTCGGGGGTAAAATCCTAAGAATAGCTTCCTTTGGAAGGGAAGTAAAGACGTGGGTCCCATGTAGTAGATTTACAGCATGTAAAAGAACCTCAACCCTGAGAGAAGTGACTCAGAGCAAAATTATAATGCAAATTTCACACCCTGAATTGAATGGGACGCTGATGACCTGAGATGTTAAACAGCGTCCGTAAATAAACCAAATCATAATTCAGCATGTGGAATGGAAGGGTTTACTTTTACTCCCCAACTACTTTTAATGTCGCGTGTTTAAACAGGGCAGGGGTTTGTTAACCTTTCCTACTCAAGTTACCTGATTGCTACCTGTATTTTGTCTTACGTCTTCGACTCCTGGTAAGCCACATGATACTATAGGTAAGAATGCTCCAGCCTACTCCGTGATCGGTTCGTTCAATTCTGTGCTCAGTGAAAGCTTCTTGCCCGGATTACTTGCTACGGATACGCGGCTTGACTTAGAAATTGTAGATTTTGGTTAGACACCTGGACTTTCCTCGCTTTTCTTCAAGATCACTAAGTATTAAAAACAAAATGAGCGTGCTTGTAATTTTTAATGTATGTGTGAATGTATATGTCAAGGTTTATATCTTGGATAAGGGTAAGTGTTCCTTTAGTTTATTCTTACTTTACAACGGACACGCTTTGCGAAGGAAGATTTTAATTCTTTTCTTATAGTGTAAATTCAGTTCGGTGTATAAAGGCGCCTAAAACTTTGAATGGTTACAGACCGAAACCCGAAAATGGGAAAAAATAAGTGTGACTGGGAATCGGGTATCTCCACTTGCACTTTATCACATGGAAAAAATAAAACTCGTTTGCTTTAATTGACGCATGGGGTTTGGGAAATAATGATAAGTTTGCCTTTTTCTTTCGCGGTACAAACCCAAAAACAAATTGTAATATAAATACAAGAAATATGACGGCCATTGTGACAAATGTACATTGCTGAGCCAAGCACTGAGCAAGAGTGCAGATGATTGCTAAACATTGTCACCAACTTTACAGCAAATGTCGTTAGAATTGGGGATCAAAAATTAAATAGCTTATTAAATGAAAAGATACTCAATGTTTTGTTGGCAACTGTAATCATAGATCACGAGTTAACCGCATAAAACACTTAGCAGTATAGATAGAGTCATTCCCTGGGATAAGTTATGCCTCCTTTCACTAACGGCAGCGGGGAAAACCGAAACGAATTTGGGTTAAATAATGCAGGCAAATAACTACCAAGTTCTTCAGCATGGCCTGAGGACTCAGTTGGCTTGAACTTTATGCTAATATCTTAACTTGTGCACACTTTTCGTACTATAATGAATAAAGTTAATCATATTCGTATAAAGCGACATGCAATCTAAAAGGTTAAGGAAGTAATTAATAGGTGAAAAGGCACACGCTTTTGACAGAATACCGTTACACTTTTTTTTTTAAACCTGAGCTGTTTACTTTTAATTCATGTACGTTAAAAATGTAGGTTAGTATAGGTAAAAAATGTTTAAAACTTGCTTAGGTTGCAATTTTAATTTTATATTATAAACGTTGTAATTTTAGGTTAGCCTAGGTTAGGTTAAAAAGTGCAAAATTTATGCTGTTAAAAATGTATATCTTTTCCGGTTTCAATTATTTTATTCACTTTGAACATTGCTACATTGAAGTTTTTCATATAATTTCGCTAGTGTTGAGTGTGATTAAGTATTAACAGGCATTCTAAAAATGCCGTTCGAGAAAGGAAGTGTGGTTTATTCCAGAGAACAATGCTTTGTGTACTGGTAAGTTAAATAGCAACCTTTTTCCAAACACTTAAATTTCTCTATTTGAGCAAGTATATGAAATTTCCCACCACCCTTTAGGTGATTGGCTTCTTCCATTCTTTCTTGTATTTTTTGTTCTTTTCATTGTACTTCGTCGCTCTGTCTACATAAATGGTATAGAAGTCTATATAATAACTATTGCAATTTCTTAAAAATTCAAGATTATTAACTTTATATGGTAATATAACATTTTCATCTAATTATATATTATCCTGTTTACCGACTTTATTTAACTTAAATCATATTAAGTGTTAAGACCTATCAATTTATTTAATTAAAATTAATTTTTACACGATAACTCCATGTATGACACCGTTAATTTTTTTAAAAAATCGCTACATTATTGCAGTGATCAATGAAAAGGGGAATGAGAGCGATCTGTCAGATCGAAACATTTTATAAAATCTTATGTAAAATATTCATACTGCCATCTATTAAAATTTTACGTGATTACGAAATACTGTCGCAAACTCCGTTATCGCTTTATAGTTTTAGCAGGCAATGGCGCTTCAGGCTCTGTAGTTCAATACACATATCTATGTGACAGCTACGAGGATTTTAATTTTTAAGCTATTTTTTCAAAGGATCAAGAAAAAATCATGAGGTTATTTTTAAAGGCATCACAAATGTAGTCATAGCATGGAAGAAAATTTCGTCACCACTATAATATCAATAATCTGTTGAACATTTTCCAGGCCTGCAATGACTTTCGTGATGGAATAAATGTTTCGGAGCATCGATAGACAAATTTAATTTGTTTCAAGTAGGACTATGTTTAAAAATAAGAATAATTTAAAAAAAAATACATTCCGTAATTTTGTTTTTCGTTCTGAGAAATTTGTCAACTGATCCTCGTAAAAACTTAATGAGAAAAAAACTACCCTCTGCCATAAGAAAAAAAAAAATGTTATAACATCTACAGAAAACATATGATCAATATTAACTGACTGTTACAAGCAATACACATTATAGTAGTTTTGAAAGCAACCAATGGCAGATGAAACACTGTACTCCGAGGCTTTTGTAAAGTTTCTGTAGCATTTTGTGAAACTTTGCTCTCCTCAGATAAAAAGTTTTGTGAAAACACTCTAAATTTAACATTGAATTTAAACATAGGGTAATGAGTTTTGAAAAAAATCTTATTACAGCAATAGATTCCTTGCTACCAATAACAGTCGATTTTATATGTATACATGGTAATTATTTATACATAATAGGTTCGGTGAAAAATCCCCCAATCAGTATCTTTCATATGGAAAAATATTTCAATACATAAAAATTTATTTTTCTTCTTTTTTAGGGTATTATAGTTATCAATACGACAAGACGTTCATTAATAGGTACTAAACATTTATTGTTAAAGTTGATAAAGCACCGTGTAATATACACAGCAGATCATTATATTTAAACTTTTCTTTTTATTAAAACACAAATATAAACTTTTGGAGCGTTACACATGTGAAAACTCCACTCTACAGATGCTAGGTTGCATTAAATTGGACGTTTTGTTATAGACAAAGGACCGCTTCACAGTACTTCAGCATTGCTCAACGGCTAGACGTTTATGCCTACGCAACAAGCAAGAGAACCCTCGGAAGAAAGCGATGAGTTCGGGCAGACACAGGGCAGCCAAGATCGAAGGGCAATCAAGCATGAACATAGATAATTCCCTAAAAACGTTTCCAGATATAGTTTCCGGAGCACACCTCCAAGAATTTCGAGTAGAAACCTTATGAAAGCTCAAGCCACCGTCACGTCGCACCAGCCCCCTCGCACATTAACAGAACTAGTGCAATGAAATGATGTGAAAAAGGAGAGCGAAAAATTCTTGCAAACGAAAGATCTACTATAACGTTCTCGTAAGCTACCAAAAAATACGCAGCCTCAAAATCCGGGATTTCCGAATGCGAGTCCCAATCAATGTCGTCAAACCACAACGTTCAATACACATTTAGGTTACTGAGGCTTATAATGTTGCAAATGTAAGATATTTTATCACAGATGTGCAACAAAAAAAAAAAACAATGAATATTTATGGAATACTTATGTACGTAGAAAACAGTTTTCATCTCAAAAAGATAAAAGTGTGTTATCAAAAAGACACCAATGTCACCAGAAACAGAATTGAGAAAAAAATATTAAACTTTAAAAGAAGTATAAGCTGCAAATTAGAAAATACGTTTTTTTTTCTTACCAACAAATTTGTATATCTAAGTTTTTCTGAATTATAAGCAACATATTAAGAGATATGTCTATAAAGAGAGCATTTAAATGATTATGATACATAAAATTTTCAAAGTACATAAACAAAGACACAGGCACTGATGAATCAAGAAAATGTACGTTTGATGGATGTATTATGGATATTGGATGTGTATCAGCAACTTGTACGGCAAGTTTATTATTTCTTGTTTAACTTGCAAACAATGTTACAATGTTAATGCAATTAATATTGATTGATGAATGGGAAATACTTTCATACTGCGAACTATATTCCTGCCAGATACTTATCAACAAAAAACATCTCTAAACGTTAGCACAAGCAGTTTAATGCGAGCATTATTGAAACGTGCTAAGTAATATGTGCTAATGATTCTAGATAGTTTGAAAGTGATGTACAAGGTGGAAGTGCATTATCTTCTGTTGTCTAGGTCATAATCAGTTTGTATAGTGAAACATCTCAAATCGTCAAAACGGTTTTGATATGCAGTACTATATTTAAAAGGTGAAATCTCTACAAAATGTCAAAAAGGAGTTCAGTGATGGCTATGGACATCATCTCAGCTATCAGTCCGCTGTTTTATGTTATGCGACTTCTTGGACTAGCACCGTATCGGATAGTCACATCCCGCAACGGCAGGATGTTGAACGTTTCTAGACCGGTGTTGGTTTACAGTGTTGTTGTGTTACTCATATTTATCACGTATCAATCGCTATACTTTTGGTTGACATTATACTGGTTTTATAATCCAGGGATTGTGAGAGTTGTTTCAGGAATAATGTCTGGAATATATGTATCTTTCATCATATTGCAGTTATCTATGATTTTGAATGCTGGAACTCTCCGGAACATTCTTTCTGGGTTCAACACATTTGACACTAAGGGGAACTTCGATAAAACCAAATATTGTGCATTGTATCGATCTTTAATTCTGCAAATTTGCATTACTTTTGTACATGCAAACATAGGTAACGCTGCATATTTAATAAAACCGAGGATTACCATCACACTGTACTCAATTATCATGTTTCTCACATTATGTGCATTTAATCTCTTGTTTTATATTAATGAGGTTTTTGTGAGTAGCATTCTATTGATATTGTATGAGCGTTACGGATCAGTGAATGCTAACTTTACCTCCATCATTGACCAATATACCAAAGAGGGTTCTTTGCTGCTGCAAGAAAAACACACGCCCGTGACGTTTCATTATAGAGAATGTCAGTCTGTTGTAAAAACTCGACATGTGTTGAGACTTCATGCCTTTCTTTGTGACCTCGCAGAAGAAATCAACATTTTTTTCAATGTACATTTTCTGATGATTGTGCTAATAAAATTCACAGCGATAACCTATAGAACACACCTTTTTATTGTCCGGATGCTTGGCCAGGATCTTGGAGATTATGACAATGACTGGAAACTTTATCAAGGTCTTATTAAGTCATGTTGGAATGTATTAGTTTTGGCGTACATTATCAGGTGCAGCTTAAAGGCATCTTCTGAGGTAAGCAAGTTTTATCTTCTGAGTAAACAATTAACTTGCATTAAGAGAAATTATAACAAATTTATCACACAGAATTGAGCTTCAGAGGAGAAGCGAGTTTAAAACAAATGGATTGTAAACTCAAGGAAATAGAACGTTTATACACAGTTTTTTTCCCAAAATAGAAAGGATAAAAATAGTTATGTAAATTAAAAATAAATGGTTTCATTCACAATACTCTTCTTTAATACAATTAAAAGAAATAATACTTGATATCTAAACCCAAGATCGCAGGTTCAAACCCGGTTAGGATCGATGAATTTATTCCAGTGCAAAAATTTTAAGTGTGGCTTCCTTCGAAAGGGAAGAAAAGACATGGGTCCCATATCGTAGATTTACGGCATGTAAAAGAACCTCAAGCCTGAGAGAAGTGGCTAAAAACAAAATTATAATGCAAATTTCACACCCTGAATTGAATGTGACGCTGATGACCTGAGATGTTAAACAGCGTCCGTAAATAAACCAAATCATAATTCAGCATGTGGAATGGAAGGGTTTACTTTTACTCCCGTAACTACTTTTAATGTCGCGTGTTTAAACAGGGCAGTGGTTTGTTAAACCTTTCCTACTCAAGTTACCTGATTGCTAACTGTATCTTGTCTTACGTCTTCGACTCCTGGTAAGCCACATGGTACTATAGGTAAGAATGCTCTAGCCAACTCCGTGATCGGTTCGTTCAATTCTGTGCTCAGTGAAAGCTTCTTGCCCGGATTACTTGTTACGGATATGTGGCTTGACTTAGAAATTGTAGATTTTGGTTAGACATCTGGACTTTCCTCGCTTTTCTTCGAGATCACTAAGTATTAAAAACAAAATGAGCATGCTTGTAATATTTAATGTATGTGTGAATGTATATATCAAGGATTGTAGTTTGGGCAACGACATGTGTTACTTTGGTTCATTCTTATTTTACAACGGACACCCTTAATGAAGGAAGATTTTAATTCTTTTCTTATCGTGTAAATTCAGTTTCCTTCCGTGTATAAAGCCGCCTACAACTTTTGAATGGTTACAGACCGAAAACCAAAAATGGAATAAATAAGTGTGACTTAAAATCGAGTATCTCCACTTGCACTTTAAAAAAAAAAAAACAATAAAATAAGAACAGAATTTTCTCATTTATTTCTAATTGGCACACGGAGTTGAGGAGATAACGGTAACTTGAATGTTTGCACTTTTCTTTCACGTTACAAACACAAAAACAAGTTGTAATGTAACTACAAGAAATATGATCGACAGTGCGACTGCTGAGCATCGCTGAGCCAAGCAATGAACAAGAGTAAACAGCAACGCAGTGTTGCAGATGATTCCCGATTATTTTCACCAACTTTACGGAAAAGGTCGCCAGAATTTGGCCATAAAAAATTAAAATCGGACATTTGATGGAAAGGTACAAAGTGTATTGTTTGGAACTGTTATAATATGTAACGTGTTTAACCGTAAATAAGACGTAACAGTAGGTGTTTCTTCGTCTTTCACGAACGGTAGCGGAGGAAACCGAGCCCAATTACTGTTAGCTAAATCAGGCAAATAATTACCACGTTCTTCCAGCCGGCTCAGTTGAACTGAGGGTTATGCTAATGTCGAGAAGTAGTGGGTTCGCTTCCCTTAGGAATTATTTGTTTTATTTTTTTTTCATCATCATAATTTGTCTACACTTTTCGTACCATATGGAATATAATTAATATAATTCGTTTAATCGAAATTCAATGTAAAAAGTAAAGAAAATAATTGATACGGGAAAGGCACACGCTTTTAACAGTATAAGTACTCAATTTTTAACCTAATTTTTTTAGCCAAAGTTATTTAGTTGTATTTCACGTACGTTGAAAATTTAGGTTAGGTTAAAAATTGAAAAATTATACTGTTAAAAGCGTATGCCTTTTCCTGTATCAACAGTTTCCTTTAGTTTTTCATTGCTACATTACATTTTCCTATTTAATTTCCCTGTATATTGATTGTGATCAACTATTAATATGCATCCTAAAAGTTAATTTTTTTGCATTCCATTGCTTATTTCTGTGTGCTACACGTGCTTTTGTTTACCACGAACAGCAGCGGAAAAAGCCGAGCGTAACATATTTCTACACTTTTCTTACTATAATAAAAGTTATATTCTTTAGGGAGGACAACGCTTAGGTTGCAATTTTATTTTTATGTTAGATACGTTGTTAATTTAGGTTAGTTAGGATAAAAAAAAAAAACGGCAAAAATTATATTGTTAAAAGTGTATACTTGTTTCCCCGTGTCAATTATTTCCGTTACTTTTTGCATAGCTACATTATAGTTTCTCATTTAATTTCGCTGTATACTGCATGTGATTAACCATTAACATACATCCTAAAAGGTTCATTTCCTCCATTCCATTGCTTTTTTTCTGTGCGTTACGACTGATACATCCGCCTGTATTTGTTGGATTCACGCTCGGTTTTCTCCGCTGCCATTAATGAAAGGAAGCGTGGCTTATTCCAGAGGGTGAGTCTATCTGATCTGTTAAGCTAAATTAACAACCATTTTCCAAGCACTCAAACTTTTTTCCTTTAGCTTCTTCCATTTTTTTCTTATATTTTTTTATTATTTTCATTATACTTCATCGTCCTCTATACATGAGTTTACTGTTCTACAGCAAATGGTCTGGAAGTCTATATAATAATTTCTCCAAATTGCTAAATATCGCAGATTATTATTTTATATTGTAATATGACATTGTCATTTTCCATTTCCATTTATACGAGTATTGTTCTGTTTAAACAATATTTCACTCAAATCATATTAAATGTTAAATGTTAAATATACATGTGGTTCAATATACATAGCTATGTGGAATTGAGGATTTTAATTTTTAAAGTTATTTATTCAAAGTATCAAGAAAAAAATCAAGAAATTATCTTTAAAGGAGCCATAAAAGCTGTCATAGTCAGGAGGAAATTTTCGTCGCCGTAATACACCAATCATCTGTTGAGGAATATTTTGCAGGCCTGCAGGAATCTGACTTTCGGGATGAAATAAATATTTCGGAGCATCGGTGTACAAGTTTAATTTGTGCCAAGGGAGACTATGTTGAAAAATAAGAATAATGTCAAAAATATATTCGGTAATTTTATTTTTCGTCCTGAGTATTTTGTCCAATGGTTCTCGTAAAAAAACTAAATGGGGAAAAATCTACCCTCTTCCATAAGTACAGAAATATTATAATATCCACAGAAACAAATCATCCATATTTACTTACTGTTAAAACAATTCACATTATAAATGTTTTGAAAGCAACCAATAGCAGATGAAACTTTTTACTCAGATATTTTTGTAATGCTTCCGTAGAATTTTGTGAAAATTTGCCCTTCGTAGATAAAAAATTTTGCAAAAACACTCTAAATTAATGAGTTTGAAAAAACTTATTACAGAAATATTCCTGGCTTCAAAAACAGCCGGTTTCATACGTATACCTCGTAAATTTTATACACAACAGGTTGTGTGAAAAGGCTCCCCAAGTAGTACCGTTGTTACGGGAAAATATTTCAATATATAAAAAATTATTTTTATTCTTTTTTAGGGTATTATAGTTATCACTACGACAACACATTAATTAATAGGTACTAAACATTTATTATTCAAGTTGACATAGCACAGTGTATCATACACACTGGGACATTCTATTTAAACTTTTATTTTAACCCATTTTGGAGCACAACACATGTAAAAAGTCCACTCTACAGACGCCAGGTTGGATTAAATCGGTTGCAAACTTAGAGACAAAGGAGCGCTTTACAGTACTTCAACTTGCTCAACGGCTAGCCGTTTATACCCTCGCACCAAGCGAGAGGACCCTCGGAAGAAAGTGAGGTCAGGGAGACACCGGGCGGCCAAGACCCAACAGCAATGGACTAGACCATTCACTAACAACGTTTCCAGATAGAACATTCCTGAACACCACTCCAAAAATTTCGAGCAGAAACCTTACGAAAGCTAAAGCCACCATCACGTTCCACTAGCCCACTTCGTACATTAATAGAACTAAACCAATGGATTGATGTGAAACGAGAGAGTGGAAGATCGCCTAGGCCACGGCTCTCGACGCAGTCATCTGTTTACTGTTATTTATGATACAGCTATTCTAATATAGGTATTCAAAATTTTTTCCATTAAATTTAATGTAGGTGGAAGACAACTATAAGTTTTCATCTCTAAAAAGAAAAATGGAGACCCCACAATTGGTTAGAACTAACAATGAGAATAATAACAGCAATACATTTGTTTCATGCAACAGCAAAATAACAGCGAAAACATTGTTTCATAGTAAATGGTGCTTACTTTGAACATTTTTGTCAGGGTGAGAATGTTTAAACAAACCTAATATATTAACTTAAACAAATAATTTTTTAGTAGTTCGGTTATTATAATAAAACAATAAAGTTACTTAAAACAGAATTGAGAGAAAAAAAAAAATATATATATATATATATATATATATATAAAACAATTGTAGGCTGTAGTTTAAAAAAATGTATTTTAATAATGTTATATATAATATTAAAGAAAATAAAAATAAAGTAACACTATTAACAATGTAACAAATTAACAGTAATTATAATAGTAGCAAGGGATAAAACACCAAGGAAAAAGTCACACCTGAGATCGCCATATTTCGGACTCGTGGAGTTCGTGGAGTCCGAAATATAGCGATCTCAGGTGTGACTTTTTTCTTGGTGTTTTATCCCTTGCTACTATTATAATTACTGTTAATTTATATATATATATATATATATATATACATACATATGTGTGTGTGTGGGTTTGTGGTGTGTAAATATACACCTAAATTATAAACAATATATAAAGTTACGGCATTCAATAAATGCAGCATTAAAATATTTAGGAAACATTCAAGTTACAAAGTTATAAGCTTTTAGTTCATTCTTCTTCCCATTTGGCACTATAGCCCAGGGTGCCTTGGCCTGCCGCAGCGACCTCTCCTTCCTAATCTCCCTCTTACGACTTCATTGATAGAGGGCAGTATTAGAGGAGGGCATGTAATCACCATGCCGCAGGCCACCTATCACACGGCTTTCGTGATCAAAGATCGTCAACTCTCCATCAGGTAGCTTCCCAATTGTCCCCGTTCCAGACTTCCACAACTTAGAAAAAAAATTCCTAAGCAGGTATCGAACACGGGCCTCCCGGTAAGCAGTCAGCAGCGCTAACTACTAGATCAAGGAGGTGGTCAGCTTTCAGTTCAACGTCTTCAGAAAGAAATACATAGGGACTGATGAATTAACAAAATTATGGATCTTATATGTATATTATTAACAATCACAAGGTGATACAAATAGTAGGAGACATTTATTGTTGTTTGTTTCACTTCAGAACAACGTTAATGTTATGAAAATGGATTGATATTGTCTTACTGGAGTCTACACATGCCAGATACTTATCAATATAAACCACTTATAAATGTTTGAACAAGCACTTTAATATGGCGCCTTAATGAAAGGTTGAAGTTATGTGTTTAAGATGAGTCTTGTAGATAGTTTAAAAGTGACGTACAAGATGGAAGTGCAGTCATCAGTTAGCTGTTCATAATTAGTTTGTCAACGTGAACCTTCTCACACCTTCAAGATAGTCTTGAATACAAGAGCTCTATTTTAAAAATACCAAAAAGAGGTTCAGTGATGGCTATGGACATCATCTCAGCTATCAGTCCGCTGTTTTATGTTATGCGACTTCTTGGACTAGCACCGTATCGGATAGTCACATCCCGCAACGGCAGGATGTTGAAGATTTCTAGACCAGTGTTGGTGTACAGCGTTGTTCTGTTAGTCATATTTATCATCTATCATTCACTATACTTTTGGTTCTTAATATGCATGTTACATAGCCCCGGAATTGTGAAGGTTTTTGGGAGTATCATTTCTGTAACAGATGCATCTTTCATAATACTGCACATATTTACGATTTTTAATGTCCGAACTCTCCCAAACATTGTTTCTGGATTCAGCACTTTTGACACCGTGCAGAACTTCGACAAAGTCAAATATTCTGCACTATACCGCTCTTTGATTCTGCAACTTTGCATTCTTTTACTGAATTCAAATCTCGAAACCACTGTATATATGAAAAAACCGAGTATTGCCCTCACATTTTACTCATGTATCATCTATCTCACATCCTGGACATATAACCTCTTATTTAACACTAATGACGTTCTGGTGAGTAGCATGCTATTATTATTGTATGAGCGCTACAATGTAGTGAATGTTAATTTAACCTCTTTCATTGACGAAGGTACTCAAGGGACATCTTCATTGCTTCCAGAAAAACTCATGCTGATGACGTTTCAGCATGTAAAATGTCCGTCTCTTGTAGAAATTCGACATATCTCCAGACTTCATGCCTTTCTGTGTAATCTAGCTGAAGATATCAACTTTTCTTTCCATGTACACTTTCTATTGATTGTACTAATGAAATTCACATCGATAACCTATGGAACACACCTTTTTATAATGTGGATGCTTCACTACGATCTCGGAGATTTCGCCAGTCCCTGGGAAATATATCAAGGACTTGTTTGGTCTTGTTGGAACGCTGTAGTTTTGACGTACATTATCAGCTGCAGCAGAAATGCATCTTCTGAGGCAAGTAACAATTATTGTCTGAGTAAACAATTAAATGATTGTAATGAGAAATTATATCACCCCCAGATCATCGTCAGAGCAGTAGAAGTTAGTGTGAAACAAATGGATTGAAAATTCAAGAAGATACTTTGTATATTCTTTTCAAAAATTAATATATATTGTGGATTAAAATTCGAAGCCTTTACGAGTTTTACACGGTTAAAACTTTATATTTTAAAATTCATAAACGATTCTTTACAAGTGTCTGTAAGTAAACCGTTCTCATAACTCAGTATACGGGAATGAGATGCTTGTGTCTTTACCAGCGAGAGTTTTTCTTCAGCCGGCTAACGTCAATGCCACGTGTTTAGTTAGAACCCTTCCGTCTTAATACGTAAGGCAGGAACCTCAGAGTATCGGGGACTTTCTAGACGGAGAGATATAAGGCAGGGTTGCATTCTTTCACCCGTACTTTTTAATGTTTTTGACGACATAATCGAGGCATTACTACGAGAAGACATGGTGGGAGACATACAGACACCAGCTCTGTTATGCGCGGACGACATGACAACAGCCTACAGCATGGATTAAATAAACTAAGGCTTTACTGTTGTATGAAGATACTAAGTGAATACATGTAAAACAAAGCTTATGGACATATGTAGGACAGACGGTTGATAATGTAAAGAATTGCGGGTACTTTGTACTAATTTCTAGATTAAAATTGGACTGGAATATGTCAGAGACAGAGAAAGTTTTTTCAGTCACTTCAGTCTTACTCAACGGCTAGTCGGTTGTGCCTACGCCCCTATGTGAGCAGACTATCCGGAGAAAAAGATGAGGCGAGGGAGACACCGGGAAGGATCCAAGGGCAATGAAGCATGGACATAAAAGATTTCCTAACAATGTTTCTAGATTGAACACTGCGACGTCGGCCGGGCCCTCCTCCCTTCAAGGAGTTCGAGCAGACATCTTAAATAAAGCGCAAACTACCGTCACACCGCACCAACCCATTGCCGGTTAACTAAAGCAATAAATGATATGAAATAGAGCGAGCAGAAAATTCTTGCAAATACAAGACCATCTCAGCATTCGCCTAAGTGACCAAGAGAAACCATGAAAAAACCCAAGACCAGGATGACCAGCCTCAAGGGATTTGAACCCGGGATTTCCATTCTCAAGCTTTATCGTCTGCGCCAATCCAATCGCTACAGACTGAAGGTCACTATTGCATGTAATGCACTAAATGGTAAAGATTATTTACAAGTATACAGAAATATTTCAATAAATATGTTTATGTAACTGAAAATCAATTAGACGCTTTCGCCTCAAATATTAATGGAGACAAACGTACAATTTGTTGGAGAATCAGATCGGGAACGCATTTGCTCCAGACAAGAGACAGACAATTTTCATGACCGGCTGGATCATAATGTAACAGTCAACGTTGCTCACTTTCAATAGCCAAAAACGCGTAACACATTAACTTAAACATATATATTTAAAGTAGTTTTGTTTTTTATTAAAAAAGAGTTAAGTTACTAAAACATTGAAAATATAAAACAAGCATAGTTTGTAATGTAGGAAAAATGAACTTTTTTACAAACGCCGGATATATGAGCTTATATAAATTGTAAGCAATAAATTAAGTGATTTATGTCTAAAAATACAGCATTTAAAGTGTATAAGAAACATTCTAGTTACAAAGTTATACGTTTTTTTTACCGTTCTCTAAATAAACAAAGACAGCGGCACTGTTGTATTAAGAAAATGTATCTTTGTTGCCTATATTATGCATCTTTGATGTATATCATTAAAAATCACCAGCTTATTAAACAGTAAAACATTTATTATTGCTTGTTTCACTTCCTGGCAATGTTAATGTAATGAATATCGATTGTGATATTATCTTACTGGAAACTATTAAATGCCAGATACTTATCAATATATACTTCCTCTAAATGTTTGAATAGGCACTTTAATATGATGCTATAATGAAAGAATCAAGCAAGCTATGTGCGTTAATAATGAGACATTACAGATAGTTTAAAACTGGCGTACAAAGTAGAAGTACAGTTGTCATCGTCTAAATAGGTTAACCTTCTGCTAGCCTTGTTTTCAAAGTGAAACATTCAAGACAAGAGCTCTTTTTAAAAGGTGTATCATTAGAAAATGCCGAAAAGGGGTTCAATGATGGCTACGGATATCATCTCAGCTATCAGTCCGCTGTTTTGTGTTATGCGACTTCTTGGACTAGCACCGTATCGGATAGTCACATCCCGCAACGGCAGGATGTTGAAGGTTTCGAGACCACTGTTTGTGTACAGTGTTGTTCTTTTAGTCACGTTTATCATCTACCAGTCAGTATTCTTTTGTTACTTAATATATATGTTACATAGTCCCGGGATTGTGAACGCCATTGAAGGGATCACTAGTGGTACATATGCATCTTCCATAATACTGCACATATTTACGATTCTGAATGTCCGAACTCTCCCGAATATTGTTTCTGGATTCAGCACTTTCGACGCTGTGGAGAATTTCGATAAAACTAAATATTCTACACTGTATCGCTATTTAATTCTACAACTTTGCATTGTTTTTCTGAATTCAAATATAGCAGCCGCTGCATATATGATGAAACCAAGCTTAACCTTCGACCTCTACACATTAATATTTTATCTCATAACTTCTGTATATAATGTCTTCTTTAATATCATGGACGTTTACCCAAGTAGCATGCTATTATTATTATATCAGCGTTACAAAGCAGTGAATGTTAATTTAAGCTCTTTCATGAACGAAGGTAATCAAGAGAAATCTATATTACTTCAAGAAAGACACGCGCTGATGATGTTTCAAGATTTAAAATGTTTGTCAACAGTAGAAATTCAACATGTGTCAAGACTTCATGCCTTTCTGTGTGATCTTGCCGAAGAAATAAACTTATTTTTCCGTGTACATTTTCTGCTGATTGTACTAATAAAATTCGCATTGATAACCCATGGAGCATACCTTTTTATTATCTGGATGCTTGATCATGATCTCGGAGATTTCGGCAACTCCTGGGATATTTGTCAAGCCTTTATTTGGTCTGGTTGGAATGCAATAATTTTAGCCTACATTACCAACTGCAGCATAAAAGCATCTTCTGAGGTAAGCTATAGTTATATTCTGAGTACATATATACTTAATTGTACATAGAAGTTGTCTCACCCAGAGTTGATGTGACTATGAAGCAAATTGATTGTAGATTCAAAGAGTTAAAACGTTTCTATGCATTCTTTCCAAAAATTAAAAATAAAAGGATGTTGTAGAATAATAATTACTTACTTACTGAGCATTATTCGTTAAAGAAAGCCTCTATTTTAATAAGACTTGGATTGGATTGGACTGAAGCTTGTGACAGTGCCAGCGAGGCTAACTTTATTTGTAGGTTCTGCAGTTACTATCACTGTGACATTTTTACAACAGGACAGGGTTTTGTTCAGCCTTTGCTCCTTATCTCACGTGATTGCTGCCCAATCAAGCTCTTGCGACTGCAACTGTAACTTAGCCACGTTCAGAACACTACAGCTGAGCCGTGAGAAAGTTTCATGCAATTCTTCGCTCAGTGAAGGCTTCCTGCTCGGATAACTTTTTACGTATAGAGGCTTAGCTTTGAAATTGTACGTTTTGTATGGACATCGCGACTTCTCTCGCTTCTGTTGAAGATTATTAAGTATTAAGAATCTGATTTGTAATGTTTCTTTAATGTTTATATAGGCGGGAATAACTCTTACTTTAGTAAAGCTCCTTCTTTTAAGAAGGAAGTATTTTTTATGCAGTTTCTAGCTTGTTGTAAGCTTAGAAATTTTATCGCCAGTTCATTTAAAACAATTGTTATTAAGGCGTTTAATGATTTTAGGTTTTGTTAATACATTAAACCAGACCGTATTATTTGTATTGTGTAAATTTTTTAAAGGTACACTTTAATTGTCCTTGTGTATTATTGATGGCCACTCAATTTATAGGGACGCTTCCAAGTGCAGTCGTGGACTGCTACTCAGTTTAATGGGGCAGTAGCTTAGGGAGTAGGTACAATGGAAGGGGGAGGATGTAGCGACAAATTTTCTTCGTAATATTTTGACACAGGCAAGCGATATGAACAAGAGGCGGAATTTCAGTGCATCATTGGTACCGTATTTTAATCACTACCTCAGAAATCTGATTAAAATTCCTGTATAGCTGCACAAGTGTGTTTTAAAGTTTAAAAGGCATATAAAAGCAACCAATATAATTGGTTTCCTGAAATTTTGCATGCATGATACTGGAAGTATTGACTGGACAATTTTGATAGCCTAATATGATTGCTGGGGTGTTAGATCTCAAAACAGTTCTCCAAATAAAGGGTAACAAGAAGATGTTGGTTTATTTACGGCGCTCTTAAACATCTCAGGTCACCAGCGTCATTCAACTGAGGCGTGAAACGGCTGATAAATTCTGCTCAGAGGCCCCTTGTTTTAGGCTTGAGGTAAATGTACGACACGGGATCCAAGACTTTACTTTCCTTCCGAAGGAAGCCATACTTAGGATTTTACGCCTGATAAATAAATTGATCCTGGCCGAGACTGAACCCGCGATACTGTAGCATACAACACTTTGCATTTTTTCTTTCTTCCTTTTCTTGTCTGTGGATGGAATTTGCATCGGAAAGTGGGCCCATATTTTAGCTTTTGGTCTCAATGGGGTATTTCCAACTAAAGGTTGACCTCTTAACATTGTACTCTGGTAGTTTTAAGCTTTAAAGCAGCTGATGTGAGATGTTGGTTGCAAAATCCACGTAATATTTCTTTTTCTTACAAGTCATCTTGGGAAACAAAATGAAACAATGATATATGCATATGTCTAGTAGAGAGAAAAATATTCTCTTGTAACTTTTAACTGCTCCACACATTATAGAAAGCTGTCACTTGATCTTGCAAATCCGCAATTCCCATTCCCTTCTGGCACTCAAGGGCACACTTCGGTTTCTGTACTTCTTCCTCGCTGTTTGACCTTTCCTTCTTCTCAGCTTGCCTGTTGCTGTAATGTCAACAGTTTCGTCGATAGGAAAAAATGCTCCTTCCACCTCACACACAGCACATTCTTTGCAGACCATGATTCATAATCGCCATGTTTCAGTTCATTATGAAAGATATTAGGCGACATTTCCTTCCTATTTGCTCTCACGGTACATTAGTTTCTGTGTCCGTCAATGCTCTAGAGATCTGGAGACGAATACAGTTATCCAGACAGTGTTTGGTTTCTGTTTAACACCTGCAGTACAACATTTACACTTGCTGGAAGACTATGTCACATCATCACTTTTTAAGTACAAGCACTATCTAGAATATTCTCAAATTTTGTAAAAGTTTATTCCAAATCTTGCACGATTGGATCTATTGCTTTGCCCGTATGAGAGGCGACCTCTGAATTTCATTAGGCTTTCATCCCTGACAATTTGGCAGAAAAATACTGAAAGATAGGCCTACTCTGTTTTTTAGCTTATTTCAGTCTTCATTCCTGTCGTCTTTAACAGAGACCAATTTCAGAAAATGCGACACTGTTTGCTCGTTGTTGCTCCAAACGTTGGTGTCTCAAGCATCTCGTCATACATCAGTAGAGTCGAATTCGTCACTTTCGCACATGAAACATCAAAATAACTTGAACAAAGTATGCTCTAATCTCATCTCGTGTATCAAACAATCTTTCAATCCCCCCCCCTCTTCTCTTAATTGTACATTTGCTTTGTAACATAAGTATTTGTTTCCGATTTTTTTTTCGAACAGCGGTTCCATAAGTTCCAAAAAATATCAATTTCTGAAAACGCTTAGATTTATATTTTTTACTAATTCTATACAGTTTTGTGACCAACTTCCTTCGTATCGTTTTTCGATTATATACCGTGCGTATAAAACCTTCTTGCTTATCACTCACTAGATTTGGAGGAAAGTAGCTCAAGTAGGGTTATAGAAAATGTAATTTCAATAGCAAATTTGTGTGCCATTAACATGTCTTCAGTTATTCCGTAGTAGTAGTAGTAGTAGTAGTAGTAGTAGTAGTAGTAGTAGTAGTAGTAGTAGTAGTAGTAGTAGTAGTAGTAGCAGCAGTAGCAATAGTTGTAGTAGTAGTAGTAGTAGTAGTAGTAGTAACAGTAGTAGTAGTAGCAGTAGTAGTAGCAGCAGCAGCAGTAGCAATAGTTGTAGTAGTAGTAGTAGTAGCAGCAGTAGTAGTAGTAGTAGTAGTAGTAGTAGTAGCAGTAGTAGTAGTAGCAGCAGTAGTAGTAGTAGTAGTAGTAGTAGTAGTAGTAGTAGTAGTAGTAGCAGCAGCAGTAGTAGTAGCAGCAGCAGTAGTAGTAGCAGCAGCAGTAGTAGTAGTAGTAGTAGTAGTAGTAGCAGCAGTAGCAATAGTAGTAGCAGTAGTAGTAGTAGCAGTAGTAGTAGTAGTAGTAGTAGCAGTAGTAGTAGCAGCAGCAGCAGTAGCAATAGTTGTAGTAGTAGTAGCAGCAGTAGTAGTAGTAGTAGCAGCAGTGGTAGTAGTAGTAGTAGTAGTAGCAGTAGTAGTAGTAGTAGTAGCAGCAGTAGTAGTAGTAGTAGTAGTAGTAGTAGTAGTAGTAGCAGCAGTAGTAGTAGTAGTAGTAGTAGTAGTAGCAGCAGCAGCAGTAGTAGTGGTAGTGGTAGTGGTAGTAGTGGTAGTGGTGGTAGTGGTAGTAATAGTAGTAGTAGGAGTAGCAGCAGTAGTAGTAGTGGTAGCAGCAGCAGCAGCAGCAGCAGTAGTAGTAGTAGTAGTAGCAGTAGCAGCAGCAGCAGCAGCAGTAGTAGTGGTAGTGGTAGTGGTGGTAGTAGTAGCAGCAGCAGTAGCAGTAGTAGTGGTAGTAATAGCAGTAGTAGCTTCAGCAGTAGTAGTGGTAGTGGTGGTAGCAGCAGTAGTAGTGGTAGTAGTAGCAGCAGGAGCAGCAGTAGTAGTGGTAGTGGTAGTAATAGCAGCAGTAGTGGTAGTAGTAGTAGAGCAGTAGTAGTAGTAGAGCAGTAGTAGTAGTAGTAGTAGTAGTAGTAGTAGCAGTAGCAGTAGCAGTAGCAGTGGTAGTGGTAGTGGTGGTAGTAGTAGTAGTAGTAGTAGTAGTAGTAGTAGTGGTAGCAGTAGTAGTAGTGGCAGTAGTAGTGGTAGTATAAATAGTTGTAGTAATAGTAGTAGTGGTGGTAGTAACAGTAGTAGTAGTAGCAGTAGTAGTAGTAATAGTAATAGTAATAGTAATAGTAATAGTAGTAGCACTAGTAGCAGCAGCAGCAGTAGTAGTAACAGTGGTGTGGTAGTAGTAATAGTAGTAGTAGTAGTAGTAGTAGTAGTAGTAGTACTAGTAGTAGCAGAAGTAGTAATAGTAGTAGTAGCAGTAGCAGTAGTAGTAGTAGTAGTACTAGTAGCAGCAGCAGCAGCAGTAGTAGTAACAGTGGTGTGGTAGTAGTAATAGTAGTAGTAGTAATAGTAGTAGTAGTAGTAGTAGTAGTAGTAGTAGTACTAGTAGTAGTAGTAGTAGTGGTAGTAGCAGTAGTAGTAGTAGTATTTATTATTCCAGTTAAACAAGGTACATATTTATTGCACGTCACAGTCTCATGAATTGAAAGACCGTTCATGCTCTTGTAAAATACTTCAATTCTGAAATTAATGACAACAAAGGAAACCAACAACGGTAATAAGAACGCCCAATTCTTCAATTCTAAAGATACAAAATAACCCATGGGCAAGAATTCTCAGAATATTGCTTAACCTATATTAGATTCTATTTTTCAAAACCCCAATCGCACGCGCACACACATGAAACAGACATACATGCAATAATTCTGATTTTCATATAATTTTCTTATTATTAATGTACAATGTTTATAGAAATTTCTTGTCCCTAAAACTATGTATTTCATTTAAGAAATTTCCAGATTTAGCCAGTTTTGTCTATCTACAATTAAGTTCTAACATGCAAGCCTCCCCTATTGGAAGTCAAAAATGAATGCAGCTTCTGTCTGTGCGCACTTAGCCCAAATATACACCCAGTCCTCCAGTTCCGAGCATAATGGGCATTTTTTTTTCCTTCCTCAACAACCTTAAGTGCCTTCCAGCCTACCAGTCTAAGCCACACTATTCCCGACCTCTGTTTTATTCCTAGCTCCATGATATAGGTCTCTTTACCCCATCTAGTTTTAATTTCGCTCTGCAGGTCCAGAGATGACATCTGCATGCACCGTGCATCTATTTCCTGCCGGTTTAAGTCAAACAGGCGTCTTTTGACTTTTTGTACAACACCATATCTGTTTTCAATACCCTTCTGCCGATTTTTGACAATTCCCGCTTTACAACCGCTGCCAACCATTTTAGATAAAGCACATTGTTCAATTGTTATTTCGAAGTAATTTCCTACAACTATATTCCCCAAAAATCACTATACACATCTTGAACCCTACCATGCTTGTTTTCTATTCCTTTTACTGGTTTTAATGAACACTCTTGTATCAGCTCATGAATATATAGATCAATGAAAATAACTTCTTTCTTGGGAATTCTTATTTTAAAGGCTGGAAACGTATGCTCTCTGCCTAACCCTTCACAAATTTTTAGTTAAACCTAATTTTATGTGAAACAGTGGCAAATAGTTTTCTTTTTTAACTGTTTTTTATTTCTCACATGCTTTAACACGAAAAGCAAACACGCCTTATTGGTCATTTATTTATTTTACAGTAATTCCTCTTAGCTGGTTCGTTCTACTCAAAAAGAAAGCAACAAAATAGTGTGAAAATACTCCGCATTCCTAGAAGTAGTTCCATTTTTAAAGATGTTCAAATTCTGCTACTCACTGCTTTTAAAAATAAATAAATTATACGTTAATAAATAAAAATAAATTCAAATTCTACGTTTTGCATTATTTTGATGCAAATAAATCAGCATAGTGCATTTTCAATCAGGTGCAAAATTCAAGGCTGTAATAAGAATGTAGATAAAACTATTTTCATTAGACTTTGACAGTAGACGAAATTTCATACAACGAAAGGTTAAAGCAATAATCAACATAAAGATTTCATCCAGAATAAACAATAATTATAATAATAATAATCTTTAGTTTAAAAGTTTATGTCAACAACCTTCTGGGACAGATGGTGTTATGAGAACTGTATTACATTTTGATGCTCAGAACTATTGGATTGGTTTATTTATGGACGCTCTTTAACATCTCAGGTCATCAGCATCTCATTCAACTCTGGGCGTGAAACGGCCTACAAATTTTGCTCAACTTATTTATTGTCGGCAGTAGTGAATGGATAATATGTCGACCTTCACCAGTGAACGGTAACAGTGGACTTTCATTAAAACGTATAGCAAAAATCGGCGCTCTATAGGATATGAGAATCCTCAAATAATATTCAACTATCGTAATAAATGTAACACAACTAATGGTTACATATTGTGTATTAGTAATCAAGTTCTATCTCCACATGTAAATTTGCAACCTGTCCATTTCCTCATGAAACCCATAATTTCTTATTGCGTACATTTGGTTAATTACACAATAAAGTAATTAGGATGAATGTCTGTTTAGAATGCAAAACATGTCCTAAAATTAAACCTAGCAAGATAGTATGTTTTACCCTCTTATGAAGGTTTAAAAGGAATAACGATATGCTACATTATATTTGACTTTTAAATGGACTTTTACAAAGTTTTCTGTCTCAGAACTGTATTAGGTTCTTATGCAATAAATTCGCCTCCGATATTATCTCAACAGCCACAAATCAGTCATTTAAACCAATACACCTTAATGGAAAATATTTGTCATCAGTGTCAACAAAGGCTGGGAGAGATAAAGAAGTACGCACTTCATTTTGTAGGTTCTATTTTGGTTCACTGTATCTCACAAGGAAGCAAGCACATCACAGATGGACGTGGTTTCAGATGTGAGTCCGCTGTTCTACATCCTACGGTTACTGGGATTAGCGCCATTCGGGATTGTGACATCTCATGGGATGAAGAAGTTTGAGACATCAACAGCAGCTATGATATACAGCATCGTCTTATTTGTAGCTATGCAAGTGCTTTTCGTTTGTACTTTTTGGGTTGTGCTACATAAATATGAGTTTCCTGGATTTCTGAGATTTGTCTCAATGGTGATGATGACCATATACTATGCACCCACTCTCCTAATTATATTCAGTTTGTTCGGCCGCAACAGCTTTGTTGATCTCATCCATGCTCTTGAGATATTTGATTTGATGCAGAACTTTGACATATCTTTCAGAGTTTCAGTCAAACGATCTCTGATTGTGCAGATCAGTTTTAGCATTCTTATTAACGGGACAATAAACGCTTTGTACATGGCGTATTCGCAATTGCCAAATAAACTTCAACATCTCTTAGAAATCTGGTCAGGTTTACATGGTATCATCTTCTCTATCAACGACCTGCTTATATTCAATCTCTTTTTATTGTTGAAACACAGATTTAAAGGGATTAATTTACAATTACTTTCATTCGTACGCAGTACTAGTGTCATATATAAAGTGACAAGAAGACTTGATAAACTTCAAAGGCCGATACTTCATCAAACCAAAAGTAAGGAATTCTCTGTAAGTGAAATCTGCCTCATCTCTGAACTGCACGATTTACTGTGTGACTTCTCAGAACAACTGAATTCTTCTTTCTCGATTCATATTCTGCTTACGGTATTGACGAAGTTCACTGTAATAGTATTTGGAATATATTTTTATGCAATTTGGCTCCTGAATCATGACATGGGAGAACTCGATAGCTGCTCAGAAGTAAGTCTGACTGTCACCTGGTCATGTTTCAACCTGGTTGTACTTGTCGTCATTCTCTGGATGTCCAGCTCGACTTCTTCCGAGGTAAGAAGCTTTATAAAAAGATTGAAGACAAAGATTTTTCTTGTTTCATTGCTTTCTCCATTATAGATAAGCGTTATCTATGTCCCATTCTGAGATAAATTGTGTTATGTTCCACTACAACTTGATCTACGAAATACGAATATATGTTTGGTCATCCATCGCATTGTCTGCCACTAATTACATGTATTTGGTGATCCATTCTAATGTTCTATACTGCATTTTGGCAATACTTTGTGCACGGTACAAGTCTTGTGACAGAACAAGCGAGAAAAGTAATGTATACTAAAATTATGGATAAAAAACTATACTAGATCTTCAAAAACTCAATGAAAATTCTATAGCAATTGTCGACAAAGTACTAAGTAAGAGTATAAAATGAGTACTTCAAAGGACTGATGATGAAACACCAGGACATGTACTGGTTTCAGTTGCCATAAAAGTTATCGCAAGATAACGAAATTTTTTCTGTTTTCTTTTCTACTCTCGTTTATTACGACAGCCACCTCAGAATAAAAATGAGGAACTTTTACCTTCCAAAATACACATCTAATTTTGTCACAGAAGTCTTTATTTTCCATATCACACAAGTGTTTGACGTAAAAATGAAATGCAAAAACGAAAAGCTGGATGCAGCACGCTGAAACAAGGTCATGCCTTTAGGCTGCATAATAAGTTCCCTGAATGGTCGGTGCAAGTGGACATTCAGTCGAAATTTGCTTATGTCATTATAACTGGAGTCTTTATGCTATTGTGTGGCAGGTTATTAATATATTGCCTTTGCTGACCTTCAATATTGCCAGTGAACTGAAAGATTATAAAAAGAACAAAGGAAAAAAATGAAGTATACTGGAAAGGTAATATTGTAGAATGCAAAGAAAAGATAACGAGGAAGTTGGAAGTATTACGAAAGCTGGTCTGTTAGGAGTGAAAGCGAAAGTTAAAAGGTGTCAAATATGTGTGACGGCGGATGAATCGGGCGGCGAGCATAGGGTAGGTCAGGCATGATCCTAGACGGAGTCCGTGACAATGTTTCCATACTTCGGCGGAGACCACTTTCCAAGCAGATCAAACTTCTCGGAAGAGTCGCTTCTAATCTTTTTATTAATCATTATGTTCCAAATAATATAATTTGTAAAATTAGCCATTGTTTAGGTTTCTATTTTAAGAGGTTCTAGGGCTACGGTTATAAAAATGACACTTTTAATAAAATGGGCTATATTTGAAAAATTTTTGCATTACAACTATCAAACTAGGGATGTTAAATTATATTGTATTATCTCTATAGTTACAGTTGTGTGTTACCCAGGTAAGCCAGTCCTTGAATATGTAAAATGAGATGACTACAAGTTTCCCCAGCAGAAGTCAATTTTTTTTCTTTTCTTTTTTTTTTCCTACACAGGTTTTTGCTGTTTGCTTTCAGGATCTAAACGATGTAGACAAATTTCACTAGCTAGCAAGATCATCGCGCATCTTTCTGTAATACCATCTACAATTGTATCGAGAGTCCTTTTGTTCGGGAATCAGTAGTTTTGGAGCCCACCGTGCACAAACACGTGCAACTTTCCAGTTATCAACTAGGGTGGCACCCAGTAAACATTTTAGAATCTCTGTTAAGAGTTCTTAATGTTATTCGACTATCGTCTCTCACAATTTTAGCACCGGTGTTGATGTTTTCTTCCTTTAGAGCAAAAACTACAGTAGAGGATTCAACTTTCTTTTAAATTGATTGCCTCCTTTTGTTTAAACATTTTAAACCACATTCCAGCTGTGCTATAGGGAAGAACAGGCTTCTTGTAATATTGCATAGGCTTCAGCTGAAGATTTGTGGAGACAGAAACAGAAATTCAGACGGTATATTGTTTGTCGGGTGTCACTTGCAATTAGCTGCTGCAGGAACTGAATAACCAGAGTGCATTACGCATGCATAAGCTGACAAAACATTGAAAAGTTAAGATTTAGGGTGAGAAATTAAGCCTGTGATAATTTTTTATTCGTATTATGCCAAATAATCCATTTTAACGAATTAGAGAGAGAAATGTGGTCAGCAGCAGATGCTTAAACAAGAACCTGATTGGACTTAGAGCTTTTACATGCATTCTTATGCAAATACTTTACGCAATGCTGATAATGTAAGCAATTCTATCCATAATCTAGAAGTTGTCTTAAAATATAAACTTGATATTTGTATTTATTGGTAATTATTCGATAAATTTTTGTGGGTCTTAGTCTTGTTTCAGCGTGAACTTTAGTGTAGTCACGTCATGCCTTTTATTCTTTCTTTAAAAGTGTCATTTTAAGCTTCCTTCTCTTTTGTTTCAGGCTAATCGTACTGCAATCCTCGTTCACAAACTTCTGAACAAAACACAGAATCCAGAACTGAAAGAAGAGGTAAGTAGGCATAACTTTCAATTTGAGTAAAATGCTGAAGAATAAGTCATACCATTATAAACCAACTTTAACGGGGACTTCCTGGACTTCTTGTAAAATAACAGTTGCACTCACTTCGTTTTCTCTAATTTCGGTCTTTCCGATCGCCTTTTATCGGCAACCACAGTTTCCTCAAATGTGTTCAACAATTTATCAAATTATTTTACAGAGAAAGGTCATTTCTTAACTACGTGAAGTTCGAAATCTTCTCAATGGATGAAGGCATGGTCTATTGCATTGTAAGAGCATTGAATGAAGTCAATACTAACTCGTAAAGGCAAACCTATTCCAGTAATTTATGTTCAAAATTTTCTGTCATCATTCTAAACCATAATTAAATATACCAACTTGACACAGTTAACGTACCACCAAAAATTACATAAGTACACGTGAGAAAAAAAAAGTCTCTAAAGCATAATTGTAAGTACAGGGTTTTCACGTAAAAACTATCTTGCACACGAGATGTTTCATTTTCGGCGGCTGTTCGCTGCTGTTGCGCTGTTCATTGTCGATCCTAGTGGTCTAGTGTTAACCATACTTGCTTCGTAAACCCAAGATCGCGGGTTCAACCCCGACCAGAGTCGATGAATTTTTTTTCGGGCGTTAAAATCCTAAATATGGATTCTTTCAGAAGGGAAGTAAAGCCGTGGGTCCCGTGTCGTAGATTTACGGCATGTAAAAGAATGTCAAACCTGAAAAAAGAGGCCTTTGAGCAAAATTTGCCGGACGTTTCACGCCCTCAATTGAATCGGACGCTGATGACCTGAGATGTTAAAGAGCGTCCGTAAATAAATCAAATCAAGCGCCGCTTGCTGCCGACGAATTAAAAACACCGCACGTGAGGGATACTTTATACGTGAAATTTCTGTATATGGAAGCAAATTGTTAATGCGTACAAGATACGACATTTTCAAACCTATATATATTTTTTTTCAACCAGAAGTACAGATCGTGCTGAAAAAAAAGTACTCTTGATTTCAGTTTCAGTAATAAATCATTTCTTGAAATCATCTCAAATTTATAAGGCAAGAACTGTACCACACAATTGATTACCTAAACGCATTGTCCAGTATTTACAAGCTATTGAAGAAATAAATGACGGTTTCTGTTCCTATCTGATTATTTACTTAAATTGAGAATGAAAACGCACGTGACCTCGGACGATAAAGTGAATGGCGATAAAGCACACAGAAGTCTCCGTTTTGAAATGATATTACAATGTGACCTCCTCTGTATATTACCTAGTTAAATTTACATCGTTAATGCCACACTTAATTTTCTCTTCCAGCTTCAACGCTTTTCTCTGCAGCTGCTTCACAGAAAAGTGCAGTTTACAGCTTGTGGTTTCTTTCCTCTGGATTTCACATTACTTTATTCGGTAAGTTGTTATTAAAGTGAATAAAATTAACACTTCAAGTGCACAATTAATAACTTGAAATTGCTTCGCAATTATACATTTCCTTGAAATGATCAGAAGATAATAGTTGTTTATAAAAAATCTGATTATTAGAGTGTATAATGAAAAAATAAATATTAAGAATGATATTTTAGTATCACTCTTCTGTTTCATTTCGTTAAACCGTACTGACAAATTTAACTCTTTGACATTTTCGTAAGCGGTAAAAGGGAAATATTATTCTGAATTAATTTTCCACATAATAAAATAAATATATTTCTGTTGAATATGAGATAAAATGAAAAATAAGCACACTCTCACAATAAATCTGCTAAATAGATGGTTTTCAATGCTGAACAATTTAAAATTTTACTTGCCCATCTGAAAGAAACTTATTAAGTATTGGGGATTCACTGTTGTGCTTTTGATATGTATTCTTTTTTTTTCGTTGTTTTGAAAGCAATTATCTGTCATTTTGAATGCATAATTACAAAACTGCTGAAACTTATGACAGGAGATGAAATAAAAATACATCATATATGTTTTGCTACAGTGGGAAAGCAGGAAAAGTTTCCAATTACTCTATATTACAAACATTTGCCTTGTTGCTTGGTAAATATAGGTAACAGAAATACATTTAGTATATTTTACCAATTTTTAAATTAGTTGTACACACTTACCAAGGCAATGTGGCTGGTAGACCTAATTGAATCATTCTTTTCTTCTGCAAATGTTGATTGTTGCATTGTTTTGTGTTTGTGTAAAGATGCTTTGGTATTGCTAAAGCGTCAATGCATACTTTTGTGAACATTGTTAGAATATTTAATTAGAAGAAGTTTAACTAACACCTTTTATAGCATTATTTTACCATGCATTAGTACACAATTCCAAATTCACTTGGTTCGAATCAAGGAGGCTATCGGTTAAATGTTTGTGAAAACGTTTGCAAATAACAAGTGCAAATGTATGTTTTCAAAGTTCCCATAGGGCGAATGGTAATTGTCAAAAATTAGTAAACTAATTTTTTTCCCAACATTTCCCTGTCTGTTTGGACAATGTTCACATTTACCGGTAATAGCTCACAATAGGGTATTTCCATGGTAAATGGGAATAAGTGCACTGGCATTTAACTGTTAGTCATGCTTGACACTACATAGGAATCATAACAAATGCATTATTATTTTATCCTGATTTATTAAAATAATAATAGATATTATGTAATTTTGACGTTTTTTCGTCATCCAATCATAAATTCATAATTTTAAAAATATATTCTTTAAAATATTAAGATTAATAAATATTAAAACGTACTTAAATAGATGTACTTATTATATAATACATTCTTACAAGGTATAAATGTTAATACTCTGTGAAATCATAATAAACTGCTTGTTCTCATTATTACGTTTGTCACAGCTGAGTAACTTTGGTACATAATATTATTTAGCTTTACCACTGTGGAAATATTACCAACAAACATCAACTGTGTAATTGACACTGACTTTCTCCATATGCAAAACAGTCATTGTTAGATGCAGGGGTTTTTAACGTTCATGTCTACTTGCAGAAAGTGGCAAGCGACATTTTAGTGCATGTGTCCTGCAAATTATTTTTCAGGTGATACGTTCATTGCTAAGGTATTATACCACACTCTTTTATCTATTTTTGAAAGTAATATTATATTTTTTCAAGGTCCTAAAGGTATGCTTAACCCAGAAGTTAACTCAGAGATAAATGCAGAAAATCTATTAGCCTGTAAATACAAGATCAAACATTTTTTTTAAAAAAAATAGGAGTGAGATAGTTCTGTTAATTGATCCCAATTATTTACAAAAAGCATAATTGCTGGTAGTTTCTGGTAGAAACACAACGAAATATCGAAAATTTGCTCAATCAGTGCTTATATCTGTAAGAAAAAACATTCGGAGAGATGTTTTTTATTCTTTTGAAACAACCCCAAGTTGGTTTTCAGGTTCTCATTTGCTGCAACGTTTCCCCACGTTCGTGATTTCCTCCTGGAAATGGCTTTCTTTGAGGCCCTTAAAATTATGATTTACCTCCTATATGTCGGTCCTGGTGGTCTAATAGTAACCATACTTGCCTCGTAGACACAAGATCGCGGGTAAAATCCCAGCCAGGGTGGATGGATTTTTTTCGGGCGTAAAAATCCTAAATATGGCTTTCTTCGGAAGGGAAGTAAAGCTGTGGGTCACGTGTCGTAGATTTACAACAAACCTCAACCTTGAAAGAAGCGGCCTCTGGGCAAAATTTATCGGCCGTTTCACGTCCTGAGTTGAATGGGACGCTGATGACCCGAGAGCGTCCGTAAATAAACCGAATCAACCTGCTATATGACATCTTCATTTGTTTAAATTTGTGTATAGTGAGGAAAGCTTTGAGATTTGGGAACAGAATAACCCGAGGGAGTGAGATAAAGTAAATAAACTTGATAAAACTTCGGTCAATTTGTCCTGAGTCAAGAGGATTGAATGCGCTAGCGCGTTCTTATTTTGAAGTAACGCATTCTTTTCAGCGCAATTTCGCCTTTTTTAGAGCCGGGTCGTCTCTTGCGGTTCACTGTCCCGTTTCTGAAGTATGCTAATGAATGTATATCTCGTCCATAGTCACATTCACAGTAAAAAATCGGTTTTATTCTTCTTAAACATTTTCAAGCAGTCAGCCGATGCGATTTCGCTTTTGCTTCGGAGTGAGCAGGGGCAGCATTTATCTTCCACAAAGTTTTTTCACGCACAACTAAAATGAACCCGCTTAGTTAAGATGCCCATGGCTATGTTAGCTCATGGGACAATTTCGTTCATCTGTCAGCCGAAACAGTATCGATTTAACGATGATTTCTGTTCTCACATTTGATTTTGGAGCTCCAGGACGTGGTGCGTCTTCGATGCTTAAACTCATTTACCCGAAATCGAGCGGTTTCATTGGCAAGGCATATGCCATCCAATGTAGAGAAAATTCTCCCATGAATTTCCTTTGTTGTTTTCCCTTCCGGCAAAAATAATTGAATCATACCAAGATTTTAATTCATATCCATTTTTCACTTTCACTCGAAACGCTTGTGTTTAAAAATTTGTCAAACAATGAATTATAGAATTGATACATAGAAAACAGATTTTATGACCCCATATACAGATGCTACAATTGCCCTCTATTAGTATGCGAATCAAGTTATTTATCAAACAAACTCGTTGTGCCCGAACCACGACAGTATACAATCTAGAGGCTTTCCTACCATTAGGATAACAATTTCATTTGCAGATTAACAAATAGGGATATTTTGATATGCATTTTCTTTATGTTGCAGATTGTAGGAGCAGTGACGACATATCTTGTGATTCTCATCCAGTTTCAACTCACCTTCAACAGCTCTGCCACTGGCCACAACTCCACATCGTGTCCAACTTCTAACGTCACATCTACAGAGTTCAACAATGCTACAGATCTTCCCGGCACAACAGCTAATTTGAGTACCTATCATTAACAAAAACTGTGTTCAACAAACAGCGGTCAAGATGGTGTAATGTTGAATAGGGAAGAATTTCTGTATAAAAACAGTGTTTGTGAACAATTCAGCTAGTAAAGATTAGCTCGCAAAACTTGAAGAAACCGTCCATGCTAATGAAAACTGAAGTGTGAATCTCTAATTGTTTTAGCACACTTCTAAAACTTCAATTTGGCAGCCTAAAGGGGCTGTAAAAATAATAAAAAAAAAAAAAAAGGTCGATATGCTTAGACTGTAGCATCGCTTACCAATCCGATTCCGCGGCAGCCCTTGAGGGTAATTTCAAAAGTTCTGTACACGGTCAATAGGGTTATGCAATCGTTCCATCTTCATATCAGTTGTGGACGAGATTTCAGCTGAGAATGTTACGTATAAAATTCATAGGCCAAGTTGTTTCTGCCTTAAAAAGTGGAACATCATTTATCAATAAAGAAACATTGAAATGCACATATATAAAAGAAATTGGCAATGCTTTACAGGAAGCTTGCGCCAGCAATCCCGTCCTCTACCACATTAAAAGACATACAATTCATTAGACCCTATGGAAGAGACCTACATAGGAATATAAATGTTAAGACTATTGTGGTATAGAAAAATAAAGTTTAGATTAAACCGTAATTAACTATGTCTTGAAAGCATAATAAAAGGGTTTAAATCCCTAAAATTTGAAATGCGGTAAAGGAGATACTTTTTAAGAGAAAAATCTTCCGTCTGTGTCCTCATATTTGACTTAGCCACTTTTGAATGATATTTTTTTTTTTTGATTGATTTATTTATGGACGCTCTTTAACATCTCAGGTCACCAGCGTCCCATTCAATTCAGGGCGTGAAACGGCCGACAAATTTTGCTCAGAGGCCTCTCTTTCAGGCTTGAGGTTCTTTTTCATGCCGTAAATGTACGACACGGGACCCACGGCTTTACTTCCCTTCCGAAGGAAGCCATACTTAGGATTTTTATGCCCGAAAAAATCCATCGGTCCTGGCCGGGTTCGAACCCGCGTTCTTGGGTGTAGGAGGCAAGTATGGTAACCACTACACCAACAGGACCGACTTTGAATGGTATGAAATGACTGGCCTTCACGGAAAACAAGTGATTGGATTTTTCTTCGCAAAGTTCCGATTTTAATGCAGTATTCTGTCGATATTCGATCTGTCTTATTTACTTTGCAGTTATAGGTTAAATGGAAGGTAAGAGCGAAAAAGAACGTCCTATAGCCAAATTTGTTTCATAAATGGCTTTAACCATGGGGTCGTGCATGCGTAGTGTCCAAAACTTTTGAAGTTACCCTCTTAGAAGCAAGATCTGCGATGACGTTAATGCACATGTCTCAAATGACATAGCTGAACGTGTGGAAAATGTGATGAGTTATAAAGAAATAAAATGCAGTCCAGGCTTTTGAACAACGAGTATTTCTAGTATTAAATGCAGTGTCTTTGGAAAGTGAAAGAAAAATGTTTTCAAGATACAAATTAGTACTGCGTTTCTATGAAAAATACTGACAACAAATTTCTGAGACATAACAGAAAGTGTTAAAATATATGAATCACAGTGAAGTGCAATCTCACCAAGTAAAAAAGTTTCACGAATCTATAAAGTGAAATCCGAGTTGTGGGTAGAATTTATTTCACAAATTTCTGCCTAAGCCTTTCTTTGAGATTGCATGACCTATTATTTTATTTTGAAAGTAGAGTGAAGTGATAAACCAAAAAAGTAAGTAAATGAATTAAAATAAATATATTACTAGTCATAACTAACTTTATATTATAATTTAACACATTTTCATTTATTTATATTTCTTGTAAAAGTCTTGCGTCAGCGAGATATATAACAAAGTATGTATTAAATATATGTACTAAGAGAAGTCAGGAAAAAGTAAATACAAGGAAACAATGCACACTAAACTACAACATATTTGTATATACATAATCCCAATATCGTCGTATAATTCTTCCGAACATTACACTGATGCTTCGTGTATAGCGTTTTCTTTGAAAACTGTTCTGTTTGTTTCACTGACTGTCATTATTACCTCGATTGAATATTAGGCAAGGAAAATATTATAGAAAGAATTAAAGGAAGGAAAACCTACATAATATTTAATTTTTTCCATCGTTAAAACTCCCTTTAAGATGTAACCAATATCTTATATCGCATGCCATCAAAGTACGAGGTTAGTTGAAAAATTACCGGAATGAATCGCAGAATGCAACAGCAGTTCCGAAGCCTTTTTTTATTATTAAAATCCGCCATATTCCATAGAAACATTTGTGCAATAATACATGGATTAGTCAATAATTGTAGAAGCTATAGTGGATTACACCATTATGAAAATTAAAGTGAACGAAGATATTTTTACATTGAATTCACTAGGCTTACTCACTTGAATTTCGCTGTCATGAAACCACACTCGAATTACTCGTATATTACCTGTCTTTAAAGTAAACCTAACTTGCCGGGGAGAGTACGTGGTCGATCCCGAACTTAAATGCAATCCTCTTCTCTCCAGTATTTGTAAATGGTTCATTCCTTAGCATAATATTAAAGAACCAACCAATACCAGTATATGACAAATAGCCCCATAACATTTTCTTATCTGGAAGGTAAAAGTGCTAGAGTGACATCATTTCATCGCCATGCTGTAAGACAACGCCCTGAACGCCGCCTTCGTTTGTTGTCAGAACCTGCTTCTTTAGATCTAGATTTGTCGACAACTTTTTACGACAACTGAAAAGAAAGGGTAGCAAAACTGTCGCCATATTGTTAATAAAATGTAAGGGCGTGCTGTTCTCATTGAATGGCATAGCTGTTCAAAATTCACAACGTACTAGTGCACTATTGTAGACGGACGAACAGAAACTGTCGAGTAATGGAGTAAATATGAACCGCCCTAAATTGATGTTAGCTAAATGTGATCAGTGTGCATGGGTGGGCATTGAGATGCAGTGTTAGGAAAGTGAGGGAATATCATGCAGGTCTGCGAGAAGCCTGTGGCAGTTAACTTCGCCGCATCGAACGGTTGTCCGTAGGGTGTCTTACTTTCGACAAGGACGCAATACAGTGGAAATGTGCACTAATTTTAGGTTGTCCTGTTCTTCAAGCGCATTGCGTTGATTTTATTTAATCACTGCTGGAAGTGTTTCGTTGATTGGCAGTGAGGGAGTTGCCAAGTCAGAACAAGGCACGCTACAGTGTTGTAGTAGGGTGCTCCTTCTGACACACCAACAAACCCGGATTAGCTGCGGTTGTCCAGTGTCTTCCAGAGTGATAAGAGTGACAGGAGATTACATTGAAGAAATGTTACAGTCCCCAGGTTCTGGAATAACTGGTATTCGACTTATATGCAGCCAATTCAGCTCTCGTAACAGCCTGCGTCGCACTGCCAAGTCAAGTACCTAACTGTAGTCTAACATGTTTTTGTGTGGGTCCACCTTGGTTTTTATGATGAAATGGGGCATCCTCTTTAGCAATTGTAATTTTCTTTCTTTTGGGGCTAATTGACCCGTTTTCTGTCTCCATTTTAATTACTATCAATGCACAAAGACTAGCTTTACACTTTCTTCAATTTCTCTTTGTGTTAAAAAGTGTAATAGCTGTCATTTTTTATTCAATCATCTAACACAACAAAGAAATGTTCAGTAGAGCACTAGCACTGCAAAGGATAATAATGCTATCAATATTCTCAATACAATTCAAGGAACACAGCTAGAGAAACAAAGTAATCTTGGTTTTAAGTGTTGAGTACTATGGAGGGGGGGGGGGAACGCAGCAACACATAAATAACTAAATTGCAAACCTGAAATAAAGAAATGTTACTAATTTGCACAAGGGTGAATATTTTACCGTCACTTTCAGATTTCATTTCATTTAAATTATAATACCTACCTTATTTTAAACAAGCGTATAAAGATTTTATTGATCTAACAGCTGCCATTTTCTATACGACAATATGAAACGTATATGTAGCAGATTTCTCGACTCCTAGTACTCCCGCATTAATATCCTGTTCGAGTTTCCTGTGGATGGCTCCAGCTGTGTCTAGAGAGGATACCCTTATTACCGGCAGGATACGAAACTTCTTCCGTTTTGAAGCTTGGCAAAGGGCGTTCGTTCGTACGTCTGAAACAGCACTCGTCATTCTGTCTCTAGTGCATTTAGCTCGTAGGTAACATATACTCAATCTCCGAAAACTAAAAAGTACTCATACACTTCGGAAGCTGTTTTAAGTACAATATAGTTTAGAATTATTTCATCACCACTATTTTTTAACGATTTAAATTTCCATATGAATATATGTAAAAGATTGTATAATATTAACGAAATATAAAAACAATTATACTCATTTAAAACGGTTAATACATTTATTTAATCATTGGAATAGAGTTTTCTGATTGTCACAAGTCATTACGAACAGAATCCCAGAAAAATGTCGGTATACCTGGGATTTTATCTGATGCACATTTCCTGTGATGCTGTAATATTTCTACAGATTCCTGGAATGCTATTCAACTTCCTAATTTTTTTTTTTTTTTTTTTTTTTTTTTACAATTTCAAAATAAATTTTATTATGTATTTCAGCATGAAGTAATTATTATTTAAAGATTATTTATACAGCCACTTATTAAGAAACTATTATTTCACGTACTGTAATGTTCTTAATGCATTAAAGACCTTATGGAAAAATAGCATCTATGGACCGTTGACTAAATGAGCTAAAATGAAAACTATCTCTCTCTCTCTCTCTCTCTCTCTCTTGCCAGCAACATAAAGTTTTTAACTCAAGCCAGAAGACAAATAAATAACAACCTGAGGTACTTAACTTTCAGAAATGTATTCCAAGTTTGCTTCAACAAATAGCTATATTTATCTAAAGCATCGCTGGTGAGATAGGGCATTCCAACTTTGACAATGAATTCTAAAACGAGCATCTGTGCGCTATACTTAATGGTTAGCACTTGTTAATGTTACTATTACAACCCCCTGAACTAGAATTTCTAAGCAATTCCACGAGGCATTCATATTCCATATAAACAACCAGTTTTGGGGTCCGCAAAGAAATCTCTAAGGCTTTATACATCGAAATTAATTATGAAAAAAATCACAGTTATGTACTTTATTTATGAAACTTCCTTTACACAATCAATTCTAGACTGACCACAACATGGGAATAGTTAGGGTATTCTGCACAGAGTGATTTTAGATCAACAAACAAACCTACAGGCGGATTTGGCCACTCTGTCTCAACGGAAGCGTCGTGTTTGCGCTGTCTTTTTTATTGTGCACGTGGTCTGCATGTGTTGCGGCAGGTTTTGCTGAGAGGTTGCCGCGTTTTTCACACTCTCTCGCCCAGTTTTGTGCCGAGTGCTGCGGAAGTTCGTGACCTGAAGCTGAGATGATTGATGATGAATGAAACAAGTGGGGCGAGAAGGATCTCTACCTTAATGCACTGTATCTTAACTGTGACGTCTGCCTTGCTTTCGCAAGCCTAGTTGTGGTAGGCAGAAGGTTCATCATTTATTAGCGCTTTGGATGGCATTCAGCCTACGCACAAAGATGTAGAATGTCATTTTCCGTTTTGCAGGGTTAAATGAGAATTTATTGAAAAGAAAGTCCCTTCCTAAACGTCTCATGCTCTTTCAAACCTCTTAAATTTACTGCACTGGTCGTCCATGCATATTTGTATTCTTGATGAAATGTTATTCCTTTGTGTTCGTAGCTTCCCTTTTGTGTTATACGTTATCGTGTCAGCTTCCGCCTCATACCCGATATAAATTTGGAAAATAGAAATTTAACAACAATGGGAAAATGCTTTTCATCGCTTATTTGCAATGCTTGAGCGCTTACTTTTCACAAACTATGACAAAAAATGAATAATCCCCAGATTTAAAGTGTCGATCAGAGAACTTGGGGGACAATCATAAACGCTGAATTTACAACGCGTATGCAACAACTGGCACATTGCAGTAGGCGCTTTACCTGTAAATGGACATATTTCACTATACTGTTGTGCATGCATAAGGCACACAAAGTCGTGTGGCAGAACGAGACAAGACATTTGGACGTAAATTTGCTAACACCCTTAGTCCACACGAAAAATAATATTAAAATTAGTAGAGAATTTTAAAGAAACAGGCCCTGTTACTGACTGGAAAAACAACCGAAAACTGCTCTAACAAACCATGACGGAATCTCGCCCTAGAATTACTGCTGGTCCTGGTTTAAGGCTTTCTTGTTCCCCAAATATTACAGATTGCATGTATCTATCTTTGGGAGACATTGAAAAACAGAGTAGATTTAAACTTCAGGGACTTTAAACAAACATTCGAAACGAAGTTCAATGGGTAACTCACGCGTGTCAGTGATGACTTCATAAGATGATGTGAATTGTTATCTATCACCAGCTGTAAGGCTTAATATGTTGTACCTAAGTTTTAAAATTGCGAAATATTTGAGCGTCACGAGTCTAACAAGAAAATACAGGATCTAACTCCAGACCGGCTGAACTATGTATCGAAACTTTCAAACTGCTCTCGCTGTATTATCATATATCGCTACAGAAAGAATATATATATAGGTCCACTATTGAAAAGATGGCGTGAACAGTTTTTAGACTGTACAGAACAGAGAGCCTAAAGCTTTACATTCATTGCAAAGAAATGAAGTTATATCTTCGATACTCAAAACAGAATGCTGATTAATGGTGCTGAAGACCACCGAAACAGTAATAGTCATAACTGACTATTAAAAGTGAGCAGTCAGCTAGACCATAGCCGTTTTTCTTCTTCTTAATTCTTTTTGAACAGTGTTTAACGCCCATTTTTACTGCTGAGGCACCACAGGTGATGGACACTGATGATGCAGGAGATGAATTGACAATTGGGAAAGAATTCCAGGCTAAGTGTTAGGGTATCTCCACGGCATTTGCCATTTATGAGGACTGGGGAAAACCTGGAAAAAAAAACCCAGTCAGGGAGGACGGTTCTGGCGGGATTCGAACCCCAGATCTGCCGCTCACAAGTCCGCGCCTTAACGACCTCAGCCACCCGTGTCGGTGGACTATAATCAGAAGTCACGGCCAATACAGAAGAACAGTTGCGATACCTGTTATCATGTCAAAATATATAAAAAATATTATTTTTTAGTTTAGAATGCGTTTAAGCAGTCAATTATATTTATTAAATACACAGCGATTTATAAAGAAAATTATTTCTTTATTTATTTCAAAACGAACGATGCCACAACCTTTTATATATAAAATTAGAACATCTTTGGGGTATTATTAACCTCTATAGAAAGTGCTGAAAATGTCTTCCCTACTGCATAAGGCATAAAACAACATGGCGTTCATTGTGCAAAGCACTGGCATTGTATCCATCACGTGGTTCACTGAACTATGCGAACTCACAGAGTTCATGCTATTGGGCCGTCCAAATCCACGTGTCGTTAACGAAACACATGTGTACCCAGTGGAGGTAGGGTCTGGTGCGCAGAGTACCGCAGGATTTTTCATTGAGTTTGTTGAGCAATTGGACGACATAGAACTAGGTCATGGATATTTTCAAAAGATGGCGCTACATGCCATACACCAAAGCAATTCATGACGCTAATTGAGAGTTTCTTTCATGACCGGATAATGTCCAAGAACCTGTGGCTACCGAGATCTACTAATTTTGAAAACAACGGACTTCTTCCTATGGGATTACTTAAAAGACAAGAGTTTACACCACACGTCCCCAGATATTGGACGATCTGAAGCACAACATTACACAGTATTGACAACACAGTCCAACGAGCGGCCAGTAACATAGAACGATGTCTTACGCAGGAGGGAGAACATTTTCAACATTTTCTGTTGAGGGTAATAATCTCCCGAAGATAATCTACATTTGAGGTATACTAAGTTGTGGTTATCATCATTCGTTTTGAAATAAAGAAAGAAATATTTTACTTCTATCTTTCGAAGACCCGATGGAGCACAAAACCAGTTTTTCAACCAAAATAGAGTTTAAAAACAGCAGACTAATCTCTCGGTAAAACTGGTTGCCATGCAACGTCAAATGCGCAGTCGATGTGCCCAAAGAGATTATTTTTTATTTTTATTTTTTAACCGTAGCATGAACAACGTGTGAGGAGAACAAGAGACAGGGATTCTGTTCTACGCCTCAACCACCTACCGCGGAAAGAAGAACAAAAATACACAAAGAATATGCGGCGATATAAACCTGTGACGCACAAAATCGCCAGACCTACATTAAGGATACAGGGGATAGCAAACAGCTGTTATGAATAGCAGGCATACAGGAACCTTTAATTAATGCTAATTATGAACCTTGCCATTATTCCTGTAAGCTACTGCTCCCTTCCAGGGGAGGTGCGCATATCTGAATGATAACGACCTACCCTCAACACGCAACCTGGCACATGGGTACCAACCCTTACAAGATCAAAGCAAACCAACCGTCAATTCCAGTTTACATATAGTTTTCGTAAAGTTTTAAGCCTTTGAGGTAAATTTACTTTTTAAAACAATTATTTCATTTGCAGTGGTTATAACTCTAAATATGTTAAGACGGACACTTTATTTGCGGCTCAGCTTTAAAGGTAAACGAGGATTTGTATCAGAGAGCTTAGATAATCTGAAGTTGATACTCCAAGAGGAATGCGGCAATACTGATCAAGAAGAAACCATGCCTGGGAGACTGGTGGTGATAATTAGGGCTGTAGGGGAGCACACCAAACACTGAATGTTCGTTTCTGTTGTTAGACCTGTATCATTATTCAAGATTAGAAATACTGGGCTAAATTTTCAGCTAAACATTTTCGCTTTGTCATTGTTTTGAAATTACTATAAAATTGTTATGAAAGTTGCTACTACTCATACAAATGTAATTTTAAGGGAAGTATTAAAGGAAGGGGGGGGGGGGGTAAAATATAATATTTTTTTGCTTTTGTACCATTTTAATATTTTGATTTTCTGTTTATTTTGATATGCTTTCCATTAATGCTCCTTAATTATAAGTATTTTAATAAAATTTTGATTATATCACTGCAGTAGCTACTTGTTCAGTTACAATTCTATATCTCAGGAAATGTTTGCTCTAGAAGGGTGTGGTTTGTCTGGAATGGTAAAAAGAGGCAGCGTTTCTTTCAATTACATCATCCTTTGTTGTTTTACAATGTTGGAGGGCATTTAGCTGGTGTTTCCCTCAAAAAGTTATATGTTCAGTAAAAAAAATTTTTTTGCTGCCGTTATTTAAAAAAATCATTTTTTCCCCACGTTTTCCATTCTTTTAGGATCTGCATACGCTATCACTATGAAACTTTTACTACTTATTCCTGATATTATTGTGATGATGTGGATCTATTATGATAGAGCTGGGACAAAATGTGTCAATGTAAAAAATAAAATGTTGGAAAAAAAAAAAGAACAAAGCAAACGATTGAAAATAATTTAAAACTTTCTTCAGAGTCATGCTATAATAGTGAAAAGAGATTAACAAATTTCAATTATGTGCATCTATATGCTGTAAAAGTTTCATTTAATTACTTTAATAGCCGTTGAGAAAATGGGAGCTGAAGTTAGTAAATTTACATTACCTTTCATATTCCCCTTGAAGACATATTTACAGCAGCGTCAGTGCATAGTAGTTTATATTTTAACTTACGACTTTTTACTGATCATACGTAATCTTAAAGAACATTAAGCAATCATATTATGAGAAGTAGACTAAACTGAATGCTTAGAAATCGTCTTAAAGGAAAGTAAACATAAATAAACATAGGACACAGATGGTACAAGACATGAAATTATATATTGGGAAAGGATTTTTTAAGGAAAGAAACGTTCCAGACCTAAGTTTAGGGCACCTCCCCGGCATTTGCCATATATGAGGACTGAGGAAAACCTGGGGAAAAAAAAAAAAAAAACTCAGTTAGGGAGGACGGTCCTGGCGGGATTCGAACCCCAAACCTCTCGCCCAAGAGCTCGCGCCTTAATGACGACGGCCATCCGTGGCAGTAATAAAATTAATTAAATTAATGGTACTACTATTAAGAATTTAAAAAATAAAGTTCGTAAAAGAACAAAAATAAAATTATACAAATTTATTAAGCTTTCCACTGGTTTATATAGAACAAAGGTTTGTCGGTCCTGGTGGTGTAGTGGTTACCATACTTGCCTTCTAAACCCAAAACGCGGGTTCGAGCTCTTCCAGGACCGATGGATTTTTTCGGGGCGTAAAAATCCTAAGTATGGCTTCCTTCAGAAGGGAAGTAAAGCCGTGGGTCCCTTGTCGTACATTTACGGCACGAAAAAGAACCTCAAGCCTGAAAGAGAGGCATCTGAGCAAAATTTGTCGGCCGTTTCACGCCCTGAATTGAATGGGACGCTGATGACCTGAGCTGTTAAAGAGCGTCCATAAATAAATCAATCAAAAAAAAAAAAAAAAAAAAAGGAACAAAGGTTTGACTATTAAAGTTGAAGCTGAAAAACGATTTTAAATAACAGAAATGAAACTGTGAGAAATGTGGAAAGAATAAGAAGAACTGAAGATATAAGAATAAGTTTATAGATAATGTAATAGGAAAACAAAGAAGTCGGTGATAGGCTCATTTAGAGCTAATGTACGGTACGAAAACATTTTTTTTTAAAAAATAATCCAAATGGAAAGAGGAATTCAAATCAACCGAAGAACAGATGGTTGAATCAGCTTCTGTTGAAGGCATAATGGGCCTATATAGCCAATTCGTGAGGTAGATGAAACATTTTTTGTCTTTTATGTCGTTTAGTGTTGTTTCAAGACTATGCCTGTGAGATAGCATATTTTATAATACTGCCTTAGTTGCATCTAACACTTTGTAGATAGGTAACGAAAGTCCAAAACACTTTATACCTACATGTTAAGTGCAACAAGGGTGTGCGAACAGTTTTATATTCTGTATTTGTATAGCATCTGTGAAAGAAGTTTCTGAAACTTTTAAGATCAATATCATTCTTGTTTTTTTATGTCAATGAGATAAGAGATATTAATGGGTATCACTTGTGCCCTCTGCATTCTGCAAGAAAAACAAAAGATCCATTGACTGCATTTGCGAGTTCCATTGAGCCATTATTCAGTTCATATGAAAGACAGACGACCATCTCCATAGCTTAGCGAGTCGTAGAAAACGGGATTGTTCAATAAAATGGATCGTATGAACAGCACCGATATTAAATTCCGTGAATGTCAATGGGATGGTTATTGGGGCTATGCTATTCAAAGACGTGGTAATAGTTCGATATGGCGAACATGTAAACAAACAGGCTGATACATGCGTAGCATGCCAATAACGCACGCTTTTGTTGCTGTAGGGAACAGTGTAACGGACAACTATATTTACTGTTTTATTTACGTACACATTTGAAATTATTTCTTACTATCGTCATTTTAATTTTACGAGTAAATGAGTTTACGATGATTTTTCCCTAATCCACAAAAGTATGCGCAATTATATAATTCATTATTAGGAATCGAAGTCCATGTCCTAAAAACCTAATTGCTGTAAAAACAGTGCTGCTTAATTTACACTTATTTCCCGAAAATCATAACTCGTAAGAGAAGTCATTAAGAACAGCACAAAGTGTACCTGGAGTATTTCATGAAGCAATGGTAAGGCAAGCGAAAGAAAAGTTTTCACTATCCATTCGTGTTTGTCTGTACACCTGATGTTATTTATTAACAGACGATATACAACTACGCGATTCCCAGTGCCTACACACATTGAAGACCTCAGGTCTAGAATATATTAAAGTTATTGGTCTGTATTTACATTTAACAAAAATGTACAAGGAAAATAAAAACGTTAATATTTTAAAACATTAAGATTTATAAAAAAAAACGGGAAAATATGCTGCTATATTCACAGTAAACATTGTGTTATAAACTTTCATGGCTAATTTTACTATATTAGGTTTCATATATTTCTTCCCGGTGTTGTGGGGAAAATTATTAAATTGATTAGCTTTTTTTTTTTTTTTTTTTTTTTTTTTTTTTTTTTTTTTTTTTTTTTACTCCTTATATAGTTTACGAATTATTTGAGATTTTAAATTAAAGGATGGATTTTTCTTAGGGGTTTATTCATATATTATCATTATGTAAACATAAATAATTTTTCACGCCACGGGTAACCGAGGTTGTTAAGGCGCGGACTTGTGAGCGGGAATTCTGGGGTGCGAGTCCTGCCAGGACCGTCCTCCATGACAGGTGTTTTTTTTCCCAGGTTTTCCTCAGTCCTCATAAATGGCAAATGCAGGAGAGGTACCCTAAACTTAGGTATTTCCCATTGTATCATTTCATCTCATGTATCATCAGTGTTCACCGCCTGTGGTGCCTCGATAGTAAAAACGGGCGTTTAACACCATTAAAAAAGGCAGTGTTCATAGTATTAAAATTAAAAACTTCCAGGCCGTGCCGTGGTCTTTGTTTTAAAAACTAAAACAGAGCTCTCTCGCAGGCTCTCTAGTGTAATCCAGCATCATCAGTGTAATGAGCAGTAGACAGCCGGCAAAAGGCTTGTTTTAGTTTTTAAGACCACGGCACAACAGCCCGGAAGTTTTAATTTTAATTTTAATATTGTGTTATTGTGTTTAGAATGCGGATAATACAGGTCATGCTTATACCGTACGATTCGTTTTGTTTTTCCCCGGAGTGTTTTGCGCCTATGGGCGACGTTAGCCAGGTCTCTGAGATTAGCGGGAGGGTAAAACAATAAAAAAGGCAACCGTATCAACTTAAGAGGCTCATTAATCAAATAAGGTGTTGAAACTGCCCTCCTCCATCCTCCATACGTTTTTTTGGCATCTCTTTAGTAAATTATTCATAACTTGCAGAAGTTCATTTTGAGAAATCCGCACAATTTCCTGACGAATATTATTTTTTTTTTTTGAGTTTTTGAATGGTGTGAGATTTGTCATGTACAGGTGTTTTTTTTAATTTACCCCAGATATAATAATTGCAGATTGTTAAATTGGGGGATTGAGGGGGCCACAAATCCCTACTAATAACTCTGTCTTGTGGAAACACATTGTGAAATGCTCTCATGGAATTATTCGCATTGTGAGCAGTGGCAGAGTCCTGTTGAAAAAAATACATGACCGTGTCGTTAAATCTCTCAAAAAAAGGGGTTAGTATCATATACACATAAGCAACAGAATTAGATGCTTAAAACATTTGGTCCTATGCTTCTTTCACCAATGAGTTAACACATATGAATCGTAAATTAATACACGCTGTGTCCTTGTAAATATACGAGGCCTAATACACCTTATGCATACTGTGGAATTAAGACACGAACAGCACAATACACACCGGGAACAGCTGCGCTACGACTACGACAGTCATCAAGATCAACAAACATGGTACTCTCTCCAAGGCGCGGCTAACGAGTGAGGTACTTGCTCATAGGAACAACCCTGCGCCACGGGGGAAAGCATTACTGATCGCACTGTACAATGCTGGACAAAAACCACGCAAATTCATGAACTTTCGAACTCTAGTTATTAGTAAAATTTGCAGTTGTATTATTAGGAAATGCAAACGCAAACTACATTTTGTATTTTTTTTCCCAGTTCTATTTTCATAGGAATGATGAATAGAAACGTTTTCTTAGGATCATAAAAGAGATTGCAATGCAAAGAATAATCATATCATCATCATTTATAGGTAGAAAGAAGCATTTTTATAAAGTAAAATTAAGATGTCACTGCTTGTGAAATTTCGCAGGGAAACTTCCACGCGATACAGAAGATTGCTCAAGGGCAGACAGCCGACAAGTACAAAACGTGTGCGGTGTCTGCTTGACGGATGTGGCATATTCCGAATTCAGGGGAACATCTGGCCTGCTCTAGACGTATGTATTACAGTACAATCCATTTACATTTCCTTCCAGGCCATGCACGTTTGCAGCTTGTGTCATTCTTCCAGTGCTATTATATCTTGTCCCACCTTATTTAAAACAGCCGTTTCTTGATGTCAAGTTTAGACCTTGCAGTTGTATATTTACCTATATTTATCAGTGTGAATTTGAAGCTAGGATCAATATAGAATTCTGATGTTGATTTTATGAAAATAATTAGCTAAGCATTTTAATGAGCTGGCAGTACGATGTAGAAATCCATAAGTTTCAGGAGTGACCAATTTGCAGCTCAATAAAAACCTTCTGCAAGGGAAATGTCGTTATCTTTACTTATTATTATTGAACAATCGCTTAACACTCATGCTTATTGTGTGATGAAGGGAGTCACGTGAGTAACAAGATATGTGTGAATTTTCGTAACGTTGAAATTGTATACCCTGAGGATGAATCAGTGAGAGCCGATCAGTAGAAGTGCTGACCCTGGAATCCATGTCACTTGTTGAAGAGGTGTTAAGTGACAGGAAACCAAAACTGAAACAATTTGCTGTGAGGTTGGGCCTTTCAAAGATCATCATCTTTAGAATGCTGCGTGAACATCATTCAGTCCAAGATAGGCGCCCCGACTTCTGTCATTGTTCAAAAACAATATCTTGTGGAGTGCTTTGAAAGATTTTTAACCTTGTGTGAAACAAATAGTGGGGTATTTTCAAGCAGCACAGTTTTCCCGGCCGGGGGTCTACAGGATAAAGAATTTCTGGTCTTGAGGGCCAGGTTCATCTGAATTTTCTCTTTCCACAAGTTTTGTTCATAGGTATCTACGACAAACATCTTCAGTGCAGGGGCCGAAGTACTATATCCGAGGTTAAAGCGATAACAGATATCGAGTCTGTGATTATTAGATTTTTGTTTTTATTTCAGGAGGCTCTTTAACATCTCTGGACATTACAGTGCCATTCAATTCAGGGCGTGAATTCTTGCGTCCTAAATCCATGGACCTCGACCGAGTTTGTACTCGTGACCTAGGGTCTACGAGATACACAGACCACCAGGACCGACTGGAGACTGTGACGCTGGTGATAAATGGAATTTAAGGGTGCTGTATTCAATTAGAAATAAATGTATTTAAATTATATTAATATTATTTAACATGTATTTAATTAGGTTGATATATAGGTATTTATTTACGTGTATTTAATTTGGTTGGCATGTACTTCATTCGATTTATATGTATTTAATTAAGCTATGTTGGCATGTATAATTGAAAGCACGAGTTGTAAATATTGTAATTTCACTATTCCTCACCTGCCACCAGATGTAAATCCAATTGTAGATTGAATAAATACATACATACATATATAAATATATACATACATACTTTTGCCACACCCTTTTTCAACTTTATACTATTTCTCCGCTTTTCCTATTCTTCCAAGTCCTATCTTCCAATCCTACTTCTCTAATTGTTCTAATTACACCCTGAGAACACGTACATTTCTCCTTCCTAAGGAAACAATTCATGCACCGTCCTCAATCTATCCTCTGTAATTCTTTTCAACATTTTAATTGCTTTGTTTTAACTGTGTTTACTAAAGACCCCTTAAGTTTAATTTTCTCTCTTAAGATACTATTGCTGATTTTGCCTTTCATGAAAAATTTGCCATAAAGGTATTTATGTAGAAAGCAATGTTTTATTTTTATTTCAAATGCCAGATTTAGAGTTTATATATTATTATGATCTTGGCAACAGAGTTGTATATGTTTGTTTTAGTTTTAATCGTAATATCCTTATCCCATAAAATAGTGTTTAGTTTTCATATTGCTTATCATTGTTTGTAAATCCATTATGGTCATTTGTGCTTTCTCCATTTTACAAAATGTGCCCTAGTGCATCATCTGTGTAGTTTTCGTGCCAAACATCTGTTTATTCCCCTTCCTTTCAATGTTACAACTTGTTCCCTGTGTCCTTTCTTTCACTGCCTAACGTCGAATATAAAGAGAATTCCATGACATCACAACTTTACCCTCGACCTGTTAAAACGTATGCCTCTTTCTTTAAAGAGAGTGGCGCTTTCATTTGGGTTAGACCGCTTTTGCACACTATTTCTAAATTTTAGGTTCGTTACTATATATATATTAACTAGTGAAGATTCATCAGGGGCCTGGTTGCTGAAAGCTTCACTTCAGCCACCCTACCCAAGTGAACTCATGATTCTCCCCAATCTATATTTTGGGGGGATCATGTCCCAACCCAATAAGCAACCATGTCCTTTCTTTCTTCCTACACCAAATTAATCCTATACGTTTCCTACTTCGGAGAAGGAAACTCCGAACATCCCGGGAGGAAGAATTTTGTTAGCCAGTGGAGCCAACCTTCTAAGGGAAGAAGACTCCCTAGACCTCCATGTTGGGGGTTTTGCGCTGGGCTGGAAACTCGCTTTATACAAAAAAAAAAAATCTTTCTCAGAAATCTCACATTGGTAAAACAAAAATGTGTGATAGGAACAAGCAGGACCTAGCCGAAATGAAAGAATGAGAAATTAACTTTTAATTCCATTTTTACTTTTTAAGTATGGCTGTACAGAATGTTGGTCTAGCACTCTGTCAAAATCTTTAAATTTCGTTAATGTACTTAGCCCTTAAACTTTCACAGATTAAATTGCAGGCAAGCACGAGTTAAGAGCAACATTCAAAGTTAAATTGGACAAATGTTTAGCTGTTAAACTTTATATGCGTAAATAATAGGCAAGCACATTTGTTATATAAACTTTAAATGGATTTAGTTAAGTGCTCACCATTTACGGATTTTTGTATGAAAAGTTAAAGCAGTTTGCATAAATAATAACATGTTATTTTTGTTGTTTTGAAAGCATATTTGATGGTTATTGTGTATAGCTTTATTATAATTATAATACATATAAATGTCAACAAATTATATTCTTCTGTAGTTGGAAACGGCCATATCCTGCTCGCTTTTTTTAGCCGTTTTTTAAATTTAATGCTCGCGTAGGCATCAACAAGAGGGTTTTTTTTGAGTAGTGTTTAACGCCCGTTTTCACTACTGAGGCACTACAGGCGGTGGACACTGATGATACATGAGATGAAATGATAAATTGGGAAAGGATTTTTTTTTTTTTTTTTTTAAGGAAGGAAGCGTTGCAGGCCTAAGTTTAGGTACCTCCCCGGTATTTGCCAGTTATGAAGACTGAGGAAAACCTGGAAAAAACCCCAGTCAGGGAGGACGGTCCTGGCGGGATTCGAACCGCAGACCTCCCGTTCACGAGTCCGTGCCTTAACGACCTCGGCCACCCGTGGCGGTCAACAAGAGGGTGCCGTATAAAAGATCAATTCTTATACGACTCCTGAAATCGCAAAGCAAAATTTAAATCTCAAGAGCCTAAACCTGTTGATATATTTATATTTTGTTTTATTAAGGTTAATATAAGTCCAAACTATAACAAAGCTATACACAATAACCATCAAATATGCTTTATAATTATAATACATATAAATGTCAACAAATAATATTCTTCTGTGATTGGAAACACTGAGATTTTTACAGTTACTTATGCAAAATTCTTGGGATGAAAACTTTCAACTTTGCTGTTTTAATAATACGACGTACGCTAGTTCTATTATCCCTGTTTCACGTGCACATCGCTTTGTAGATTTCTGCAGTGAGTACTCAAAACGTTCCAAAACCATAACCGAGGATGTGGGGGCTTGTTGCTGTGCAAGATCTTCCAGATCTGCCCTTGTGAACATCGTATACGGTACCACGAGTCTCAAATTTGTCTCCAATGCTTGCAATTGTTAATCGCGTTGGCGGTTCTGTTCTGTACACACGTCTCCATTACCTTTGAACTTCAACAACGTTCTCGGTTTTCTAATACCATTTCAAAATTACTTTCCGCTGTTCAAACGATAATCTTGGCTCCATTTTGTTGTAGCAACGCTAGCATAACGTAATGCGAGTCACATCTGTTTACAGAACATCATACGATTATCTTGGCTTCATTTGTTCATTGTTGATTTACCTGTCACGTAGCAGCACTATCATAATGTATGAGAGTCACATCTGTTTACAGAACATCATACAACACATTACTGTTGTTTTTCGGTCCAACTTTGAAATATATTAAATAGATATCTACTGCGAAAGTGTCTATATTTTAGCACCTTCGATATAATCTCCCTTGTTTGTAATAATTCCATTTGTGAACATTCCTTTTTCCAAAATGTTAAAATAATTTTGAATGCACATCTTTAATAAATGTATAATTTAATTATATATATTATTTATCATATAAATATACAAATTTAATGTATACTTAATAAAAGAATATTTTATTTAAAATGCCTTAATGTCTCACGCAATTTTATTCATAGAACGCTGTCAAACTTTTTCTAATTTTACAAGCATGAGATATTGACATTGCTAGAATGAAAATTCTTTTATACAAAAAATGTAGTCAGTAACACAGCTCTGCTATAAAGCCTGCTTGCCATTCTATCGCTAACGTTTGATATCCTTGTTTTAATGAAATTTTAATATCTATCCATATTCGGCTAAATATATTGATCAGTCATTTTTACATTAATTTCTTTTTCCTTTCTTATAATGTATTACATACAAAAGTGCAGTAATTTAATATTTTAACACAATTATTAATGCTGCTTATAGTACCTACACAAATACAGTATTACAAAAACTCTTTGGTGTTTTAAAAAGCGTTAGAAACCACATCGCTTTTCCTGTAAAAGCCTTTGCACCAGGGTAATTAGTGGTTTCGTGTATTCACAAACCTAACAGAGAAAGAAAGTCATTTATCTCAAAGCAGAAGTCCTTAGCCTCTGCATGGATCACCTACGTGCTCCTAACATTTCCATTTAGTATTGGGGAAGAGAACCACCAACAACAAAAAAATTCCGATATACTGTTGCAGAGCTTTCAAGGAACTTTGCGCTGTCGCTAAGTAATGGGCTAGGGTATTGTTTGTAGTCCCACCGCCAGAGTGCAGGTTGCCATGTTCCGTCACTGCTGCACTAGAATAATGAGAAACACTTCATCTTGGCTTCTCCCGCGGAATTTCAAACTCCCTCTCCCTCTCTTTTATTTCTCTACAACCTCGCCTTCCTTTCATTTGTCACTTTCTTTGCTTCTACCGCTTGCTTTATTCGCTTTTCTCCCCCTCCTTCATTTGCTTAGGTTCTATTATTCCTTTTTCTATTCTTTTTTTAAAAAAAAAAACTTCTCTACAGACCAAAAATATTTTTCTCCAGTTTTTACAAAAGAAACACGCATGTTGTTTTTACACCACACCCCGTATAATTCCGTCTAATAACAGCAGAAAGTGCATTACTTGTATAGAATATGACAGAGAAATCTTCCTGGGATAGTCAAATACGTGCAAGTGCGTCGTTGCCATATCCACTTTCGCTTCAATATTAAGCCATTAAACAATGAAAACTCATAAACAGGCAAAATAATACAGCAATTATTTTTTTAAATATATTCTTTGCTACTCTACGCATTTAGAAAAACAGTTTTTTTTGGATGTCCTCCGTATGCGTTAACATTTAAAGAAATTAAGAACTGAATATTTTCTTCCTAACATAACTATTATTTCCACTCGAAATTCACTAGTGTCGGTTTTGATGAGTGCTATATCCAATTAGTTTCAAAGCATTTTGCATAAAAACATGATTTTTGAATATTTTTGTAGCACTTTTAAAGCTTAGCGAGTACACTGAATAGGCTCGCAAAACAATGCGATTGTTATGACAGGTTTCTCTGTTAAGATTGGGAGGCTATGGTTGTCCAACTTTCGGGGAAACAATTATTATTTTAAAATTAATAAATGCCTGCACATTTTTATTTTCATAATATATAAGATTTGAAATGTATGAATGTTGTGCAAAACTCTGGTTACGATTTAAAATGCTTGTTTTTTTAATTGACTTTTTCTTACATTTTTTGCACTTGATATCTATCACGCGATACAGTTTTTTTTTTCAATTTTCTTCAGATGATAATTGGAAAAGATAAACATATGCTATATTTTTATTTACCCTTATGATTTTTCGCAACACTTTATTACTCAAGATATACGATAATGGATTTATTTATGAAAAAGTGTAAAACGTATTTAAAGAATTTGAAAAATTTCCAAGTTAAAACCGAAAAAAATTATATAGCAATTTTGTTTTTTCAATGTTAAATTATGCTAATATCTATCTGGTCAAAATTATAATTGCATAGTGTAGAAAGATAAGCACGTTAGCATATAATAGTCAATACATTATCACTCATTAAAAACTGTTAGAGGTATGATAAACATGGAAATTTGATCATGTGCGTTATGTTGGCCTGGCGCTCTTTAACATCGCAGGTAATCAGCATCCCACTCAAATCAGGGTGTGAAATGGCCGACAAAGTTTGCTCAGAGGCCTCTTCTTTCAGGTTTGAGTTTTTTTTTTTCCTTGCCGTAAATCTACGGCGCGGGACCCACGGCTTTACTTCCCTTTCGAAGGAAGTCATAATTAGGATTTTTACGCACAAAAATCCATCGGTCCTGGCCAGAATCGAACCCGCGATCTTGGGTTTAGGAGGTCAAGCATGATTATCACTACACATCAGGACCGACATGTTTGCCTGTGATGAAAATTTTAAGCAGTTTGGTTAAAAATTGCAAGATTTAGAAAATTCACCTGTGGGTTCCCTTACATTATTAATCTGTAGGGTTATCTAAATATCTGATGACTCACGCGGCGGCGGGGAAATGCATCGACCATTAAGCCTTTGCTCAAAGCTAACCAATGAGCGAAACGTTGGAAAAAAACCATAAACATTGGAATTTCGATGTAACAGCAGTCAAACCGGCCGTGAAAATCTTCCGAAAATGTGTTCTTAAGAACTTAGTGCAAAAGTGGCACATCTAGCAGTTTAATTCTCCAAGGAGTAACGGTGCCTCTTAAAGTGGAACAGGCTCTGAACAATAAATTGGGTTTCTTCTTTTAAAACGACAAATATAATTATTAATTTGCTTGACTGCTTTCCCTGTGGTCTCCCGATCACAAAAAGTCCAGCAACGAAAATAGCAGTTAGTCGGCGTAACTGAAAATCATCGGAGAGGAGAAAAAGAAAAACATCCATCATTACTCAATCAATCTCCCTCCATTCTTACATTTAATTGCCACTTTCTTTATATATATATAAAAAAAAACCTGCAATGTTTACAAAATTGTAAGAATATTACTGGAAGTGAGAGGTGCCATCGCATTTGAGATAATGCTTCTTAATGACCCTGACATGTATGAGTTTGCTTCATACTTCCAGGAAAACTACGTTAGTAATACAGAATGCTGGGCTTACTGTTGTACGCTGGCATTAACAAATATGCATATAGAGCGAATGCATCACACGCTCAAATATATGTATGTACCTGCATGGAAAATGCGTGAAACGTCTTGATAGAGCAATATATGCTATAAAGTCCTTTGTTAAAGACAGGATAATTGTGCTTACGAAATGAAAAATAACCCCCAAAATGAAAGATATGAGTCGCAGGCACAAAGAAAGCCTGAAAATAAACAAGGACATCATTAACAGGGAGGATTCCTCATCGAAAGTGACAGAGATGTACTTTGTGCAAGATAATGGTGTGAACTGTAAATGCAAATTAATCTGCTGTCATTTCTTTGCATTCCCCTTGCGGTAACCGATACCGCCGTAGCTGCCGGTCGGGGCTCTGCTGTCGCTCGGGACTGCAACTCAAACCGCTATACCGCAACAGTAGCTCCAGGGGACTCAGGTTTTTCTTGGTATACGAGTAAGTTAACCTGTCCGCCAGAAATTATAATACACAAGAGGTGACTCATAAATAGTTCGTAATGCTTTCATTCAGTTCTTTTTATTAGGATTTTGATGGCATACATTGACGGATAGCTTTTTAGTTTATTAAAAATATAGCAATAGATATTTTCGGTTTGTAGTCAATTATGTAATCCCCTTTATTTATGCAGGCGCATCTGCAGGAATCATAGAGTCATTTGGTGGCAGCACACTCAGAATTTGATCTCACGAAATACCCAAGTAGTCACAACTGTTAAAGCTATCTTAAATATTTTCAGCACTTTGAATGACTATTTCAATTGTGTCATGACCGTCTCCATAATTTTTGTAGTACCGTTTCTGACTACTGATCTGGAGGTTCTGGTTCGAATCTCAGTCAAGTCAAGCTGTCTGGGCAAATTTGTTTTTTGTTATTTTTTTTTTTTCCCCGGATTTTTCATTACCCTGAGATTGTGAATGCTAGATAGGTGCCAAGGACTGCGATTTCATTTGCGTCATCATTAATGCATTTCATTTCATTTATCTCTACGTACTTATGTGTCATGTTTTCTACCAATGAAATGTAAATACATTTTTAATTTCAACCAATCACAGCTGCATAGCGCTGTAAATTTATTATAACTTTTAGCTAATCATTTTACCTCATTGACAAGCCTTTGTTTTGTCAGTGTGGCCAACTATATTTTACCACAAATCTGTGAGCAAGGAATCGATTAATTGCAACAACATCTAAAGAAAACGAATCTTCATTCTTTAATTATTGTTCATTTAACTAATATATATCCAAGCTAAATGCTTTAAAATACGTAATTGTTAAATATAAATAATGATATTAGTGTTATTTCTTTTTATAAATAATTTAAGATTATGAAAATATATGCTATGATAATAAAAAATAAAAGCAAAATACATTACAATAGCATTGTGAAGGCTCTATTTTATTTTTCTCAGTTGGTATAATGAGTAAATCGAATTGTTGTAATCGATTTTCGTATTTTCAGATCATGATTTCTGAATATATCAGCATTCATACAGATCAGTTTAAACATATAACACAATTATTAATATTTTATGAGTTATGCTCGTAAATTTATCAGTAATTCAGAACATCTTGTAACATTACTTGTGAGAAAAACATGCTTTTGGTAATCAAGCGATAACATTTAGAATACCTTTCAGTTCTTCCATGCTGCACATGCATTTGTCATCTAAGTGTTAATTAAGGTACTGCATTTATTTACAGGTTTGTCACACCATTTAGTTGTATAAAATTATTAAAATGTACCTCATGAGACGAATTTTGAAAAGAAAGACAGTTGTCAGTATTGAAATTTTAAATTGAGACCAGCCCTGTACGAGCATATATGCTTTGGTTTTTTAATTTTGAACATATTTATAATTTAGGAAAATGCATAAATTGTACATCATTAAAAACAGAAGATTCTATAGATTTTAATACATAAAAAATACAAACTGAAATTGTCAATTTTTATCCTTACCGGAGCTCCGCAAAGTGCTACCGACTGGGTGAACACAGTGTATTTTGTCTTTTGTAGTTTTTATACGTACTATTATAATAACATATTACTAAATACATTTTTCTGTAATCATTAAAAAAATTTAAACATAAAATTACGTCCTATTAGAGCAAAACACACTCAACGACTGCACTCAAATTTCCCATCTTGTTAACCTTCTCTTCTTTACTGTTTTATGTGCCGGAATATTTTATTTATTACAACATAGCCTTTAAGTAACAGGGCCATCTTGAAATCTTGCATCTTTATATTTTCAGTTTCGCACTTCAACCATAGTGCAAGAGAGCAGCTTAAAATATAGGGGAGGAGGATGAAAAGCAAAAGAAAGAGGAACGCATTTCGCTCCAGTCTTGTAAAAAAGAAAACTGTAAAAAGTTGTAGATCTGCTTATTATTTTGTATCTTTCAATACTCCAATGCCCCCCCCCCCCAATGCTTTCGCAATAGACAGACCGTGTAAAAACCGAACTTCCCTACTGCATCTGTGTTTGGACAGTATCGATAAAACACATAGTATACTTGAGAATGTAACGGAGTATTACTGTTTTTTTTTTCTGTATCGTCAGCCTCTCTTTTAATAAACTCTTTTTCTAAAAAAATAATCAGCTTATATCGACCTTACTGGAAAAGTATTACACTAGAAGAAGGAACATCTTCAAGTCTTTTTAAACTCAAGTTAGTGGTACCAACATATGTATTTAAAACTCTTATACTTTTAATTTTACTTTTTAAACTTTAATTATAATTACAGACGTTTTAAAAGTATTCATTTAATATTTAGAATTTGCTTTCGTATGAATTAAGAAGCGTTGAGTTATAATGCTGAGGGGAAAAAATGAGGAAATTAAGGAGTAATGGATAAATGTATGGAGTCAGTGGCGTATACTGTATTTTAAGCTAAGTTATGCATTTGATAAATACTGGCACTATTAACCAGATAGTACGATATATTGACAAAAATAGTTATAAAGTACTAAAATAGTGATATGTCAGTAAAATAGTATCACGTGGTATCATTAGATTTATAAGATAATTTATTCAAATGAGAATACAACCCTATTGTGGAAGCAAAATTCTACCCTCCTTGTCCTTTTATACAGCTCTTCGACTATAATAGAAGCTATTTTGGCTTTCACGTTCTTAAGAAGCTTTCATAAGGGTATAGTGCTAATGAAGAGATACTTGTGAATTTATCTGCAACGTTTTATGCGTTCAAAGCCGAAAACAAACAACTAACACATTTTATTGACTTATTGCAGTGAACTGTACCACGACTTCTAAAAGTTTTCGGTCTGATTCAAGGGATGTGAAAATGACCAAATTACAACTATAGTTACATAGCATCCCTGTAAAGTTTCAGACGCATAAGTGTAGTCACTTGTTTGTGAGGATCTGTAAACAAGCTAGTGCAAACATTTTCTACAAAATGGATAAAACTGAAATATGAGCTGTAATCAAATATTTCGTTTTGAAGGGTTATTCCCAACAGAAATACAAAAGGTCTCGTTGCTTACGGGGCCGTTGGGATCTTTCACGTCCAAAGTTTAATGGCATCCAACACTCTCGACACGCCACCAGTTTCCCTTGTTAAAATTTAGACACCCAATGGTAACGCTGTCATATTTTCGACGATATATTGTCGTTTCATTTGAGAAAAAGCGTCTCTCATGGGCGTTTACATTTTAATTTCGTATAACTGTTATGTATTACAAAACATTTTGTGAAAACACTCTTTTATTAAGCTTGTAAATATCAATATTTTATCTCTACGGAATACAAGAGAGTTGGTGAATTAAATGGCCTATATACACAATAAGTAAAATAGTCATTGTACACAGAGGACAAACTACTTTGTACAATGTAAAACTATGACTGCAGATTATTATGGTAAATAGCTGTGGTAAATTTCTTAAATATGCTCTCTTCTTGGAAGTGTATACTTGTCTGAATGCACAATGACAAATTCGGCTTTGAATTCGCAAGCCTTAGCCCCTCAGAATATCAGAACTTGCCTTCGTAACGGCAAAATATGATGAATAAATTAATCCTAAATTTATTTCTCCTCCTAATTTCAAAATTAAATTAGAATTACCACAATATGTTTTGCCAATTATTTATTTTATTGTAGCTTCTAAATTTAATGACAATTTCAATATTTAATACTTAATGCAGATTTTTAAAATAATTTTATACATTTAATACTCAAATATGTTTTTGTTTCATCTGAAATAGGTATGATTAAGTATTCTACTATTTCAAACTTTGAAAAATAAATCACATGAGATATTTTTGATCTCAAGATAATGAAAATTTAGTGCAAAAAAAAAAACTAAAATAACTTAACAAAACCCACCAGATCATTAACTTCTGTCCCTTGATTTTCCTTTTCTTCCACAGACACGCTAACAGCTCGTGGTATATTTCCCCCTATAGTAAAATGTTTGTAAAATGCTAATGTGGTTGGTTTAGAAAACTTGATAAAATGAAAGTTTCACGCGATTGTAACTCAATGACTGTAAGAATTATAGCAGAAAAAGAAAGAAATTTACAATAACTAATTGCTTTTTCCAAATTTTATAGAATAGACTTCCTTCTCGATGGCAGTGCTCTTTAATATTTACACAATTACCTGCCTTCAAGAATTCAAGAACTGGAGTTAGACACACTAATTGGCAATAAGGAATTGCAATAAATGAGCAGTTTTGAGCCTAAAAACAACAGCACATTCTTTGGGGATTTTACAAAAATATGTAGAAAATCAAACCAAATGAAGTAGTTTAGCTGAATCTAATTTAGCTTAACGTTTTTCCATTTGAAATTAATACCACTAACTCCAACTTGCAATTTTTTATGAGGGAAAAACAAAAAATTAAACAGGAAACTAAAGCTGATTAGATTATTTAACGGATTTTTAAACATAACCTTCAAACTGAAAAATGTCATTTTGCAAATGGAACAGTAGCGATAAAGCATGCTGCATTTCCGAATTGGAAAATGAGAACGTTACACAAACAGATTCAACAAAATATGAGAGATGATTAATTTATATCAGACTTACAAAAAATCAAACAATTAGTAAATCAAAGTCTCTGATTAATGATAGAAACTGTAAAATTCATACCAATACCTGCATTGCAAATGTAACATCAATCTCACTCGGGATGTGAATTAGAAAAAATGTACTATTATTCAGTATGAAAAATTAAATCACATATCCATTCATCACTTAAGGATTACATTTTTTTATAACTCATCTAAAATATTTGGAAACTTTTATAGCAGAAGTTGATAATATTCAGAAAAAGATTATTTGTAAAAAAAAAAATCGTCTGACTTATCCTACAAAACAATAGAGAAATAACCTTTCATGGTTTGGGTGGAAGTCAAGAAACCATTACCACTAGATTTTTTTTATCAAACACATGCCTGCTTATTTTTACTCATGGAAATCCATCGCCCAACCAAAATGGAGCATATGCTTGTGCTATATACCAACATGTTTCATTTGATCAATTCTTAGATTATTAAAACTTTGATAGAAAAGTTGAAGCTATATTTACAGTACTTGAAAATCTTTTATATCAGATTTGTTATTTCCAACAAGAAGTTATGTTCTATGATTCCAGAAGCATTTTCGTTGCTGTTCTAGAATGTTAGAAAATCGTACATCACTTAATTAAACTTAAAAAAGACAAATTTCAAGGATATCACTACATTATGCGTGACTAATATCATAAACCTGTGACAAATTTAACATTTCATGCAGTTCAAGATTTCATTTCAAATTTCAAAATATAACTTTACACAATTTTCTCCAAAATTCGAAAAATAAAACATAAGAAAGACTCAAAGAAGTTCTAATATCAATCTTAGTTACTCTCTAAATTACCTGTCATGATTGCCAAGTGAGATACTTGAATGAAAATGGACAAACTTGTTCACCACTTTGCCCCTGTAAAATATGAAAGACCATAGGTCTACTATAACTTCCAAATATGAAAAATACTGGGCAGCAAGAAAGTTAATGACTTCAATGCCAACAGCTCAGTGTTCGTTAATAAAATATTCCAAGATGGATGCCCTTAGAAACCACACACATTTATTGTGTAAATTTGCATGCATAAATTGTATCACGATATCTTCCGAATTAGCACATCCAGTTCCAAATTATTTGTTCTTCAACCTTGAGCCAAGTCATAAATTGCTGTTGGCTGTATACGACAGGGTACAATATCCCCTTTGACCGCCACACATTCTGTCACCCTTATTTATCTACAGTAAACGTTGTAATCTCGGTCTTGTACTACAGCCGTCCCACGAGAAGACGTAACGCATGTATGCTAGGGGTCTACAGGTGTGAGGGACTTACCGTGGGCTGTGGTGACGAACTGCAGGTCAGAGCTGTAACTGTCTACGAGGCGACGAATCACGTTAATCTGCTCCAGGGTGAGTTGGACGGCATCTTTGTACTGAGCTTCGCAGGGAACGTAGGCGGACCAGAACTGCAACAGAAGCGTTCCTAAGTGAAAAATTGCTGCGCTATTGCAAGTGTTAAGCACCAACAACAGAAAGAGTCAGTATTGAAAAATGCTTAGCCCAACAATGAAAAAAAAATTAATTTAATTTTTCCAATTAACTGAATAAGCCTGTTTTGTCAGGCTTATTACGAAAATAGTGTGTATTTATTTTTTTCGTACAGGAAAAACGTTTAGATATAACATTTTATTCAGATAGGATTATATAAAAGTTCTCGCTCACTTAGGGAATAAAATCAGAGATGTGCCATACAGCTATCAATTTTAGAAATCAATTCTGCATTTTGATGCACACTGAACTCGAAGCAGAGTTTTCGTTTTCTAACATGTCAAATGTGATGAGTGATTTTTCCGAATTTTAAAATAAACACGCGTTCCATTCCAAAATAGGTACAAAAATTGTAAAGTATTTTGAGGAAGATAGTAACTTAATGGATCCTATCTATACATGGCATCCAAACAACACACGCCAGCAATAGAATTGGTAGCAAAAGTATACCTACGCCTTTATTTATTCTGCAATGGGTCTTTACATACAGCGGCAATGTAGAATTGATGAAATTAACGATATTTATATGTAATTTCAATTTTTAACATTAAACTAATTTTAACCATAAGTATCAAAATAAATAAAATACAGAGGAACCTAAAACCATAATATATGGGCACCTAAGAGTATACCTAATAATTTATTACATATCAAAAATACATAATTCAATAGATGTCAGTTAACTTAGTTTTATGTATTATATCTACCTACTTCAATGCAACAACCTGATTAAACACATGTCAAATTAATTAAATACATGTCAACAATTACTGCTTACCACCTAAATTAAATACATGTAAAATAATTACATTTATTTTTAATTAAATACATTTCAACTTAATTAAATACATATAAAATTACTGCATGTAAACCTAATAATTACATGTCAATCTAATTAAATACATGGTTAGTTAATTAAATATATTTGGGCACAACTAAATATATTTCAACCTTAATAAATATATGTCAGCATAATTTAATACATATAAGATAATTATTTATTCATTGAGTAGATAACATAAAATAAATATTCTGAGAGATTTGAACAAGTTAATAAATTGTTCGCTTTGTGAACGAAACAATAGGGATAAATCAGAGCATTAGACCGGAAAAAATTGGTCAAAAAGAGCAATTTAGTTACTGGAGAAAAAAATGTGAAGTATGAACCATTGGTTTCTCTTTCTAATGTCCTGCTTCCATCACTACATATTAAGTTAGGCGTGAAGAAACCATTTGTTACTGCTCAGAATAATATTGATTATATCAACTTTCTTGTTATAGTACTTCTTAGGCTTTCATTCATTTTTATTAACGTATAACTCTCTTTTTTCAATATATTCATTAGTATTTAAGTTAAAATGAAGCCTATAAAACAGTTTTGTCTTAGCTATGTGCATTAAAACTTAATATTTCATCAAAAATTTAAGTACATCATTACATTTGATTTGATTTTGTTTAAAAACTAGCCCGATAGAATAAAACTAAAAAGACATTTGAATTTAGAGCATTCATATTACTATATCCAGGTGGGAAAATAAAAGCAAGATTTTTTAGACCAGTAATTGCCGTTTGATCTTTCGTTTTTAAATCTTTTTCCCATTCCATACACTGTACGCCGAATCTTCACTCCGCTGTTGAGCTTGTTATAACCACAAGAAAACGAATAACGCCTCCTTGCTCTTCTACTAGACAATTTGAGTGCAAAGATCATATAATATAAAAATAAAGTAACACTTTTAGCAAATGTAACAAATTAACAGTAATTATAGAAGCTTAAAAGGATAAAACAGTAAGACGAAGTGTGACTATACTTCTTGCCATAGAAGAACTCGACGAGTTCAAAATATAGCGATTTCAAGTGTGACTTTATCTTAGTTTTTTTTTATCCTTTTAAGCTTCTATAATTACTGTTAATTTGTTATATATATGGTAATCATTATTAAATATTTATGTAACCTGTAGTAGCGAGAGTAAAGAAATTTCATATATCAGGAAAATATACGGAGGCAACCTGGTCGTGTATCTTTCTGGCCCCGAGTGAAAGACTGCGTATTGTAACAAAGTTAACAAAGCTAAGGTATGCAGATGTGCGGCATGAGTCGGAACGATAGATCTGTTGTGTTCTCACTTGCTGAAGTGCTCGGAAGTTTGTTAAAAATACCATAGTAGCAAGTGTTGGCGGGAATGGCTTCCTTTCAATTTGACATCGAATGATCACAAACTCGCTAATCAAAGACCAAAGAGTTTAAAAGTTTAAAGCGAGCGAGTATGGGAGAACGGGCGTTGACCAATAACATTTGAATATTTTGAAGGCTCAGAGAGCCGTGGGTTTTCTTCTGTGGACCTCGCGAGCTCTTAGGGCTCGTGGAGACACTTTGAAATTAGTATAAAAGGCAAACTTCCTTGCAAAGGCATATATAGCTCAGGCATTTTTTTGGGCAATGCGGTACGCAGTTTTCTAGAGTCCAAGCCAGACAGGATATGCAGTTTTTGGGCAGCGAGGCAAACAGCTATGAGATGCATTCTTGGACTTCAGTTTAGGCAGTAGACGCATTCATAGTTTTCAGTTCAGGCGATGTACGAACGTAGTTCGAGGTCTCAGTTCGCACAGCCAGATGCAGTTTCGATTTCAGTTTAGGCAGCGCCACAGTTATGCGAGTTTTAGTTCAGTTCAGCAAAGCCCACTCACTAATCTCGTCGTCAAAGAGGTAACGAACCGGGTTGCCGTCAACAAATGATCGTACAAATAAACACTTCCAGGCGTTAATCGAGGCACTGTAGTGTGATTTACACCATTTCCTTTCATCTCCTCTTTCCCCGTGATCACGAGGGCACAAAAAGGGGACTTCGGGCTCCTGAAAGACCCGCGATACGAGGGGGGACTCTCGGGTAGATGCTCTACCAGACATTATTACATCGAGGCGGTCACGGCCGGCAATAACTAATCAGAATTCGATTAACTGCGAATTAACTCCGCTCCCGCGAACCGCCTAAACCAACATCGACAACAAACCCGCTTGACTTATTAAGAATACTGCTAAGAAGTAATTTTGTGCCTCTAAATAACATTTTTCGTTGTATATTTGTCTTCATATAGGTACTTTAGAAAAAAAAGCATTATAATGATTTTCCTCGTAAATGCAGCAATTTAGATGTTTATGATTTGTGCAAAAGATAATGATTTCACAATGAATCCAGCAATAAACGAACTTTTATCGTCAAATATCAATTCTTCGTATATTAAAAGATATTTCAAGAAATAAATATGGCTCTTCTATAAATGTGAATGGATGATGGAGCCAATATTATACCTTTTGAAGATTAGCGGTTTTATATTTAAAGCCCCCATCACACACCCTCCTTCAATTTATAACAGTATTTATGTTTTTGTATGTTGAAATGCCAAACCACTTCTATTTTTCGCTCTTAACCAATTGCAGCGATCCTTGATGTCCTTTGGTAGGGCTTTCTTCCCCTCAACTCCTCCCCTTGATGATTCTTGTGCTCGAGTGGCTTCTTGGGATCGTGGTGTAGGCGAGCGTGTAACGCTTGAAGAAGCTGGCGAATTCCTTTGCGTTTCCACTGAAGTGAACGTTTAGGGTGAATATTCTGTAGCGTGACCGAGTGGTGTCCCGGAATTTCTGTTCTTTGATACGTTTAAAAATGTGCAAAGGGCTAAGTTGTTTGAGCCAAGGCTTTCAGAACATTCTGAAAATTTCTTATCAACATTTCTACTTAGTGACGGGAACTACTGAATGCTGAGTACGGAAACATTCTATAGTTTCTAACTAGTGAACTATACGAAGTTTCCAAAAGCATTAGGCTCTTGTTATATTAACAGTTGCTTCTATCTGCATTGAGTTAGCAGCCAGGAAACCGCGGCTGCATACTGGTAGATGCCAGTCAGTCCTTAAGACTTGCATCATGCATGTGCAGGTAGCAGCTTACATTTTGTCAGCGAATGGTCGTGGTTTGTGAGTTACTTCCTTTAAGTTGTTTGCTATTGTTCTTAGTCAGTTAAGCTACTATACACACATACAATATACACGGATTTTTATGTGGAAAACGCATTCCTACAAAAAAAAAAAAAAAAAAAAAAAAAAACTAGCGAGGGGACTCACAAGAAAATATCCTGGCAATCTGTTCCGGGTAGAGGCTGTTTGCCAGCTTATGAATGAATGGTGTTTAACATCCGTTTTTACTACTGAGGCACCTCAGGGGATGAACATTAATGATATATGAGATGAAATGATATATTAGGAAAGGATTTTTTTTAAGGTAGGAAACGTTCCAGGTCTAAGTTTAGGGTACCCCCCGGCATTTACCATTTACGAGGACTGAAAAAAACGTGGAAAAAACCTCAGTAAGGGAGGACGGTCCTATCGGGATTCGAACCCCAGACCTCCCGCTCACGAGTCCGTGCATTAACGACCTCGGCCACCCGTTGCGGTTTTGCCAACTTATTAAAAAGTTACACAGACAGAACCTCTTAATAACAAGAAACGTATTTCGAATCCTCATGCTCTTACAGGAAAAAAGTTAGAAAAATGCAGGAATTCCCTATACAGATGCCGGCAATGTATTGCCACCGAGGGGCATAATTTTAAACATCTCTTATACGAGGGCAAGTCAACAAAGACTGAGAGCACAGCAATGAAATATTGTTGAAACAATGTTCAATAATGAAAACGGACCAACTCTCATTGGTGGACAAAAAACACTTGTTCGCTAGAGCATGCGTCTGTATACAGAGGACGAGGAAACTACGTCAGTTCGCCAGTCACCTACATAGAAAAATGAGTTGATTCTTGAAGAGCAATGTGGTGCATTGAAGTTTTGCTTTCGTTTGCAGAAATCCGGCATGGAAGCTTACAGATTGTTGCAGCAAGCATATCTGTCGCAATCCACAGCACTTTGACGGTTCAAGGAAACAAAGGACCGTCTTGATTCAACAACAAGCAAGGCGGTCTAGGTGTTCCAGCAACAGTAGTAAACGAAACCATGATTAACACAACTGGCGTCATTGTTCGTGAAGACCAACGAGCAACAATTGACAGACTTGCAGACATGTTACACTTTTCGATTCTACATTATCACTTGAACATGAGACGCGTTTGTGCGAGGTGGGTCCCAAGATTACTGACTCCTGAACAGAAGATGGTGCGAGTGGAGGTGTGTAGGTAACTTCGAATGTGTCCTCATCCTCCATACTTCCCAGACCTAGCTCCCTGTGACTTTTATCTCTTTCCTTGTCTGAAAAAGAGCTGAGGGAGAGCGTTTGCCTTCCAGCACTGACAGACGAGTTGGGCAACGTGCATTCAACTCAAAGGAGAATACTTTGGAAAAAGACCACACCAATCTGGACCGAGCCTAGTGTATTCCATGTGTTATAAAATCTTAGTCTTTTTCACTAGGCCTTGTATATACAAGTTAGTGCTTATTATAATCACGAGTTTCAAGTACAGTATCAAAATAATCTCATTGTAAAAAGCACCAACAATATAAAAAAGAATGACATACTAACCTGAGCTCCCAGCATGCCCTGTTGAATGCGTGGAAGGTCAGTTTGCGACCAGGAGCTGGTGGACCAAGGGGCTATCGTGCGCAGGTCCTCCGAAAAATTTAACTTCTGCAGTTGGTTGTGCACAAAGTTACGGATGTTCCAAGCTAGATCATTGTGCCTGAAATATAACAAAATAGATAAGTGATTGCCCTTAAGTAGAAAGGTAAACTTGTACAAATCTGCCACTATAATCGATAACAATAAAATGTCATTGGGGCTATCAAACAAAGTTGAATGTGATGATTATATTGATTTCTTATAAAATTACTATAAGAATTTGCTTTATTGAGCATAAGAAGAAATGCAAATAACTTTACATTTTTGGAGTAGTGTTTTATGCCCGCTTTTACTACTGAGGCACCACAGGCGATGGACACTGATGGTACATGAGATGAACTGATACATTGGGGAAGGATTTTTTTTTAAGGAAGGAAGCGTTCCAAGCCTAAGTTTAGGGTACCTCCCCGGCATTTGCCATTTATGAGGACTGAGAAAAACCCGGAAGAAACCCCAGTCAGAAAGGACCGTCCTGGCGGTATTCGAAACCAGACCTCCCGCTCACGAGTCCGCGCCTTAACGACCTCGGCCACCCGTGGCAGCTTACATTAATGTGAAATGGTAAACGTAAGATATCGAATGATGGTTTACTGTTTGTAGATATCCTTATATACAAAAGAATGATCAAAAATTTCAATAGTTCTGCAGGATTTGTTTTTGTTTTTGTTTTTTTTTTTTTTTTTTTTTTTATTTACGGACGTTCTTTAACATCTCAGGTCATCAGCGTCCCATTCAATTCAGAGCGTGAAACAGCCGACAAATTTTGCTCAGAGGCCTTTCTTTTCAGACTTGAGGTTCTTTTTCGTGCCGTAAATGTAGGACACGGGACACACGGCTTTACTTCCCTTCCGAAGGAAGCCACACATAGGATTTTTACCGCCGAAAAAATTCATCGATCCTGGCCGGATTTGAACCCGCGACCTTGGGTTTAGAAGGCAAGTATGGTTACCTGGTTACCCGTACACCATCAGGACCCACGTCCTGGAGGAATATGTATACAATAGATACAGTAAAACTCCCTTACAGAACGGCCTGTTGAATGCGGCGGGTCACTTGAGAGCACCTGCATTTCCAACAGACTGTAAAATGCAGGTTTGCCTTATAATCAATCCGTAGGAATAGATCTAGACTGTTTAACCACGATAAAAATGTTGAAAGCAACTTATTTAAGATCTAAATTATCTGTATCTGTTGTAAGAAGTCATTAAGTTCTTTCTACCGTATAGCATTATACAGATCAGCTTGTTGTAAAGGGAAGGTTACAACATTCATCTTATTTAGCGAGTTTCCTTGTCAAGTGTGTCAGTGTAGCGCAATGCGGCAATCCGTCTTAGTACATTACAGTTCCAATTGTGCTATGCGGGCTGTTGCCCACAAACTTGTGCATTTCGTTCTGGTTCTTTGTTTCATTTTGTGCTTATGAGTTAACTTTCTTCAACTTACAAAAGTAGTGAAAGATGTTGATAAAATAAATGCTGGGTTTTGTAAATTCATCTCAAGTTTACCGATAGCATCGCCAAATGATGTAGCGCAGTTAGAATTAGGTGGACGTTCCACCAAGATAAAAATTATCACAAGAATTATGAAATATACATATAAAGTTACCACATTGGAAGAGAGTGATATTATTAAAGAATATTTCAGTATCCAAGAGAAACATAAGTGGAAAGAATCGTGGTATCTCAAAGTTTCAGGAATTTTGCAACTTGTGGATAAATAGGGAATATCAAAATAGAGGATATTTGGAGGAAATAAGCCTAAGATTGAAATATATTGAAAGACAAGATATATTTGGTAGTACGAGAGTTCATTGAGACTTTATAGGGAAATAAAAATAGTACGGGGAAAATATATAGCACAATGTGATAAAGTTAATCGGAAAGGGTTTGCATGGGTCAGAGCTGGAGTTATGAATTTGAAAGGGTTAAGATATGATAAAGATGTAGAAAAAGTTCAATGTGTGGAGAAACCGATACGGGTTTTCATTGTTTAATATACTGAAAGAAAAAAAAAAAAAAAAGGGAGAACAGCAATGGCAACCAAAATGGAAGAATTTAGACGGGGAAATATTAATTGGAAAGATTTCAACTATAAAATGACAGAAGAATATAAAAATGATAGGGAACTATATGGGAAAAGTTAGGGAGAAATTGATAAAAATGATAAAATAGAAGGAAACATAACGTTAGAGGTACAATAGGTCAGATAAGACAAACAAGGATAGGAATAATTATAATCGTCACTAATAACCAGGGGTTGTGTGTATTGGGAAAAGAATGTAAGCAAGCAACTCTAGAAAGAAAATATCTACGAGAGATAAGTAAGATTAATATTATTTTATTTTATATTTTATTTTATTATTATTGTTATTATTATTCAATAGTTTTTACTATTGAGACACCATAGGCGGTGGACACTGATGATACATAGGATGAAATTATATATTAGGAAAGAATTTTTTTTAAGGAAGGAAACGTTACAGGCCAAGTTTTAGAGTACCTCCCCGGCATTTGCCATTTATGAGGTCTGAGGTAAACCTGAAAAAAAAAAAAAAACCTCAATCAGGGAAGCCGGTCCTGGCGGGATTCGAACCCAAAACCTACCGCTCACGAGTGCGCGCCTTAACGACCTCGGCCATCCGTGGCGGTTTATTTTGTAATGAATCATTTAAGTATGTTCTTTTGAGTATAATAGACTATGTATTCTGTTGGGATATATTTTCAATCAATTTCAGTTTCAATCTACATATTTACAAAATTAGAAACTTTATTAGCATACATGTTTTATTATAAATGCCTGCATTCTATTGTAAATCCATTAAAAGATTGATAATTTACCAGCTATACTTAAGAACTGATATTTGTGTATTAAAAAGAGAATGTGATAAAAGAGAAAAAAGGAAAAGAAATGGCTAATAAAAGGAAATTACTTGGGTAATATTTTTTTTTCCGGCAAATAAATTTGTGGAAAATTAGAAGAAATAAGGACCCAATATCACAGCTCAAATAGCAATAATCGACTTGAGTAAATTTGTTTAGGCTATTCTGTCAGTGTAAAATCATACTTCCACTATAAATGATACAGATGAAACGGATACAAGTTTTAATTACATGGCAAAATGTTTCATCTCCTGCTCTGTTGATAAACCAATTATTCAACTGTAATTCCTATCCCGCCTCGTGTGGTCGATTTTGTATATTATAATTCCTATATGAAGAATATCTTTCATATGGCACCTGAAGGGAAATTTTGTTTCCCTTGAAGAGATGAATGTACGTTTCACTCTCGGCCCTCTTTCTGGTTATCTAAAGTTTATAACCACTGTTGCATTACAGCATAATAGCTGGTGAATAAGAAATGCTAACTGCCTAGGAAAATGAAACTTGTCTGTAATTGTGATGATTTGTTTTATTTACGGACGCTCTTTAACATCTCAGGTCATCAGCGTCCCATTCAATTCAGGGCGTTAACGGCCGACAAATTTTGCACAGAGGTCTCTTCTTTCAGGCTTGAGGTTCTTTATCGTGTCGTAAATGTACGACACGGGACCCACGGCTTTACTTCCCTTCTGAAGGAAGCCATACTTCGCATTTTTACGCCCGAAAAAAAGCATCGATCCGGATTTGAACCCGCGCTCTTGGGTTTAGAGGCAAGTACGGTTACCACAACACCACCAGTCGATATGTCTGTAATAAAATGAAGGTGTGACAATGATATAGTCAAAGCCACAAAATGTGCAATTTTCAGGAGAGCATTTTTTTTAAAGTTTTAAAAAATGCACAAATGCACTTATAATATTTTCTAGTTTTCAAACACAAGTAATTTTATTCTTCAGTGCCTTGGTATGCACATGCATGCAGATGTTTTGTAAAAAGACTTATGCACACAGAATAAAAATAATTATTAATGAATGCTAATTACGATGCACATACAAGGAGAAAACTCACGAAAAGATCCTGTGTTGCAATTATTGAGAAAGCAGTTTAAACTGCTCGGACATCCTGTTTATTCTCCAGATATAACTACCAGAGACTTCAAGCTGTTTTCTAACTGAAAGAAACCGTCACGGGTTGCCGAGGTCGTTAAGGCGCGGATTCGTGAAAGGGAGGTCTAGGGTTCGATTCCCACCAGGACCGTCCTCCCTGACTGAGGTTTTTTCCAGGTTTTCCTCAGTCCTCATAAATGGCAAATGCCGAGGAGGTACCCTAAACTTAGGCCTGGAACGATTCCTTCCTTTAAAAAAACGTTCTCCCAGTTTATCATTTCATCTCATGTATCATCAGTGTCCACGGTCTATGATGTCTCAGTAGTAAAAACGGGCGTTAAACACTATTAAAAAAAATTGAAATTATAGCAATGTTAAGAGTATTGCTGAAGAGGGTGCAATTGTGTTCAGGAAGGTATGTTAAACTTTGGGGCGAAAATAAATATTTTAGTAACTAGAAATGGATCGGGGGAAGTATAAGAATCGATTTTCTATTTTATCCCCAATGATTTGAATTTGAAGCTAGTTGCAACAAATAGTTATGCAGAATACAGATATATAATGGTGCTTAATTTATAAAACTATATAAAGCATGACCCCCCAGACCGAACTAATTGGGACCGAAGCCTGTTCAGATTGGCAAAAATTCAGATTAACATGTTTCATTACAACCAATGTAATTAGGCCTATATAGTGTGTATATGAAGTCTACTCCGTTGTTGTAATGTGCGGTGTTATTTGTGTGAAAGAGTTATTGCCAACTCTTTCACATCGAAAGCCCAGGTCAAGCAGAGGAAATCAGAAATGAAGTTTTACATTCATGAAGCAAATCCCGGGATGTGAAGAAACAGAGGAAACAGGTGTGAAGGAGTGAGTGTTTATCAGCTGACACAGTAGATCAAGTTATGACTAGTCAGGAAATATTTTCCCTAGTAAGTCAGTCAGATGAAGATACAGCAAATGAAGCAGATGCAGAACCACTACATGAAGTACTCATTCGGACGCAACAAATGCACTGGAGACATCCCTGCAGTAGTAGAGCAACACCCCAAACATAATTTTATGAAGCGAAGATTAGTGGAAGATTTGCGTCATCTTCAAGGTTTTCGTCTTTGCCACAACAGAAAGTGACTGAATTTTTGTGTAAAAATGAGTGATGTAAGATACTGGATTATTGTATCGTTTTCACCGTTACATTTGTTGAGTGTTTAATCTGTTGATCTGCACCGTAAGTAGTACATAATTACATACCGCATTGTATTATATATACAGTTAATTTAATATTCTAATGTGTAATACAAGACCATTTTAGTCTGAAATTTCTTTGTCTATTTCACTAATGTGACATCATCTTAATATCTACCAATGAAACGAAGCAAAATTTTGAATTTTAACCTATCACAGCCGGATTACGAAGTGAAATTATCGACAAAAATTATCAAATCCGTCTTATCACTCAGTACCTAATATGTACCCACTATTAGAACACACCAATATATTTTTCTCAGGTAGAATAAACTTTAGTGCTAATACCTGCCTCTTTTGAATGTTCGATGTTTAATAAAGTGTGTTTTATCATTTTTAAATAAAATATTTTCGGTAAATTCCATACTTATGCAACAGAAAAGTTAGGCAGCCAGAAACTTATTTCTTATTGGATTTACAACGGAGACCAAGTAAGAAAAAATGTTGAGGAGGGGTGGAGATAGTTTTTAAAACAATCCAGGAATCCTGTAACTTTTTGGGTTCATAGTTTATTAACGAACAAAGTTCGCCCATCTATTCAGGCAGTGTGCAGACGAATCATGAGTGAATGAAGGTCATACAGTGACTAAAACGTGGAGAAATACCAAAGTTTAAAAGGGATGTCAAGCAGCTATTGAGGATCTAAGCAGAGAACACAGACCATTCCTTGGTCGCGGATCAAGATTTGCTTTGTTCCTTGCCGGTAATGGGGAAGGGTATATCAGAAATGCTGAACCCATATTTCTATGCAAAAGAAATACGACGCACAGGACGAAATGACATGTGAAAAACAGAGGGTGCCAAAAATGTAGACACTTCAAGCAAAGAAAAAACTGTGTTAACATAACAAAACTTAATTCACACAAACAGAAAATGATGAGCACTAATCATCTTACACTTTTACAGTTACAACAGTGGCTCAAAATGCCCACCACCGGCGTCGATATACTTCTGAGTACGTTGAACTACTGATTGAGTAACGTTTGCGAAAGTGTCCTCAGCGATTGCAGCACATGGCGTTTCAATTTCTTCCCGAAGTGCTGCTATTGTAGCTGATTTTCTACGGTATACAACACCCTTAAGAGTTCCCCATAGGTAAAAGTCCAACGGAGTTAGATCCGGAGAACAATGTGGAAACTCAATCGGACCTCTTCGTCCTATTCAGTGCCTTGGAAGATTGTCATCATGGTAGGCACATACATCTCGATGGTAATGTGGTGGTGCACCATCCTGTAGGAAATAAACTTTCTCATTTCCATAGAGTGTATGAATGGAGGGTAAGACGAATGTGCGTAGTTCAGGTACACTGGGCCAATTGATAATCTTGGCTTCATTTGTTCATTGTTGATTTACCTGTCACGTAGCAACACTATCATAATGTATCTGAGCCACATCTGTTTACAGATCATACGATAATCTTGGCTTTATTTGTTCATTGTTGATTTAAGATAATCTTGCCTTCGTTTGTTCGTTGTTGATTTACCTGCCGCGTAGCAACGCTATCATAATTATGTGAATCACATCTGTTTACACGTTACTGTTGTTTTCGGTCCAACTTTGAAATATATTAAATAGATATCTACTGTGAAAGGGTGTATACATTTTTGGCACTCTCGGTATATGAAAAGTGTTCGCTGAACAATTACTCTCCAATAGCCCTGGGGGAGCAGTTATTATAATCGACAATGCAAAGTATCACAGCAAGAAAAGTGAAATTTTGCCTTTCACTTCTTGGAGGAAATGTGATACCTTTGGTCAGCTAACTCAGAAAGGAATCACGTTTGAATATAGCATGCTTAAATAGGAAAACATCTGTATATGGTGTCTCAACATAAAGGCAGATACGACAAATGCATTATTGATGAAATAGAAAAGACATTAGGGCGACAAGTTTTTCGCTTGTCACCAAATCATTGTTAACCAAATCCCATCGAAATGGTATGGTCACAAATAAAATACAACATTAAAATGAACAATGTGTCATTTAGATAACCAGAAATGAGGCGATTAATCTCAGAAGCATATGAATATATTATGAATTATATGGACAAAATATAAAAGGTTGAAAATAAATGTGGATAGCCGACGAAATCCAAGAACACACAGACTTTTTTGTTGTTTTATCATCATAATCGTCAATAAGAACTGCTCCTTTAGAATCACCACAGAACCCGTATTCGCCAGAACCCGGTCCGTCCAGGCTAATGGAAGACTAAATGGAAGAAATCGCACCATTATCAGAGGATAGTGAGAGATTTAAAGTTATTAAAGATTTTAGCATCTTATATAATCATATTTTGTTGATAATATATTTTTTGTACTTTAATAATCCTATTTCGAAGTACTTTAAAGTGTAATAAAGAGAGAAAAAAATGTATGTGTTGCATAGCCTTAAATAGAGGTGCAGATATCTCCCTATGTGGTGATGTATTTACTCACTAGATGACATTAAATTAGTAGATTGATAGCAGGTGCACGCTTTACTTGCGAGCGTACATAGAGTACACGTAATCTGTAATCTGTACTGTGTTCTGAGTTTGAGACGCGCTATAATCAGGCGCACTTTATATAGGAACGCACCCAGCTTTAATAAATTCTCTTCCCAACATGCTAACCTACCCTTATTCGAGTATGTAAACTTTACTCCAATGTTCAGCCACCACTGTTCTGCGTTGGAGTAATGTGCCAGTATATGTTGCCAATCTTCCAGTTTGCACACTATCGTTGGTTTGTTGGTCATTTTTTGTGCTTTCTAAACCCTCAGTATAAGCTAGGCTACACCTGATGGGCACTGAAAATTCAAGCTATGTATGTATAATTCCTTTCCCCCTTTTGAATTTAGCCTATTATTAAGTTCTAATTATGTTTCTTCCCTGCATACTGCTTTTATGTCTTGCCTATTAATGCAATTTAGCTTTCTTCTGACTTTCCTCCAAACATTGCTGTTCCTTATCCCTTTCTTCTTTCATACCTAGCCCATTTCAATTCTTTCTTATCCCCTCTTTAATCCTTCTACTTAGTAACTATGGTATAGTAAACACATTTCATTCTACTATTTGAGTTTCATGCCATAGCTTACCGTATTAGCCTTTTGTTGTATGCACCTAGCACCTTCAATCAATTTCTTGTATATGAAGTGAACAGTATACAGTTGGTGTATGTAGCAAGTTATTCATACATCTTTTCTTTATCAATCCTCTAGTGATACGAAAATATAATAAAGACTTACCCGTCTATAAGGGGCACTTCCCGCAGCATCCTTCGCACCGCGGACAGGTGGTCCAGGTTGTGGGCACCGTGGCGCATCCTGGCAGTGAGAGGCAGTACTACTCCCACGCCTGTCAGCGTGAGAAGAACCAATAGCATGCAAGCGAGGCACCAAGACCGTGGGGCAGCTCCTAAAATAAAAGAAAAACTTTAATAGCATATAACAGAATGATTTGGTAACAGAGAGCACTTAGCACATTTTATACTTGGTCACAATATTTTATCTAAAGTGTTAGTGTTTCTCAAAATTGGTGTTTTCAATAGCTTAGCTTACCATATGTCATCACTGAAGACGAAACGGAAATTTCTGTGTGAATAAAATGTAAATGAAATAATATTGTTTGATTTCTGATTATTACCTCACCAATGGAATATCTACATGACTGTAAGAAAACAATCAAACAATTTCTGGCGCATTCATAGTTTTAGAACTTATTTCATTGTTTCAGTTATTATGTGATATAAAATACTGGCGATTCTTGTTTTACATTTGATATAATTTGCAATGCATTCTACTAAAAAGAATAATTTCTCGCAAACCTTTTATTTGAAAAGTTAAAAAGGGTAAAAAAAATATGCGAATTTCCGAGGTTCTGCAAAACATCATTCGGGAGACCTTTTTGTACCACTTTGCTTTTCAGAGTCTGCATGCTTGAAGACTAGGTATATAAACTTATAAAAATGCACACATAAGTGAATGATAATACACGAATTACAGTAAGGAGTATTTTGGCACTTTTCTCGAGTGCTCGGTTGAAACAAAGAGCTGTCTAACCAATAAATTAACATTTAAAGTAGCGAGCCATTGGCGAGAGGTTTAAATTTAGGTCGGATACTGCTGTGCAAGATGGCTTTACTTCTGCCAGGAAGAGGACGTTTGAAGTGGGTTATGAATAACCATTAGCAAGTGAGGTGAAACGCTCGAGAGCATCGCTTCTCTTTTGTTCTCCAATACGGAACAATAACTTGAAAGGCATACGCACAAAAATCGATTCATTAGCCCTTCGGCGGTTATTTCTGTTCTTAAGGAAATCATCAAACTTGATCTCTGCAGGATGTGCTTTTCTGTCTTGGTTTGCGAAATCAACCAACACCGCTCTCGCCTCTTAACCTTTTGAAACAATGGAAACGTAATATCTATAATCGTCTGCGGTTCAGTAGAAGGGTCAGACAAAGACATTTTTTGAAGTGCAAATTGTGAAGCTTTGCTGGTGATCATGTACATAGAACAAACTCTTGTGATCGTGCCTATACTGTTTTTTACTTAGATACTCTCTTTTATCATCCGATTCTTTTTGTACGTTCTTTTATATTTGGCTACATCTTTTCCTCCTTAAGTCAACACAGTTCTCCCTCTTTAATGTAAAATCAAGAATATTTTTCCTTCTAGAACATACTTCTGACTTGGAATTACCAGTGAACAGCAACGCGTGAATTAAATCTGGGCTGTAGGGAGAATGCTCTATTACCTCCCAAAGAAACTTGTTCTTGCTGTGGCGTGTTTTGTTGTGCATAAACTTTGCGTTGTTCAAGAGAATTGGGTGAATAACTGTGTGATTGATAATCAACAGTATTTAAAGCAAAAATCTTATTCTCTTATTCTCTAAGATACCGTTTTTTCATTTATTTTTAGGCTTTATCCAACTGAGTTCAAAATACTGGTAGATATAAACTGAAAACTATTGTTTTAAGCACTAAGGCGGACAGTAGTTCATAGCACTATGGTATTTAAAGTGTTTTTGGAATGAAGCATAAAATAAAGACTAACTCTTTTGAAATTGTTCTTAATTTTCAACATTATTTCCTGGATACTAATGTACTTTTTTAAAGCCCATAACCCATTATGAAAAACAGATTCCTTCAGAAGTGCAAAATACGCCTCAACTGATGCTCTAAGTTCTTCATCGGATAAAAACATCTTCCCATTAAGAACTTTCTCAGCTTTGGGAAGACATTTAAGTCCGATATAGTCAAATATGGGGAATAAGCGGATGTGGTATCAAATCATAGACCAGTTAATTGTTTTTCGCCTTTGCAATAATGCATGTGAGGGCGAGCATTGACTTAATACAACACCACTTTCTTTGATAAACTCTGTTTTTTTCTGACACATATTTCTATTAAGTTATTGCAGAAGATTATCATAGCACGTTCGAGTAATAGATGTTCCAATAGGAAGATGCTCATCCATTCAGATACTTTTAACGTATCAGAAAACGGGTCTTTCCCGCCGACTTCACACATTTGACCTTATTTGGCGAGGGAGATTCTTGATGTTTCAATTCTTTTGTCTCTGGTGTGCGGTAGCACATTCATGTCTCATTACTAGTGGCGAATCCATGAATTTCTCTGAAAGCGTGTAGAGTTTCTCAGAGATTTTGCATTCGATTCGCTCTTGATCGGGTGTCAACAACTGGCACCTATCTCACAGATAATTCCTCAAAATGACCTGACCTGGCTATAGCTTCAGTAGATTATAACACACAAAATAATTCAGTTTGATTTTTTTTTATCTTTCCCACAATTTATGGTACGGTGGCAGATTCTTGCCATCCACTAAAAATTCATCCTCCAAGCTTTCACGATCGTATTTGAGTTCAATGATGCATTTGGAAATAAAAATCCCCTAGAGCAGTTGTTTTCGACCTTAAACGTTATCATGGCCTCATCGGAATACTTTGCGACCCATAATTAGGTCTGGACCCAGCGTTGAAAATATTTGTCATGTCTGTAGGAAATTCTCTTACTGTCATACTCTACCTCACTAACAATTATTCAACTTAACGCACTGTATTCGATTCGATTCGATGCAGCTAATTTCAAACGGACCTGATACCCCAATAAAAATAGACGGAACAGTCCACACATATGTGAGCGAATATACATATCTAGGACAACAGATTTTCGTCCATGATAAAATGGAAAAAGAAGTACAAAGAAGGATCTTGTTAACTTGGAGAACACTTTGGACGTTTAAGTTTATATTGTTAGACCAAACACTAACTAACAAAATCAGATTCCAGACGCTCGAAACCTGTTTATACGTTGTATTACTATATGGGTGCCAGACATTGTCACTAACAGAAAAACAAAAGAACAAAATTCAAAATGCCAAAGAGAAATGCAACGCAAGATCCTGGGAATAACCTGGAAGGACAAAATACCTATAGTATTAATAAATCAGTTATCTCAGACAACAGACATCGCACAAATAGTTACCAGAAGCAAATGATAATGGGGCGGTCACGTTGCAAGAATGCAGGACAATAGGTGGACCTACAAGATCTACATGTGGGACCCCCCGGATAGGAAAAAGAACACACAGCATACCCAGAATAAGATGGACATACCTCTTCAAGGAACATGCAGGTCCAGGTTGGTCAAGAGTAGCAAGGGGAACAGAAAGATGGAAATCTCTCGAGAAGCAACTAGTGCAGTGAGAAATGGAGTAACCAAAGAACAAATCAGAGTGCCTTAAACAGCGTGGAATAGCTCACCATGTTAGGAAAAAGCGAGCTTTCCCTACGTGTTAGGAGATCTTTGCCCTTAAGGGACACAATAATTTATCACTATCTTTATCTTTATTATATTTTTATCGGACATCGACTCTGTCATCGACATTAGTACAGCTAAGTCCTGTGTAAATGTTTTAAATACTTTTTCAGATATGAACTAAAAATCTGCTTGTATAATTTTGAACACTACCACCTCTGTTTATACTAACTTTACTAACTTTAAATTTAAATTTTCGGAAAAACTTGTAATAAATTTACTCTTTAAGTTTTTGAGCATGTCTAAGATAAGTAAAGTATAAATCTCAAGAAATTTGCTTTACTTTTTCTCTTAAAATTTTCTTCAAAAAGACGAAATTCTCAACATAAAGTTAGTAATAAGATATCCAGAGATATTCACCGCGTTACGTGTATTTGAAAGTAAAAACATAAACTCAAGAGGTTAGGCAATCGAGCCTCGTAAAAATAACCGCAAAGTAATGCTGTGCAGAGACTGTAATATTAGCGCTCATAGTGGCGTTAATCAGAGTTATCTGGGTGGGCCATAAAAACCGTCTGGCGCAGTTAGTTTCGGTCGTTAAGTGGTTGGAAAGCTTCCTGTTTGGCTTTATCGAAGAGCGCCATTATAACGCTGGCGAAAGGTCCCAGCAAAAGTTTGAAATTAATTAATGTCGATACAGCGCTTCCTTTCAGCGTTTCAGTGACTGTTAATTATCGCTTTCATTATTAACGGAAGGCACAAAATTGTTACTCGAGCTCTTTAATGGTTTATCGCTGTATGAGGCTGCTTTAATGAGTCTGGTTATTTCTGATCTTATCTTAATCTCAGGGTAAGTTCCTTTCATCAACTCAGGTACGTCGTTATTTCAAGTCAGCGGGCTGAGGATGGTAAATAAACACTTCATTATGGGGGAGAAAAAGCCGGTCGCTCAGTCGAGTTGGTCGTCTTAAAAGAAATAACATGCAAAAGTTTAATAAAGGTATTATAAACTGCTGGAATCTATCATACAATCTGTACCCTGACTCTTACACAACACTTCTCAATCACTTGAGCTGCGGCAGATGCAGTACATTATTATATCGAGCAGTAGATGCACCTTCCACTATTGTGCAACGAATGCTGAGGGTTGCCCCAGTTAAGCTCGCACGACTATGAACAGTTCTTAGTAGCAGCTAATGCAAGATTTGGTGAAAAATGACGTAAAATTGCGGATTTATGACAAGGTTACATTTTGAACTTTCCGGCGCTGTAAATGAATACAAAACGCTGCAAAAAGGAGAACCTCACTATATGTATGTGTCATATCACTCAACTCTGTAAGTACAAGAATGGGCTCCCACCTGAAACCTTATGGGCCGATTGCTAAAACGTGGACGTGGACGTGGTTTAAAGCCATTGGTTTTAAACCATGGCCGAGGACCGAAACCCCGATCGGTTGCTAAAACGAGGTCCAGCCATGGTCGAGAATTCAAGCCATGGCTCGTGTTGTTACGTTTGGCAACGCAGCAAAACTCGACTCTCGAATCGAAGTTGGCCGCATAACAAAGGAAGAACGACACGTGAACAAGCAGTTTTCCAGAGCCTGTGCCATTACAACCTTCTGGTAAGTAAACATTATATTTATTATTTTTGGGACAATTCTAGGGAAGGAGTTCCGAACCAGTCGTATGGCGGCAATTATAGTGTACATTTGCTAAGCTTGGTTGCAAATATAAGTGGAAGAAAAAATATTGTAAACGGCAGAGCACGTGGAACCAAGTTCTGTAACTTAAAAAAGTGTGGTAAAAATAATGAGCCTTTCTTGCCTGTTGCTGTATTTGTAATAGCAAAACTAAACAAGAGACAAAATTAGGATTCGTGTTAATTCAGTGTGTTTGTTAAAAATCGCTCAGTAACATAATTTTTCAAAAAACTAGGTTAAGTTAGTGAAGGAATTGCTTGAGGAAAAGTAAAGAAGCACGTTCAATTTTGCCACTGGTTTCAAAATAAAATATTTTGGTTATTTTACTTACTTTAGATTTATTGTTTCCACTTTGCAGGTAACAGTTGCAGTATTTTCAAAAGCAATTTAAATATACAGAATGTTTAAATTTGTTGAAAGCTGTGATACCAGCTGCCCTATATATAATATATAATATTTATTTGTCTAAGTTTGGAGAGAAATAATTGTGTATATTGCTAAAGTGTTATAATGGTATTTACAGGTAAACATGTCAAAATTTACAGAGAGTGAAAGGCTGCTGTTGGCGGAAATATGCCGTCAGCACCCAATTTTAGCTGACAGTAGTTATACAGCAGAGGTTGTTAATAAAAAAAAGGCTGCATGGTCTATAATATTGAAGCAGTTTAATGCCTCGACACCAGGGATGGCAGCGAGAGAGGTTGGACAACTGAAAGGTTAGAATAGATAAAATATATTTTATTGAGACACCAGTATTTAACTATGTGCATGTGTTTATATGCAGACTTTGAGAAAACTTATTTCAAATTAAGTTTCAATGAAGCAGTTTAAGGTAGAACTAGTCTTATGTAATCAACAAAAGTCATTAAATTTTGTTTGAATCAATGTAAATTGAGTATACATGGTTTTCTTAACAACTTTGCTGAAAGCTGTATGATATTAACTGCTTTTTATTATTTATAATGCAATACACAGGCTTATGGAAAAGATTAAAATTAAAAACAAGAGCAGATTTAGATAAAAGAAGAAATAAGGCCAAAGAAACTGGAGGAGGTCCAGCAGCATCCCCACTGGGGAAAACAGAAGAAATTATATCAGCAATGTGTGAGGGCAATTTTGAACCCCTTCCTGATACAATGGATGATGATGCCACTGCATTTCAGGTAAGTAACAGCTACAATTGATGTAAATTCCAGTTAGCAATATGTGAATGGGAGAGCCATAAATGCTAAAACTTCAGATTAACATTGGCATAGGTAGCAGAAATCAAGCAACTAGGTTTATTGCATATTCATAAATAATCTGCATTGCAAAGAGTTGGTCTAGGTGTGAATTATGATCTGCTTCACTTGCACAATATTTCCCAGAAGCAGGTGAATGTGTATAATGAAATAATGCAATCATGATAGGTTTTACTTTACATAAATACTTGAAGCTCATTTAGCAGAAGTGCACTTAATCATAAGAAATATGCAAAAGCTCAAAGGGCAGGTGACTGGCACATTAAAGCTTTGAGCAAATGAAAAGTCATTTTTATTTCTTACTTTACTCTTAAAATATATATTGATAATGAATGAAATAAAAAATTTTTTTTTTTATTTTAGGAAGGTCCTGCCAATGAAAGTGGAAGTACTCCAAAGAGGCAAGATTCACCATTAGATGGAATCTTTCAAGAGAGCTCCAGCAGGCAGAAAATGTATGTAAAATTGTTCACTTTAGAACCAATCATTATTATGACATAAAAGACATTGAAATTATATGTATGTGCTCTAGATTTTTTATCAAGTGTTCGCAGCTTGTATGTAATGCTGAAAATGTTACCTATTTTACCCAAAACCTGCAAGGGTGGGTTACCTTGGTGACATGGTGACATTTCCTAATTTGTATAAATTATAGCAATATATAGGAGTAAACTGCAAGTATGAGCCTGCCCAAAATAGTGTAAAAATTTTATTGACTAGTTGAAATATTTCCCTATTTGGAGATAACAGGAAAAAAGTTTAGATTGAGAGTAGAGACATTTTTATGAAATATATAGCATTTATTACACTTTCTTTTAATTTTGACATCCCATATCTCAATCTACCATATATAAAAAGTCAAGTTTTGCCATTGCAGCATGTGACTTTCTTGTATTCTTTTTCAGAAAGAAAAGAAATCTGGAAGAACAGCTGCAGAAGAGGCTCCTGGAAATGGCAGAAGAAGAACATAAAGAAAAAATGAAAGCATTAAAACTGAAGACAGAACTTGCAGAATTGAAAAGGAGGCAGGAACAGTTGAAATTGTTATTATTGGAAAAGGAGCTAAATAAATGATGTTGTTTAAAATTTATTATAACTTTATTAATGCAATACATGCTAATATAGAATTTTTTCAGTACTACTGAGCTACCATATACCTAAGATATTTTAAATTTAAAAATAATTACAGCTAAAGGGAACTAGGTAAAATGCATATTGATGATGCGATTCCTCCAGTTTAGCCCAGCTACATTGTCCCTCTCATCTGGTGCAGGGTCATTAACTTCCGGATCATGAATTAGTTCATCATTAAATTCAGGCTCTCCTCTTCGGTTAGCATAATTTTGCAAAACAGCTGTAGCGATGATAACCAGTTGTGTTGTTGGAATTTTTGTTCTCAGGGCATATTGTAGGCATGGAAATCTTCTTTTCCAGATCCCAAACAACCTTTCCACAGAATTTCTTGCTCTGCGATGAGCAGCATTATACCGCCTTTCAGCAGCATTGTGTTCCCGGAGGACAGGGGTTAACAAGTACTGTTTACATGCATACCCACTGTCTCCAATTAGATGTCCATCATATCTATCTCTTTCCAGTATGGCCTTAATGGTAGAATTTCTAAAAACACGACTGTCATGTGTTGAGCCTGGCCATCGTGCTACAATATTTGTAATGTTCAAGTCTGCATCACAAATAACCTGAAATTAAGATATTTCTAGTTTAATTTTCTTATTAAGGCTTAAGGTTTTGTTTCACACCAAGCCAGTAATTTTACTGATAGCAGCAATGGTATCTAAAGGTCTACACAACAAGCATATGATTCTATCTTGTTTACAAAGGTATAGTACAAAATTGAAAACTGCCTATATTTTAACACTATCTAAAAATCCTTTGCTAATGCATTGGTTTAATTTTCTAAATGATATTATTGATTACCTCACTTCTATATAGTTTAGTGTACTGCTGCTTAACTAATGAAAAATGTAATAGTAACAAAACTGCTATTTACATAAACCATAAAATATGGGACAAAACCTAATAACCTCATCCCATTCCTGATTTCTAAGTGTATACAGTTATTACTTTCATCTAAATAGTGACACATCTGCCATGAGATACCCAACAATTCTGCAGATACAACTATTTTGGTATGTGGAATGTCGAGTAGAAACAATGCTTTGTTTTTCATAAAAATGAGAAAATTAAGAATTAATAAATAAAGAGTAGCAAATAATAACCTATTCTCATTTCCACATCCAAATTATTTTAGCACTAAACACAGTACAGCAAAAGATTGCAGAGAAGTGTAATTTTCTTGCAAATTCTTAATATCCCATTCCTCACATGACATTAATGAGCTACTGGGTAACCGCAGTCTCAGTTCCAGGAAAAAAGTCATCAAGGCTTGTCCCATACTATACTTGAGATGACATTAATATTATTAATATGTCTTTAATATCTCTTGCAACACTGCAAAACATCCTTCCCCTAATATCAAGTCATATGACGTAAAATTTATCAACTGCCTTCATAAAAGTTCTGTAAATCGTAATCACTAACCTGACAGTTTATGGAATAAAAGTGTTTCCTGTTGAAAAATCGCTGTGCATCACGATGGCCTGGTGATATAATTTTTATATGAGTGCAATCTATTGCACCAATAATACCTGGAAAGTTGTCTCTGGGAAAGAAAACAAAAATAAAATATTACTATAAAAAAGAAGCTAATGTACACACATGCATTTTCAATTAGCATAATTCATAATTGATGTACATGTTTTGCAATAAGATTAGGTGACATTGTACTCCAAAATGTAGGCATTTGCAATTTGCTAAAACCCATAAGTATACAAGAATGAGGTTAGAACTAAAAAGCAATTTGGTATATGCTATAATGGTATTTTGCATTGTAAATTACCAAGAATGTTTAAGATTTGTAAAACATTTATTATAATAATTACCTAGATATACGTGAAAAACGATCCTTAACAGCAGGAATTTGCTCTCTTCTCGGAAAGTACACATATCTCGGTTTCAAAGTTGCTATTGCTCTTGAAACTCGCTTGACAACACGACAAGCTGTGCTTTCGTGTACTCCAAAAAAGTCTCCTGTTATAATGTGGAAACTTCCACTGGCATAAAACCTAGAAAATGAAGAACCACTTACGTTACTTGTACAGCCGTTAATATAAACTTTTTAATGGCGTAGCGAAGTATCATTAACAAACTACGTTAGAAAAACATGAAATTATGTATTTTTACTTACGCAAGATAAATAGCTGTATACTGAAATGTTGTCTTACTTACCTTAGAGCAATAAGAACTTGCATTAAAACTGGTAAACCTGCCCCTCTTTCATCCCTTTGTAGGTTATGCCTTAACTCTTCCGTCAGGTCTAATACAGATCGTTTTCTAAAGCGGAATCTTCTTCTAAATTGATCTTCTTCGAACATTTCTATAGGATTGTTCCTATCTCTGAGTACTCTAACTCTTGGATTTACTGCTCTAAAAACATTTATTTGTCTCTGGTAATCGTTAATTTGTTCTAATACCTCCATTTTGCCGCGGTTTTAAACCTACCCCAGACGTGGCTCCGGTTTCAGACCATGGCTTCAAGCCATGGCTCGACGATAGGAGGGAAACCTTGTTTTAGCAACCCAAACGTGGTTTAAAGCCATGGCCGTGGTCTAAACCTCGTTTTAGTAATCGACCCTATGTGTAACAAAATAATAAAAAGGAAGCGAACTCAGTCAAGACGAACTGCATCAGTAGCAACTAAAAACACCCACCAACATAGAGGAGTCATGCCAATCACACAGGGACATCCAAAGTGAAAAAACCATTCCGTATAATTCACGAAAATCTGGCGCTAGAAAGCACATGGGTATGCCTTGAGAGAGGAATACAAGCAATGCTTCATCAATGCCAGAACATTGTCTTGCCAGTGGGTCACAAATAACAACAGCTGATTTCTCTAGTTCAGTTTTGAATGTATTTGGATGGTAAACATAGACCCGTGCTATTTACTACTGTCCAGAACATTTAAGTCTCTCCTTTCCGGGAGTATCCGAATTGGTTGGGAAATTAAGTACCTGCGGCTGCAGTGAGTCACTTGGGAGTACTCCAGGCGTACCTTGTTGGCAGAGGTAAGTTCTCAAGCGCTGTTAGTTGCAGTTAGGGCGATGAGCTCTCTAAATACTCTGACTGCTCGCCGGATAACCTCGGTTAACGAATGAATAGACCTGTGCTAGGTAAGGCCAACCGACCAGTGAGCTTGGGGCAGCGTTGCTTGTGCTTACAGCTGGACGGTGGATCGAGATAGCTTCTAGATATCATCCTAATGAAATAGATCGTCGATACCGGGCGAGTCCCGGGGAGGTAAACGGGCGGGAGCTCACTGAGCCAAAAGAGTTGTTCAAGCTGATTCGGAAAAACAAAGAAAAGTTCTCGGAGGGATTCATGGTAGTTGGAGGTTATTGCGCTCTGGACAACCCAGGATTCACAGAGTTGCAATAGTGTTAATATAAATGCACACTTCTTCTAGGAAAACGTCATGGATGTCATGAACCCATGAAAATATTCATTAATTGTACGAATCCATAAGGGTGAGGCATATAGTCACACTGCCTACCCCCATCAAATAGCTTGGTGCATTGTGATACCTTTAAATCAACCCGTGTGACATCATCAGATGACTCATGCTCTGCATTTTTGTGTGTTTGATTTGTTGAAACAAGGTCTTGCTTCTAAACCTCGCACCATCAATGAGGTGATCTGAAATATTTGACTGGGGGTTTAGGCTAACGTTCCTTTTACTACTCTGTGATGCTACTATGGTATAAATTACGTTGTAGAGAAATGGTCCATGTCATCAACCACAGCCTCTGGTGGTGGTGAAAGGCAATCTCACCACGAAACAAGGTGCGAAAGAATGCCTCCGTAACACAAGTGGCAGTACAGTCTCTAACAGCGCTTCCTATTACGTCTCTCATACAAGGTCGGTTTCATATTTACAAAAATGAACAATTTGAAGCACCTCAACCTGAAAAAAACTCATTCTTAAACCCGTAGGTTCAGGCTTTAAAAAAGGTAGAAAATATAGACAAAAATTTAATACAGACAGCAAAAAAGGCATATCTATTTTGAGCACAAATTAAAATCACACAAAATAAATGGTTATGATAAAATAGAATTGAATGAAAATAAAAACTAAAATTTAAAAGGCATAAAATAAAAAGCAAGAGATTGAAGCTAAAGTACTTCTATGGTATGAAACACATTACAAAACTATCCTCTAAAACCACATAGGAAGAAATGTTATTGAGGGTTACAGAAGTGGGGAAGCTATGTACCTTGTTCGGTGAAAACACCGAGTCCAGCATCATAACGGAATTTATATCGCAACATTAGCGAGCCAGACCCACAGTGTTCAGGGAGAAAAGTGCAAAGTTGGCAATCCTGGACGTTAATGTTCCATTTCCGTTGCCAGGGAACACAGGTTAACACCTAAGCAATTCCAGTAATGGTGGTAGCCGCGCAGGATGCTGAATTCAGCTGTTATTGCAATCCAAAGTTTAAATGGCTCCATATGTAGCGTTAAAGGTTGTCAGGGTGGTAATTCCGGACTGCCGCGTTTATTTATATATCCCCTGTCTGTGGGAGAGTTGCCTCGCTTCATTGGCATTTTGAATTATTATTTTCTGTGCAACGTCGACCTCCCTAAGCTGGGACATATAACCCAATCGTGAAAAGATAACTAAACGACGTAAAGGTAACATCTGTGAGATGGTAAAACTGTAACTTTGCGGTAACATTCTGTCACACTAAAAGTTGCTTTTATTACATAATACCGTGGAGAGGTCTCTGCATTAATAATACTGGGGGCGTCAAGGAAACAAGAAGGGCCAAGATCAACTATACAGCGATGCACATTAACGTAAATCACCTCTTCTTTATCTTTTTGATCGATAAGGACTTTATATGAGGGTGCGAAATTCAGTAACAGGAATAGACGGATGGGACACTAAAAGCATTAGCAATGAGTGGAATAAGATCTTGCCTAACAAAGATATTGAACCAGGGTATGCATATAAACTTGAAACATCGAAAGACTACAAGTTATAACGTGACCAAAAAGTTCTTTCGGTTGCCGACTAGACATTTAGAAGCATTATATTTTGAAACAAAAGAATGCCGCCACGGGTGGCCGAGATCGTTAAGGCGCGGACTCTGAGCGGTAGGTCTGGGGTACGAATCCCGCCAGAACCGTCCTGCTTGACCGAGAGTTTTAGCAGGTTTTCCTAAGTTCTAAAAATAGCAAGTGCCGGGGAGGCACCCAAAACTTAGGCTGGAATGTTTCCTTCCTCAGAAAAATCCTTTCCCAGTTTATCATTTCATTTCATGTATCATCAGTGTCCACTGCCTGTGGTGCCTCAGTAGTGAAAACTGGAGTTAAACACTACTAATACATATATGGAAATTGTTGTTTCACATACACGATGTGCAGGACATATAGTCTTGTGAGAATTAAAGTGAACAAGCAGGTAAATTTAGTTTTAAAATTTATTCGATGCCAAAAACTGTTTCCCTCCAATTCTACACCGCATTATCAGAGAGTTAATAGTAATTATTATTTTATTATTGAACTAAAAGTTAAATACTTTTCTTGTGCTTCTAGCTGTTTTAATATTTTTATTGTTATTAGCATACGATGATATAAATTAAATCTGTAAATTATTTGCGATAGAACAAACATTGCTTCTTATTCCCGCCAATGGAATAGTAAACTACAATGAAAGAACAACTGCAAAAATAAGGAAAGTATTATAAAAATGGCAGAAATAGCAAAATAGTACATAATGAGCAATAAAGTACAATAAAAGTCAACAACAAAACTTTCACACAATGTTAGATTGTTTCTAAATATTATTTCATTAACTTAAATCTTTTTTGACAGTCACCAATCAAAAGTAAAACATTTGATAAATCCGATCTCTAGAAATAAGTGACTGAAAACCTTAACTGTAATAGCAATAGATAGTAGAGGATGATCGAGAAGTCGGTCCGCAGCGCAGCAATTGTGTAGCCGAGATTTCACCCGGGAAACGAATTCGGGTAGCAGCACTAACCGCACGCCGAGCGTATATTTATTGTTTTTACAACAAAATTCAGTACATACCATTTATATTAAATAATAATAATAATAATAATAATAATAATAATAATAATAATAATAATATTAGTTTATCAAAATTAGGTAAACTGGATCATTAGATGTACAGGTATTCTTGAAACCCGAAATGTAAAAAGCGCTGTTGCGTTTAATTTGCTTTATATTGTTTTACAATTAAAGACCAAATTAATTTAGCACATAAACTGTAAACGATGCATATGTTTCATATTTAACAAAAGCATCGTCGTGGACAGAAAATGTGAAATATTAATGTAATATGTGTTTGAGAATTACATTTGTATGTAAGAGCGCTCTGTAATAACCTTGAGAAAACGTTTGCGTTACTATAATTACTGTAATAACATTAAAATTAAATGTCAAAGTCAATAAAATCGATGAAACTTTCTATTGCTTATTGTTGCTTGTGTATATTTGCTTAGTACATTGTAATTGCTTTTAAATAATAAATTGTTTTCGTTTATGGAAATATATGAGCATCATCATCTTAAATACACAATATAACTCGAAACTTTACCTCTCTCTATTTTAGTGAATATAAAAATGCCAACAAGTACTCAATTCATAAATAATACATTTAAAGAATGTTTAAAAATACCCAAGAAGTATAGCTTTATCTATCATGGATCATATATTTAATTTAATCAATAGTATGCCATTAATTTTTGTGGTTTAATCACAAATAATAATAATAATAATAATAATAATAATAATTCCAAAATGAGTTTCTCTTTTATAATACTTATAGACCGCAAGAATTTTAATTTTGTTCCCCTTATACCATGCAGCATTGCCATAAAGTATTTCATTGCATTAACTAATGACACCATAATTGGGATTTTATATTCTTTATTTAAAGTTACCACTGGAGAGGAATTCGTCTAGTTCACGCAGCTCCTGAGTGACGAAATTTTTCTAAGATGTTCAAAGAGTTACTACATCATCATCATCATCATCATCATCATCATCATCATCATTACTATTGATGCAAATGTATATTGTAATCTTTATAAATATACAAGAATATTTGCTATTGTAATCAATGTAAATGGAAAATTTTATTTTCGTAAGCCTTTACGTTTGTTTTGCAATCTCACGGAATGGTCTAGGAAATGAACTGGTCTGAACTGAGCTAAACATAAAATTAAGGGTCGAACTTCGTACGTTATCATAGGCATTACACTTCTCGTTTACGCTTAACATGTTTAATAATGGACCAAGTTATTTGCATCTTTCATAAGTTTTAATTAAAAGGAGTGTACCAAAACAAAGACAAACTTTTGGAATTCTATAAGAAAGCGGCTCAATTACTCCTTCGTCCTGTAATTGCCAAATTAAAAAGTGCCCGGCTCTATAAAGGCAAACTTTTACTCACGAAGTTGTTCTTACTAACAAATGACTACAAGACGCTTCTAAATAAATAAAAAAAGACCATACACATTCATATTAGAGCTCCGGAAAGTTCGGAAAGACTATAAGAGTACTAAGGCACTTGTTTCAGCTTAGTCTACAAAGTGCATCTCTCATATGATTTGCAATTTTATGGACATAGTGCAACTTTATGGGCTGAACGTGACTAATAATCAAGATAAAGAAGCCATTAGCACCACAAGGTAAAGTAGCTGGAATACTAAAGGCCTGTTATAACGGTTACAGACTTACAAATTTGACTTTCCTGAGGTAAAACGAAGTTTTGGTACAGCACAGTCCTGCTCCACATACGTACCAGGATAGTTTCATAAGTTTCCGGCCTCGCCGATAAGGATTGTCGCTTTCACAAAATCCTTATCAGGTGTCATATCTTATAAGTAAATAATTGCAAATGTAACTTCCGATCCTCTGTGTGTTCTGTTGTTCAGATGTAGTTGCATAAAGGCTACGTGTAGAAGATTGTGACATGTTCAAATGGAGTATCGAGCTGGTAAGTTCTTCACAAAAGAAGGACTTACTCCAAATGAAATTAAACAACTATTGGACGGTGTATATGGGGCAGCATCCCCCTCATATTCTACCGTAAAAGAATGGGTCAAACTTTTTCGAATAGGTCGAGAAAGCACTGAAGACGAAGAGCGTGCAGGTCGGTTCTTGGAGGTGCTCACTCCTGAAAACATTGCTCTTGTGGAACGAGAAATTATGAAAGACCGGCGGCTCAAAGTTACAGAAATAGCAGCAAGATTGGGCCTTTCAAAAAACAACAGTCCTTTGAATTATTCATGAACATTTAAACACGAATAAGGTTAGTGCAACATGGGTGCCTAGACTTTTTTCCTCAGTCTAAAAGCATCAACGAGTCATCTGTTGTCAGGCATTTTTGGAGCTCTGCCATGGCGAAGGGAGAGAAGTTCTGCAAACCATTGTTACAGGAGATGAAACTGTGGTTCTCTACTATGTTCCCTTGTCCAAAAGAGAATCAATGGAGTGGCGTAAACCTGGCGAAACAACGCTTCTAAAGACTAAGGTCACTCAGGCAACCAAAAAGATCATGGCATAATCTTTTGGGACTGTGAAGGAATACTCTTCATTGACTTCAAGGAGACTGGCAGAAACACTGGAACAGGTACATTGCATCCAACAAGGAGTATCAAAATTATGAAAACGAATAAAGTTTTTGATCATGTTCTATTGAACAGTCCTTGTAATTTCACAATTTGTGAAAATAGTTGTAATGATAAAAAAAACTTTAGATTTATACAGGAAATTTCAACAAACAGCAAAATACAAAAGGCATTGAAAAAGGAAACAGAAATAACTGAACTAGATATATAACGGACAAATAGAAAATGCGAGCCAGAGCACGGAGATATGATTGCAACCTGGAGGATGATTTATTGGAAAGTCTCGATGGATGGGTCAGGTGAAAGGAGATATCGAAACCAGGAGCTGAAAAGAGGAGGAGAGATGTACGAGAGAAAACAAAACAACGCTTCGTAAACATCGATTGCAGTAAATGGAAAACAGGGCCTCAGGCGGGAAACAAAAGGACGTTGGAGCGAAGAGGACGAAGAAAAGCTATGCGATTAATCAATTACTAACTTCACTAAAGGACATGAATTCTGTAAGCTTTAACAATTGAACTGTCTCGCTTTCATTAATCTTAGCTTTAGCAACTACTGCAAAGGGGCTTAAGTGTTATCTTTTATCTGTATTATTATACAAAGAAACTCTCTCCTAGAGATTAAAAATAACATTTGCAATAAATTTCTAAAGTTGAGCTTTTTCGTTGTTCGTACAAAGTAGAGAGAGTACAAGGTGTATTTCAGATTTTGAAACTCTATAAACTGTACTGTCAATAAAAATTAGGGTTATAAAGAAAAAGGCCAGAACCAATTTCTTTACAATTGTTATCTTCCGTAAGCATTTATAAAATATTTGCTCACTTTTGTAGTAAAAGGACAGGCATTAAAAGGGTGTCGTTTACAAACAGGGAATAAAATACATTGAATGAAAATAATATGCACTTCTGGCATTGAATTCTAAAACTGTAACGTACATGAAGTACAAATTGTTATAAAAACACATTAGTCCCTTAATTCTAATGAAAAAAATATGGTTATATCCTAACGTATTTTCTTCAACACATCGGGCCTGCCTTGTAGACCCAAGATCGCGGATTCAATCCCGGATTCGGCCGACGGATTTTTTTCGGGGGTATAAATATTACGTGTGGTGTCTATCGGAAGGGAAATAAAGCCGTGGGTTCCGTGTCGTAGATTTTCGGCAAGTAAAAAAATCTCAAGCCTGATAGAAGAGGACTCAAAACTTTGTCGGTCGTTTCACGCCTTTATGTAAATGGGATGGTAAATAAACCAAATAAACAAATTCTACAATGTAATAGCCTACAAACAAATTACAGGGTGCTAAAGAATAACTTTCTCATTATATATGTTTTCTTCATTCGATCAGAATATGTGCATTCTTCATTCTCACCTCTAAAGGCAGAATCTGCAACCATTTTCTGAAGCTTTCAGTTTCTTGAATACTCCAAGCTATCCATAAGCAATGCAGTGAAGACGGTTAAATTTTTTTAGATTTTTTCGGATAACTGAGTATTCTTCATAAGCGCTAACCGTTACTTAAAAGAAGGAGACCCAGTTATCCGAAATATTACATGTTATATGCACAAGTTTTCAGTGCTTTTACGCCTCAATTTCCAGCCGATTAACATAAATTTATATTTTTAAACTATTTCTGCGTTGAAAGCAAATTACTGTTTGAGGGGATTGAAGTTGTAGCAGTAATCTTAAGTGTGAACAAAGTAAACAAAAATAAAAAAAGAATAAAAAAAAAAGAATTAGGCTACGAAGTACAATTTAAATTAACGATAATGTAATGGAAGCTATATATATATCAATATTGATTGAAGTGCATTTTCGCCAGAATCAATTTAAATACCTGATTCATTATATTACTGTGTTAACTTAAACATGAAAATGTGATGTGGCAATATATGTATAATACAAAGATTTGCTGATCTACATATATGCATTTTTAAAAGTATAATGTGCATATAAATGTGAAATTTAAGTCAAAATCTAAACGAATATAACTTAATCTAACATAATTGAAACAGATAAGTTTATGAGTCATAAAATTCCAAAATTTGTTCATTAACTTCACCTTTAAAATCTCGTATTTTTTTAGTAACGGGAAAAATCCACTCAGAGTGAGTGAGTGAATGAGTGAAGCTAATACTAACGCTTGACGGCTAGGGTAGTAGCGCTGTCCATTTGTAAATGCGCGCAACGAGAATCGGCAAATTATAATATGCAGACTAATGAAGGTGAAGATAAGGGTTAGATGATGGTCAAGCATTAGGAGAATGAATGCATATACGCTCCTTTGTGTGCCACAAATCCCATCCTGCAGCCGCTGTGATCGAATCCAGTCAACTTAAACTAAGCATATAAGACTAATGAAGCGATAAGGACAACAATGAGAACTAATACTATACAATGTATTACGAATCTTTTTCTTCGTTTTTTCTTTTCTTTTTCTTCTTTCTTTATTTATTTCTTTTTTTTATAATTTAATCCTAGAAGTCCTGCGCCAATAGAAGGCTTGTTTTGAACTATCTGCTTTCCTTTTGTAATTCTAAAAGTAGTTACTCTCCTAATTGATGATCCTATATTCGGACAAATTTCTGTAATAGGATAGATAATAGCTGGTAATGATAAAGTAATTGATCCACACGTAATATGCTTTAATGAATTAAACATGGATCCATTTACTTGGTCATGCTTCGACGCAAAAGAGTTGGGAGCACAGAAAAAAACCTATTTTATACACAAAGCCCCTTGCTTGCATGACGAGAGAGTATATGCGCAGTAAATGCATACAGAGTGATAGGTTCTATCGTTTTGAGAATATATATGCATAAAGATACAAGAATGATATATTCACAAAATACGCCTTGTATTTTTGACGAAAATTTAAAAATAAAGTGTATGGAACAAACCCCAAACATTAGTACCGAAAGAAAATAACAGCTGAGAAATTGAGTCAATTTCGGAATATTAATTGAATGACAAGCTTCTAAAAAGATGTCAGATGTGTATGGATGTAACTGTACAACATTTCCAACACATATATTCATAAGATATACGTTTTTTTATTCTATGTCCTTGTAGTTGCAATTGCAAGAAGTTGAATCAGTTACGCGGATATTACATCCGATTCGCAGGGAGTTACCGCTTTGACTAACGACCCGTCAGCTGCCGTGAAACGGACAACAAATCCATGAAATATCCAGTATCTAGTAGTCACTGACGAGGTATGATGCCTGCATCGCCGAGAACGTTTGAGCTTGACGCAATAACCGATGAGCGTTAAGTGCCTCTAGTTAATTGCATTTAATGCCCAAATTTATTTATTGCAGACTTGGAAAATAACATTTGTTTTCTTTTACTTAGAGTAGAAGCGCGCTAATTCAAGTTACAAAACCAGAAGAAAACCATGAACAACACTTTCGAAGTTCCCGAACGACAGATCTCTATAAAAAGTGTCGTTGGCTAAACAATCGAGCAATCCTCCCTAAGCTGGTAATGATTTGCACTATTACCAACATCACAACAGAGCCGAGTGTATTTCAACAGTGTATCATTTCCATCGCGTCCCATAATGCATAGTGCTTTTAGCGAAATGCGTTTGCAGAATGCTTCAACACTTATTTGAAAACGGTTTACGAAGCAGAAGCTATCTTTTGTGAGATTCACTCCAATAAAAATCTCCATACGTATTTCAGATTAAAGTGAGATGAAAATGTGTAATATAGAACGGCACATAAGGGTTTTCCCGGCATGGGAATATTTTTGCGAAAACGGGAAGGCGCGTATAAGGATTTTCAGAACTTAAGTAATTTTATATACAGCAACCTGTGCTTAGTTTGAAAGATCAATTGAAAAAAAATGAAAGATCTTTCGTCCATGTTGCCATTCCTTCCTGAAGAATTTTCTGCAGTTGTGAGGAGAAAAAAAGAAGATTGGTATTCTTGTACATGTTTCGTAATATCTTTTAGTACATATTTAATGCTTAACATTACATGCTGCTAACCACAATGCTATTTTTTACATTTAATTTCCCCTGAAATCCGAAATAAAATTTAACAAAAGTTTGAATGTCACTTTTTCTAATGGTGTTTAACATCCGTTTTGACCGCTGAGGCCCCACAGGCGGTGGACACTGGTGATACACGAGATGAAATGAAAAGTTGGGAATGGATTCTTTTAAGGGAAAGAAGCGTTCCAGTTTAGGGTACCTCCCCGGCATTTGCCATTTATGAGGACTGAGGAAAACCTGAAAAAAAATCCAGTCAGGGAGGACGGTCCTGGTGGGAATAGAACCCCAGTCCTCCCACCCACGAGTCCGCGCCTTAACGACCTCGGTCACCCGTGGCGGTGAATGGCATTTGGAACCAACTCTTCCATCTTATGTCACATAGAACCTTCTTATTGTTATTCTTTTTTTCCTCTCTGACTATTGTATTTTGGTATTGATGTGTCATACAAAATCATTTTGTTGTAAAAATGTCTTTATAATGATTTTGGGTATAATAAATGCTAACAGAGATGGGTAGTTTTTTTTTCTTATCCTTGAACTGTAAAAAATGCTACTTAGAACTTTTGACATTTTCATTCTTCATTGTGGCAGCACGACTTGCATGCAAAAGTTTACGGTTTTTTGTTCTGTAAAGAATAAAGAACATTTTTCCTACCTCATTTTTGGGAGTGGATTATAGAGACGGAGTAGCATATTTGGGTACTCCGGCCCTGCTTGAGGGCTGGTCATCTATGCCCAAGGCCCCAGTTTGCATCACCTCAGGAAGGAAGGGATTATGTGTGGAAAACGCCGGACAGTCAACATCCACAGTCGGTGAGGCACAGATATAGTCGTGGTCCCTAAATTTGTTTTCCAGATAGAACACCTAAATAGCAGTGAAGCCCTCAGAAGAGCCGCTTTTATACCAGAAGCCCGATCTAAAACCTTTTCCAAAACGAAAGCCAACCTTTCCACCGCACAGAGCACCAACCCATATCTTGGTACTTTTAAACCTGTAATAAAATCAACGCAATGAAACGACAAACAATCGGAGAGCGGAAAAATGTTGGGTAGAAAAGATCCATTCTATCATTCGCCTAATCGACCAAAGTAGAAAGCGAAAAAAACCCAAGGTCAGGATGACTGGTAGGTAACCTCCGAAATGCGAGTACTCCTGAGCTGTCTTGCTCGGTTTCCAGCATCTTAGTAGCAGAAATAAATCATAGTCCGTACGTATTAATTATTTAAATCCTTCAAAATATTTTTATTTTGCATAAAGTACTTTTTTGTTTTATTTATGGGCGCTTTTTAACATTTCAGGTCATCCGCGTCCCATTCTATTGCGGACGTGAAACGGCCGACAAATTTTGCTTAGAGGCCTCTTTATTCAGACGCATACAATATCTACAGGATATACGTAGTATTAACACAGTTATTCTTAAAATATTAGCTGAATCTTTCTAACAAATGAAATAACAATAAGCAATAAATCATTAATTTTATAAGCTAATATAACAATATCTACAATTGACATCCTTGAAAGGACTTGTGATGATGATGCCTGAAAGACGAGACAAAAATAAATATTAAATTACGTTATACAGTGAAATGATACTTTTAAAATAAATACGATTAATTATTTTAAATGACCACCTCCTTGGTGACTGGGAGAGTCCCGGGTTCGATTCCCGGTATTTACTTAGGAAATGTTAGGGAGGTGTGGAACGGGGTTCACCCAGCGTCAAGAGGACATTTGGGAAGCAGCCTGATGGAGAGGTGGCGTTCTTTGATCACGAAAGCCGCGTGATAGGGAACGGGCGGGGTGCTGGCATGTTGATCAAATGCACCATGCTCATAGAGACTATAGTAAGATAGAGCGGCTTAGAGATAGTATGAGTGGTGAGATTGAAGTGTTTGAAACAGATGCACCACAGCGCTCCGGGAAACAGCGAACAAAGGAAAGATGTAAGTCATAGGTTTGATGTGATAAATATAATTTTTTTTCTTTCCAATTTATGGACGCTCTTTAACATCTCAGGTCATCAGCGTCCCATTCAATTCAGGGCGTGAAACCCGATAAATTTTGCTCAGAAGCCTCTTCTTTCAGGCTTGAGGTTCTTTTCGTTCCGTAAATATACGACACGGGACCCACGGCTTTACTTCTCTTCCGAAGGAAGTTATACTTACGATTTTTACGCCCGAAAAAATACATCGACCCTGGCTGGGTTTGATACATCTAAAAATGCTAAATAAAAGTAAGTACATCTTAAGCGTTAATATGTCCATATTGTGTAATTGATCTCCGAAGTACGTTTCGTATCATGACGGTTTAGATTCTTTTAGATTTAATGAGGATTTAGTTGGGAAAGGACACACAACCCCCTACCCAGGTTGTGTGAAAGTTTTGTAAGAAGCGATGCGACAATAATCACGGGGTTTTAAATCAAAAAGCACGCAAACATGTTATAACATAAACGATGCATTTATAATATCTTGCTGAGGCATTCAAATCAATTCTCAATTTAATATATAGAACACTAACATAAAAGCTGTCATGTAAAACTTTTTTCTATATTCCAGATTAAAGCAAGTTGTAAGTAATAACTTACATGTAAGTGACATTCAGCCATTAATTCTTCTGTTTCATTTTTCTTCCCATCTGTAAAACCCGGCTATTGCGGTGCGCCGTTGAAAGCACAAAGAGATAATATAAAAGAGTTATATCAATCGATCATGCGTTGTTGATTAAGTTATGCGCCTGCGCAAAATTGATGAGCCAGCGGTGCACGGAAAATAGGCAGTAAACAGTATCAAAACCAATGATGGGTGTTGAACCACATGTTCGTTCGGGAAATTAGCCAATCAGAGTAGCTAACTACCGAAACATTCCTAATTGTAGGACTAAATTGGCTCTCAAGCTGTTTATCGCACTTACGCACTTAGTGGAGATATAAAAAGCACAACGTGATCAGGCGATCAACATACGTAAAAGAACTAGAACGTTCCACCTTTATTAACAAATCACATATAAAGCTACCTATATTTCGAGTATAGTTGCTCTTATTCATGAGAAACTAAAAGTAAAAAGAAGAACAGTTATGCTGTAAATATAGCTTTATATTTGTTTTAATTATGTAATCAATCCTAGCATTAAAACACGCTTCTTATGACGCAATAATTAGTCTAATTCTGACACGTTACCTAGCAACTAGTATTCCATGAAGCCATCACCGCCTTCACAACACAATTTCAAACAACTGCCTGTAAGAAAAAGCTAAAATCGTCGTCCAAACAAGCGTATCAACATTCAAACACGAAAATCATTTTATTAAATAAATGTTTTGAAACTACAACAACAACACTGTAACTTATTAATCATAAATAAACTTCCAATAGGAAACATTGAATGCGAATTAATTAATTAATCACATTACAATTTCTTTAATTTCAAAACGTTAATCTTGAACCATTAGTAATATGCATTATATTAGCAGAAAAATTCCTACCGTCACGAGTGACCGAGGTGTTTAAGGCGCGGACTCGTGAGCGGGAGGTCTGGAGTTCAAATCCCACAGGATCGTCCTCCTTGACCGATGTTTTTTCCAGGTTTTCCTCAGTCCTCATAAATAGCGAATGCCGGGGAGGTACCGTAAACTTAGGCCTGGAGGGTTTCCATCCTTAAAAAAATCTTTTACCAATTTATCATTTCATCTTATGCATCATCAGTGTCACAGCCTGTGGTGCCTCAGTAGTAAAAACAGCGTTAAAAACTTAAAAAAAAATCCCTAACCTTACTATATTGATTTTACTTTCGAATACACACACCAAAGCATCGAAAGCATACAAATCTTCCACTGGAAAAAAGAAACAAATCTAAGAATCTAAATTTAAAATTGATTACCACATTAATAATCAATAAATGTTTACATTATATATGTACCAGCTCTGAAAAGTGTGACAAGGTTTTTTCGTCAGTTGAACTAACATGTTTTTCTTTTGTATATGTACAGAACTTGTCATATTCCTTTTCGTATAATCTTTTCGATTTTTGAGGAATTAACAAACCATCAGTTACCTCAGTTTCCTCTATACTTTCTTCTGAAATGATATTCATATTTTTCAATATCAAGTGCACGCGGAATTAACATCCATTTCCATTTGAATTGTTCAAAAGAAAAACAAAATGACATCGTCATAGAAACGAGCACTAAGAAGTACGTCATATCTACCACTCATAACTTGACATTTTGGAAAAATTTCTTGTTTTTAAAAAATTATTTCAATGTTAAAATTGTACTGTATGCAATACGTTTTATGATCTTCATTCCGAACACTCATGAAAATTAGCGCGTGAGCGGAAGTGAACGCGCTAAACATTCACTCGTGTCACAATTATCAACATTATAGATTAGTTGCAATAAACAACTATTCAAGTTGAAACACTCTAGTTCTTTAATGTGTGTGAATATATACTATAGACTAAAGAACGTTTCTCTAGGACTATTTCCGCTCAATGGTTGGTTACATTTAAACGACTCGAGTAGAACATACAATGTAGTATTGTTCAATTACACTATATCGGCGTAAGAGGCAACAAGTGGTCTGCGAAGCTCCTCCACCGGATTCATTAAGTATTAGAATACAGTTAAATGTATTTATTCTTGAATTTATAGATGCAAACAAACTTTTTTCTTGAAAGATCGCTGATATAAGGTTACAAAAGTCATTTACAATGCGGTGGCGGATAAGCCAGTGCTGCAAATCACCCAATCACAGCTGGAACACGCGCCAAAAAGTTATACTCTGTTTATATGCATCCTACACTATAGCACACGCAAGATCTTTATGAACTTAGTTAGCGAGAGAAAAGAATGCTATGCAATAGCTTTAAGTAAAACCAATGTAAGTGGTGAATTTAGTGGTGGTAAAAACATGATTAAAAATGGCACGTATTGCATATGTCAAGCTCACAATATTATTTTTTGATTGTATATTTTTTTCTAAAGATTCCAGATATTTTGTGTCACCTAGAAAACACATTGGATCTCCCAATCTCAAATGGCTTTTGCAAGCACGTACGAAGGACTGTATCAGAATTTTCTGACCATGGAGAATTCTCAACAGTACAAAAAGTAAACGAAGCATTAATAATTGGTTCTAATTCGTCCACGTACAGAATTCTGCGAAGCTCAGATATAAAAAGACAAAGTATGGATGTAAAAATTTAATACAGGGCGGATTACGTCAAGGATAAGAATTTCTGGAGATACAAGACCCATATTTTACTTAAGGCCAGACTTGGGATGGATAAAAACCACAGCGAAAATTCAATCTGCCAAAACTGTATTGAGAAAGGTGGCCGGCATTTGTCATGTAGGTTTGCTTAGAGAGTATTCCTACCTGACAAGTCAATTTTTCAGTCCAAAATCGGCTTGGACTATCACAAGCTGTGATAGCTGTCAGTTGATACATTAAAAGACTGTTTTTTTTAGCAAATTCCTGAATTGTTTAGAAGAAGGAATAATAATAATAATAATAATAACAACAACAATAATAATAATAATAATAATAATAATAATAATGCATATTGCGCCACAACATTTAGTGTTCAAAATAAAAATACAAATACAGTCAGCAGAAAAAACAAATTATAAAACAGAACGATCACGAGGTAATACCCCTTCCTCCTTATAACTGCCAATATAATTCAATTGAACTTGTGTGGGCTCACATAAAACGGGGCGTGTCAAAAAGAAATGTCACTTTTAAAATGAAAGACGTAGAATGACTTATTCACAAAGAAATTGACAAAGTGACACAAATATAGGTATTGTTAGAACCTGTTTGTTGGAGGAAGAGCAGATAAATTAAGATTATTGTGTAAATAATAGAATGTTCATTAATGGCATGGTCCAATGATTAGAATTATCAAATTAATTCATATGAAAATATTTGAGTTGAAAGAAATGATTGTTACAGGAAGTATAAGGGCAATTTCTACATAAAAATATGGGAATACAGTTTACAACTTGTTGAAAAATTACGAGAGAACCATTTTTATGAAAGAAATAAGATGCAACGAAATTTTAGATCCTTTCATTATAAATTTACAAGTCTCGTGAGACGAAAAAAGTGTCAACAGTGAACTGCCTCCCTACGTGATGATTAAGTGTCACAGAAGAGTCACTACCAGTTCTTTTGGAAGAAAATATCGGGTAATTAATTCATTTAGATTGCATGTTATGTTTAAACCTAGCTTTTTTCAGATTTGTTACATGAAGATGCGCGAGAAGGCTAGTGTGCGAGTGAAAGGGAACTGTAAATTCTTTGTTTCAGAAAATCTATTTTCGTTAGAGATGCAGTGAAATAGGAAACTAAGGTTTTTACTCCCCGAGTAGCAAAGGTTTTAAAGATAGTATAAATCGAGCGTGAAAACGATTCTGTTAAGTGCTTGTCGAAGGTTGGGAGCACGATTTTCATTAATACGAGTAGGGTAAAGTTCGCATGTGGTCACGACAGGGTAAGTAAGGGTTGAGTGCAACTTCCGCTGTCGAGGGTGCCCTAGCCGCGGATAAATCTTGAACCAATGCACTGGGTGTTCTCTCTGGGAAAAGCCAAATAAAAAAAAAAGTATTTACAGTCACAGAAACATCGCAGTACAGGAAATGCATTGTACAGAAAAACGAAATGTTTTCTGAACTGTCACAAAAGAGTGGCTGTAACAGTCATTACCAGAAGACAATGGGGTCTGTTGAAGGTTTATAGCTCCACGGTAGAGTTTTATCTTCTGCTGCTCTGGCTATGTTCAAGAAATATTGTGTAAATGTGAACAATCTGTGTGAATCGTCATAAAATGTCCTTTGTGTTCCTCTCAACGTGCAGCCGGAACCTCTGAAGTGTGGCCATCGGGCTAAATAGATTACAGCATCCAGAGTAGGTTGCAGGTGTAGTGGTTCGAATCCTAGTGCTGTACACAATTTAAAAATGATTTACTTAATAAATAGCCTGCTTAAATGGCGTTTAAAAAGGGTGTGAAGCAATTTGCTATTATGACAGTGCGTTGTTCCTTCAGCGAAACAAAATTCTTCTAAAATTCTAATTAGAAGATTTAAGTTACACATATATTCACTAATATATTTTAGGGAAAATGAAATTGAGTTATGAACATATGCAGAAATGGTGACCTGAGTTATAGTTCAGAAGCTACTAGAATATTACAAGGCTCATTACACACAATGTCCTGCAGGTGGCGTATTCTTTAGGAGATACTACTGATCCTGAGTTGGAGATATGGCTAGTCAAAGAAATGTGTTGATAACTTCCAATTGTTCACTATTAATATTCTGCCTTTCTAAAGGAAAGATGCTCTGACTCTTAAATAGATAATGATACACATGCAGTGCGTAATGTTTTACTTTACAGATAAAGCCCTCACCCCTCTTCCCAGCTCCTAGCAGTAGTACACAGAATAGGCTAAAAGTCACTACCCATTTTAATGAAAAATACAGTATAGCGGAATTAACACATTATTGAAGCTACATGATTATTATTTATAAAAGTGTCATATATTTCTGTCGAAAAATAAATAGAATACTTAAATCGACATGAAGACGCAGGGCAGAAGCAACGTAATGATGATGATGATGATGATGATGATGATGATGATGATGATAGGGACATGAAAGAAATTTAATATAAATGAAAACTTTTATTAAGCTCCGAGAGAAATTAAAATAGAAAAGCAACAAACAAAATAGGCTAAACGACTAATTATTAAAATATTAATACTGCAAAAATTTGTGACGATTCTTTTGGAACAAGACTCCAGGAGAGGCAAACATCTCAAATATTATGAGTTACATTTTAGCACATCTGATGAGCCGAATGCCATGCTGCATAATTTCAAAACTACCCGCACAAGAGGTCCTTGTTAATTACAGCAAATTCACGAAGTCGAAACAGGTTTTGTTTAATCAATGGGTATGACGGTTTTGCCCCAAAACGTTTTTAATATCTGTAGGCTGTTAAACAAAAGGCGACGCAGGTAACAGCAAATAGGCAGAAGGAAGGCTTCCTTCTACTTACCACGCATATGTAACGAATTGTGGTAACAACAGCATCTAGATGTAGAAAGAACATGCACGTGCGTCCGACATCCGTTTGAAATTCATCTCAAACGATGTGTTTCTGTGCCACCTGAATGCATTTCACGCTCCCTGAGAACGTGCGATGAAGACGAGAGAAACAATGGATGACAGCTTGAGAGCGTCCATTTACAGGAAATCTGAAAGCTGTCAGCCACGTGAGGACAAGCGTTGCTCGACTCCAGGGAGTATTAAACTAACAGGACAAATGGCTTTGAGGCTCACATATTGTAGCAAGCAAAACGTTTCCGTGGGAGCCTTTGATAGTGTTAGACACAAAACGCTGAACCATATTCGCGCTCTCACACATAATTTCATTAGTACTGCGCTGGGGAGATTTATGTGCTCGAAGTCTTTTCCAATAAACCGCAAGCGAGGCCTGGCGCTCTACCTGTGAAACAGCCCGCGGTTGGTGTTTGATTTGTTGGTGCTCCTTTCAGTTCTGGGGGGGAATTAATCGCGTATATAACGCCCGTGTAAAGGAAACTGTAGCGTACAAGAGCTTCTCAGAATGATGCATAACTTGGAATCAGCATAACGGCACACAATGGAATTGCTTCGGTTTGAAACTAATGTGTGCTGGTCCACGAAATGACATTTACGGTTCGCTGGCTGTTACGATATTAACAGCCGTACATTCATTTATAGGCGAACGTTTCAAAGCGGAGAAAAGTAAAATGAAAAACGGTTACTGACGTAGTTACTCTTCGTAATTTGAATTCTTTTGGCCTTTATACCTGTTCCACGTACCATGGCATCGTCATTAATTCTGCAGATGCAGATAATCGTATGGCAAGGGTATAGCAAATATATGAAATGCGAAACGCAGATCTGCGCGGCGGCAGAGTGTCGGTCCTGGTGGAGTAGTGGTAACCATACGTGCTTCGTAAACCCAAGAGCGCGGGTTCGATTCCAACCAGGATCGATCGACAGATTTTTTCGGCATAAAATCCTAATTATGGCTTCTTTCGGAAGGGATGTAAAGCGATGGGTACCGTGTCGTTTATTTATGGCACGCAAAAGAACCTCATTCCTGAAAGAAGAGGACTCTTAGCAAAATTTACCGGCTGTTTCACGCCCTGATTTTTTTAAATAGTGTTTAACGCCCGTGTTTACTACTAAGGCACCACAGGCGATGGACACTGGTGATAGGTGAAATGAAATGATATATTGGGAAAGGATTTATTAAAGGAAGCAAACCAAACGTCTCAGGCCTAAGTTTAGGGTACGATTTGCAATTTATGAGGACTGAGGAAAACCTGAAAAAAAGCTCAGTCAGGGAGGACGGCACTGGCGGGAATCCAACCCCAGACCTCCCACTCACGAGTCCGCGCATTAACGACTTCGGCCACCCGTGGCGGCAAGCCCTGAATTCAATGGGACGCTGATGACCTGAGATGTCCTTGATAGTTACAGCACATTCACGAAATCGGAGGAAACAGGTTTTAAGACCTAATCAATGAGTATGATGATTTTGCCCTGAAACCTTTTTATGTCTATAAAAGGCACGTAGACTGACTGTAGGCTGTTAAAGAAAAGGCGGTGCAGGTAACGGCAAATAGAAGGGAGGCACAGCTTGTAGACATTTTACTGAAAAATTGCATTAAGGATTTCATTTGAAAATATCTACTTAAGGTAGTCATACCGATTATACAAATAAATTTTCATTGAAAATAGCATTAAAAGATATAAAAATAGACGATATTCTTGCACTGTAGTACTTACTTTAACTTTCCAAGCCACAGATTATATTTAATGCATTCAATTCTTATGCAAATCATAAATGATAAAACACACGATAACAACGAAAAGAAATATGGGTGAAAAGAATGATGTTTCTTTTTCCTGGTTTGTGCATTTTACTAATCAAATACCTCTGGCTGCATTGCTCATCCCATTGTAGCGTTAGTGAATACTTTTCAAAAAGTGATATTTAGCAATTAATTTTGCTTTGCACATTTAATGACTAATCAAATACTAAAATATGATAATAATCGTTTGCTCTAAGCTACAATAATATTTTTTATCGGTTTCATGAAATAGCATTAACATTTAAATAGAAAACATGAACTTTTTTTAATAAAATTGTTCAGAAAAGAACCCTATTTGATTACACTATTTTTTCTCTATCATATTTGAAGGAATGATACATAATAATGAGTGAATTGAGTTTCTCTCCAGTATATATATATATATATATATATATATATATATATATATATATATAATTTTCTGTGTAATTGTTTTATAGAATTTTATAGCACCTCCTTGAATATGCTATTGTTACAGCATATCACTATGGTTTGTTGTATATAATCATTGTACTGCATTTGAGAGGATCTCACGGCAGTATGTGACTGCTCAAATGCGAATAGAACAAGTGCCAACATAAAGTGAAGAAATCATTCAAAAATTACAAATGTTCTTGTCAGGCAAAATAAAACATATATTCATTTGTTTTTAAATGGAAACTCTTCTCAGTGCTACATTAATAAGAATACTGACATAGAAAACTGGATTGTTCCCATGCCTTTTTGCTAACGAGGCAAACAGGCTGAGCTTTTCTGCATGGAATGTCAATGCATCATTGTTACAGTTCACGGACTGCAGGGTGCCTTGATTACAGCAATTAGGGAGAATCCGATATGTTCGATTTCACGGCTATTTACACCGATTCCACGCAAAATGAATCAATCAATATGATATTACATTTTGAGTTAATAGGATTGAAGGACATGATTTCAGAGATGAGCAATAATTGCTAATAACGCTTACGAAACAAAAATTACAGCGTTTGCAGATAGATTCATTCATGATAATTTGAAATTTCTACTTCTCGTGCAAACACAATGTTAATAATGTGAATAAGAAATAATTTAAGTGCAGAACTAAATAGTAATAAAAGAGTTAAGTTCTTTTTATCACATTTAGATTTAAGTGAAAATGATAGAATTCAACCAGAAATAGTATGTTGCATTCATAGACTTGAAAAGGTCTATGATGGGAACAGGTGCATGTTTTAGTCAAATGTGTAGAACTTAGGATATATGAATAATGCTACAATTCAACAGGGACATAAATTAATTCAAATTCGACTAGCTTCCCCACGAAAAGAATACAATAAAAACATCAGTTGTTTGTTCTCTTTCTCATTTTTGATGTTCCATCAAGGAACACAAATATCCTTTCTTTCATTATATTTGGCACACATGGGTCTTGCTGGGCACAGCGAGAAGTCAGCTGTTCAACTTTGACTTGAGACTGCTGGCTCTAAGATAACTACTGGCGTCCTAGACAGATCTAAAAACTTTACTTCTAAGTGTGAAATAATTTTTATACTCGTTTATCTAGGAACACAAATCTGAAAACTATATTTAGCCTTAATAATTTGCAATTTTGCATGTTTTGTTTCTCGTTCCCTATAATATGCAAACAACATATTTTCTTCTAATATGGCAAATCAACGATGATTATTTTACAAATCAAATTTCGATACTAAAAGTTCCTGACATGTCATTTTTGGATCAAAGTGAAGTTAAGAATTCTCTCTACTTAAAAATGCAAGTATATGACAGCACAAAATTTACATTAAATAAAAATTACAAGAAGGAAGGCGTATAAGGTCACTATTTCATGGCGTATAATCCGGCCATCATCAAGAGTTTGAAAATGTTAAACTCAAGAGGCATTTAGGTATAATTATCCATGGGTTTACAGCATGTTTTATTCATGGTTACGATTTCATGGCTGTCTAAGCCTACCGTATTCAACAAAGCGGTTACGAAAAGTAACACTACACTACACCCTACTCTACACTAGGTGGAGGCACCTTGGGGGGGCTTATGTAAACACCTTTGACACAACTCCTAAATCCGGCTCAGAGTTGGGCGTCCTTCTAAATGAATACATCTGACATCACTACTAACATAATTGTTTAATGAGCAGGTGTTAAAAACATAATTTTCAGATTAATTAATTAAAACGCTGACTGAAATAAAAATACGCATATTCTTTTAAAAATAGGCGTGAAATTTCAGTATTTGTCACTGAAATAACATTTAATTACGCTAACACCACATTAATTAAGGTGGGTAAATCGTATTTTTTACTCTGATTTTCGGTTTGGACTGTTTATTGGCGATTTCTGAATGGCGATCTAGCATTTTTAAGCATACTCTTTATTACTTTTAATTTTCTCCTAAAGCTCAACTTTATATTTAGCTGAGAAAGAATAACAACGTTACTATATATATAAAAATTAGGTTAAGCAGCATGTTTACCCCTCTTTAGAGCATTTTTTCTATCATATCCATTGCTCGACAATCAAGTGGGGAAAGGAGAGAAGAATATCGTAAAGAAATATGAATTATGTTCTGCCAAATTACTATATGAAATAAGCAATTACACAATAGAAAATTTTACTGAAAAAATACTACCTCTTATTTGTTAATTTTTCTATATTCATTTTCTTCACAGCGTTTTACCACATAAGAAAAACCTAAGATTACCTGAAATAATAATAATAATAATAATAATAATAATAATAATAATAATAATAGTGAAAAATTATGAATTTGGAACTTCTAGGTTCAGTTCTCTCGAAACATCCAAGTCATTCCTATTGTATATACAGCTGTTCAAATGTAAGGTATTCGAAATGAAAAATGAAATGATTATCAAGGCTGTTGTCACAAAAATTCAAGGAAATGAATACGTCAATATATGATAAATACACGCGCAGGCATTCACGGCCGGAGTCTTGAATCTTAAAGTGCTTTTCCAGGCTGTTTGCTCACCATAAGATGAATTGACCGATAGTCCAAGACCGAAACATTTTATGATTCAGAGTATGACAAATTTATGAAACGGTGTTCAAATAAAAATGTGCATAAATTTACGGAAGTTTTCAGAAAGCGGTGATTCTTAAATTCAGAACTATAAAAAAAATAAATACCTATTTAATCACAGCCTATTAGACTTATAAAAAGCGAAAGTTCATTAAATCCTTGAAGCAATGCTAATGTTTACCACATGAATGTTAAAATATTACATGTTTATGTTATGTGCATTATTTCCATCATGAAAGATCGAGATAAAAAAATAATTTCTTACAGAATGAAGTTTGTACATTGAAATTGGCATTTCTTTATCGATGCATAAACCGAATAGCTATGCGTAAGTAAATAATTTATTTCTTTAGGCACAAGAGTTTAAAGACTACCCTTAAGCAGTAACAACAATTGGGCAAATTATAGGAAAATACAATTTTAATAAAATGTGTTAAATTTTAATATTAAGTCATGTAACATTACTGCATGTAATTTAATTTAATACTCATACACATTATTGAAAGTCACAATGCCATAATTTTGAACATGAAACATTATATCATAACATTAGAGAAATTTAATGGTATTTAGCATACAATAGATTTTTCATTAATTTCGATTTCCCATGTCCTATATAAAAATCCATGTTTCGGAACTGCTTTAATCTAAGTCTTAAATGTACAAGTGGCGTTTAAATTCAAATTGTACTAACTCTGTCCGAAAATAATAGTAGCACTTCCTTAACGACCTGGTTCGATCTAGAAACACAATGAAGAAACCAGATATGCAGAAAGCATTGAACTAGAGACGGTCACATAACGTATGAAACTTGCTTGGAACGTTGGGTAAAGTGTTAAGCATTCTTATCTACAGAGCGACCAATGCTGTTTTCCCCCGAGGCGAGGAGTAGGTAAGTAATGAGCCTCTTAAATTGGTTTGTACTGTTGTATGATGGGTTGTTTTTATTATTCACCGAGATCCGGCTGGCCCGCTAAAAGCGGCGCGCTCGCCCACTCCGGAGATTGATATAGTTTATTTACGGACGCTCTTTAACATCTCAGGTCATCAGCAGCGTCCAATTCTATTCAGGGCGTGAAACGGCCGATAAATTTTGCTCAGAGACTTCTTCTTTCAGGATTGAGGTTCTTTTACGTGCCGCAAATGTACGATTAGGGACCCACGGCTTTACTTCCCTTCCGAAGGAAGTCATACTTAGGATTTTACGCCCGAAAAAAATTCATCAAGCCTGACCGGGTTTGAGCCCGCGATCTTGGGTTTAGAAGACAAGTATGGTAACCACTACACCACCAGGACCGGAGGAAAAAAAATGATCTTGGCTGTTCAGCTCAGAACATGTGTTAGACATGCGCAGTGGCCATTTCATGAAGCTGAATGTCTGTTGGCACACTCTACTGTGCTGTGTGATGTGAGCAGAGGAGTATAGCTTTCAAACAACAGATGTAATGAATATTAGAGACTATTTCGGACCACATACTACGTGCCAGCAAAAAGGGTGTCTTGTAAAGAAAGGTCTATTGAAGAAAAGTGCTGAGAAATTTGTCATCGTTGTGAAGACCTTCGATGATCTTCCTGCAGGAATACTGAATAAGTATTCCTGACCTTGCAACACGTTATGATTGAAGGTTAATGGATTATCTCACATGGCGAAACAGAATTTCATCAACAGGAGTTCTACATTGCAGCCTCGACCTTGTTATGTCCGCTCATGTTGAGCGACTAGTCATCGTTCACTTCCTGTATTCATTCATTGTCAATAAATTAAATAGATGCAAGTATTATTTTCTGAATTATCTTGATGCCCTAGAATGTAAATATATGCCCGCTAGACCTTATTTCGTATTCTAGCGATGACAAACACGACTGAAGTTTTTCATGATTATTGAGTGCGTTACAAAGAATGGAGTAAAACTTTTAAAAGAGTAGATGCACAGAGGAAACATCATATACCAATATTTATAAATGGAATAATGTCTTTAAAGAAAAAAAAAAACTCTAAGAATATCAACAGTAAAGGAATGATTAAGATCTGATAAGAATATCACAGTATACTATAGTAAGAAAATTTCGTTGTGGTAGAGATGTGTCTTTTATTTTTGAAGATATTAAACGTTTATCAAACAGCAGTGCTAATATCATAAGCATGAGCTAAAGTTATTCAATGAGGCCCCCACAATTTCTGATGCATTGACAAAATCTCAGAATCCGGTCACCTAAAGTTCCTGTGGTAGTCGGGGCCGCTGCCTTGATCAGATCTCTTTTCAGGCTTCCCACGTTGTGGTGAGAAACAAATCATACCTGGGTCATTATATTTTATTCAAAAGCTTGTCTTCTAAGAGACTGAGTTTTGGGCTAGAAGAGGTCCTGTGTCAAGATGAAGCCGCATAAATTGTCCAAAGTTCTTCTTGCCTTATGTATAGGCTTAAGCTTGTGTCTACCATAGAATAGACTGTCACCCAAGGGCTGCACAATTCCCTCTGCGACTTATTTCAACATTAGTGTTTATTTTTGGGTCAGGAAAAATGGAATTTGGTATCCCCATAATATGGAATATCCTAGCAGACCATAATATTTTAGAGATTTTTCCTTCTGTTGACTTTTATGAATCAAGGAGGACTTTTGTGGTAAGAGTTTAAATCAAAGTACCAAAATAAATATTAATACAATTTAAATTTTGACAGTGTGTAATTCTAGATCGAAGAGTTGTGTAATATTAGCAAACTTCTATTTCACAGGATTATAAATATGAACAAATTAATGATGTAGGCAACAAAGTGGAAACACAAGAATCAATGTTTCCATGGTTATTTCAACACTCAATACCTAGTATGTCCTCAGTAAGCTGCGATGACTTCATAACATCCACATGGCATGCTTCAAGCCAGCCTCCTAAGCAAGATTTGTGGGATTCTCTCCCATTCTTCAATGAATGCATTTGCGAGTTCTCCAGGTTCTGTGGCATAGCAGGACGCTCGCTAACAAGTTCTTCCAGCTTATTCCACAGATGCTCAATCAGACTGCATGCAGGTTAGTTCATCACCCGAATTTGGCAGTGTTGTAGGACATCTTTGATATCCGGTGCTGTATGAGATTTAGCATTATCATTCGAAGAGAATTAGGATCCATACCATAAGCAAAGAGTACGACATGTTGAAGGAAGATGCCATTAATGTAAATATCAGCATTCGTGCGCTGTGGAACAACAAACTCTGTCCGAAACTCAATAATAATACCAGCCTAAACCATAATCGAAATCTGTCATGTTCCATAATGGTGGCTGGAGTTAAGACATTCACCAGGATATCTTCATTCAAACGAAATCTTGAATCGTGAGTGAAGAAAACAGCCTTCTATTGGCGGAGCTACCAGTTGAGATGATTCTGAGCAAATCTCAGTCGGGCTTCCTTGTGCTGACGTGTCAAACGAGGGGCTTGAAAGGGTATTCCAGATCTCAACCCTGCATTTCTCAGTCTGTTTCTTACAGACTGATTAGAAATCACCACTCCAATTGTACGTACACCCTTTTGTAGACTCTCGCTGTAGATTTGCGTCTGCGCAAAGCTGTGAAGCTGTCCCTGGCTCCCTGGCAATTACAGAGTAATTGAAATAATTAATCTTTGTAAATTTTAGAATCAGCAACTCTGGAACTAGGTGCAAGGATGTTGGGCATTTTCTTTCAGTGGAGGAGTTTTAATGACATATGTAAAATGAATATTTTATAGTGTTTAATGACATTAATAAAGGGCAATTTTTGTAAGATTTAAGAAATAACGCGTAAAAAGAAAAGCTCTCGTCTCTCTCCGAACGCAGAAAGTCAGACAGTTGGAAGGTAATCCCTTCTGGTATGCGGCTGGGGTTTGAAAAGGTTCCTGCCTCAGGAAGTTGCAGGTGTACGGACAAAAATAGTCGTTGACAGTAACGTACGAAATCTGTGTAAATTCATATTACTGACGAACAGCAAAGCATTTGGCTTCAACAAAATTTTCCAGCGAATAGAAATGGAATCCGGTGAGGTAAGCATTCACCCATGAGAAACATTAATACAAAGTTGACGGGAGTATTTCGCGCCCATGGATAGCGTTGTTTGATATTGTGTATAAAAGGGCTAGCTTTATCTCAAAAGAGGCAGTCTCAGAATTCTCCAGACCAGATTCGTGTGGCTGCTGTCCCCCGGAGATCAGCGGAAGAGCGGCTTAAGTACCAAGTGCGACAACGAAGCTCGAGCGCCAGTCACCACGTTAACTGCCGATATAACATTGAGCTGCATTAGGAACTCAGTTACATTAACAACTTCTTTGCTCAGGCCCCTTTTGGTCGGTGCAAATAAATATACACATCTGCCAAGATTACCTTGCTGTGGTTCGACGAGAGACTTGAGTTCGCCCGGATGTTCACGCTAGAAGAATAGACGTTATTAACAAAGTAAATAACGAAGCGTCATTTGTCATCACCTTTGGAATGCCGCTCCACTAAGGCCCGGCTGGAACATAGCCGCCAAAATACAGCGAAAAGCCTTCGATAAAGTCTCATGGTAGAAGAATGGGGCCGCCACCCACAAATATTATTTCAGTTGATAGAACAAGATACATATCCTACATCTTTGTTGTCTTTTCCTTACGTCCTTGTGCGGGCCGCCTCTTGTATCTACTTGTCTCTATACATTGCCTCCGAGCTCTATGGATGACAGAAAGGCTGACATGAAGATTCCTGAAGACCTAGGGAATGGAATGGCCATCTTCAATCCATGCAACAGCTTGTGCGACTGACGTTTCATTCAGATGTCTCGTTGCTCTATATAAGCCTCAGAGAACACAAAGTGTTTCTACCATTGATTGCTGTTACAATCAGTTTTCAAAAAAAAAAAAACAAGTCAAACCTTGGTTTCAACATTTCTTGAAATTTTACTAATTTATTCAGAGAAAAAACTAATAAATCCTAGAATCCTTTTATTTTAGTTTTAAACAATACTTCAAAATATAACATTTGACAGTAAAAAATTACATTGTATCATTATTTATTTTAGGGCTTTGTTTTAAATATGTGCTCATTTATTGTTTTGAGCAGTGCATTTATATATATGAGAGTTGGGCCTAGTCAAGAGTCGGTGGCACTTGAATCGACTCATTTCTTTTTTTTTCTTGCGTTTGAGATAATGTCGAGGTCTTTTAGAATATACTTTAAGTTTAAGATCTTCATTAATAATTCGAGTGCGTCTTTATATACATACGCATATACAAACACACACACACACACACACACACACACACAGACAGACATATGTTCATTTAAAAAGGCAGCGTTTCTTTAATCGGCACTGGTTTCTTCTACCAGCATTTTTCTTGATTGTCTATTGTGCCAAATAATAATAATAATGAGAGTGCAACTCTTGCTCGGACATGATGTCACTGATAGGGAAACGGCTGTAACAGATGAAACGGGTTTCTCCTTACTCTTGAAATCTCCACGTATTACGTTTTAAAGGCATAACTTGCTCATTACTACTTACAGGCGCTAAAATCAAAATTCTGGTTTATATTTGAATTCCCCTTCGTACTTTCTCCATGTTTCATTATTTCCATATGAACGCCTCATCGCACAGGTTGGTCATTTTACAGCAATGAGGTAATTAAAAACAATGCGCGAAAGCAATTTGATTTACTGCTACCCAGTTAATAATGTCGATAATTACACGCGAGCGACTCTCAGTCAATGTACGGTCTTATCGATACATCAGAATGAAACTTAATCGATAGTTTTAAAGCACGGTGCTCAAAAACTAATAACTGATAGTTTTTTACCCCTAAGTTAATTTTTTTATTCCTATAATCTCTGCGTTGATTCGATTAGGAATCTAGGAGTCCTATTTTCATCAATTTTCCTGTTCACTATTCGCGCGGTTGTTATAATAGTGTTCATTTGTATTTTATTTAATTTAGATCTCCAGCGATTCTGCTTGCAATGAAAGCTAATAAAAACAGTGTATGTTTTAATAAATATCAAACGGTAAACCAAATCATTGCGATGCTTTTGCTAAAAGTACCAAAAAAAAGAAAAGCATCGATCTAGCATTGCAAGTATCTTACCGAATCCCCTTCTTGATAGTTTTTCTTAGATAATTTGATTGAACTTTGAAACTCAAGCTTGTTACCATTAGATAATCATTTCTTGACCTTTGATCTCGAATTATCATGACAACAAGCATTCATTAACCTCAATTAAATTACCAAAAACTTATCCGTACTCGCGATATTACTGAAGACAGTTCCATCTGCATAACACGTTCCCTGTTAACAAGGTCAGTGAAGAGATCCATATATGCACTCATCGATGTCACTTGATAGAACGTGTACACAGTGTGACAAGAGAAAGAAGGGAGTAAAATACTAAGTCCCATGTAACTGCTGTAGAACAGAGGAGTGCTTCTTGTACAGTTCCCGCGACACAGCCAGGGAGTTTGCGTTCAGATTTACGACAATGGCACCGCTGTGACGGGTAACGACCCATAAAAACTCCGCTATGGCCACATTTGTATATCGCCATATATTATAGATACTGTCGCCATCTTTGTTAACGTTCCTATCTGACTTTGCTATCGTGAGGCAGTGGCGTGCAGTTTACATAGGATTGGAAATCATCGCCTTAAGATACAAAAATAAAAAGTAGCATCGTTATAGGGAGAACAGGTGAGACATAACCCGCCCAATAATGTTCTGCTCCATGTAAATGTAATAATTATCTTGAAGATAATAGCACATTATCTTGAAGCGATAGAATGTCTGCTGACCTTTTCTCCACAAGTATGTGTTTCATAGATCCATTGTGGAAGCTCCAGTAATGGACCGATTGAAAGACATGAAATATAAGAGAAAAATTACTTTCAGCACCATCTTTCCAAGACTATCGAGAATTTCTTGTGATTCCAACCAAATCTTCCTGATGTCACACTTCAACATTTGGGATAAGCCATCTATAACTGACCTTTGACATCAAATTATTAAGGATGGTCCTAGAAATAGTGCAGCTGAATAGCCTAATTCCTGAGTTATAGTATTAGCTTTGGCGGAAGGTTCCTACATAATCAATGCCTTTATCTTTTAATACATTCCTTTGATCAACTCCCTCTATAAGGATCATCTGTTTCAATATCAGCGTATGCTTTAATCCTCTCGTTGATATCCTCCTGCCTCTGTATGGAATTTCGTGACGGAACGATATTCCCAACTCCATCAGTTTCTTCCTAAACCCATGTAGTTGCGTTTGTCACCATCTTGTTACCGACTGACCGGATTGCACATTTGTCAAATTGTACCGACATACTGGACAACAGTGAAGCGTTTTTCACATGAAATAAGCTGTTTACAGTATACTTTTTAATGCCTTTGAATGCAAAGGTGTTATCCTTTTCTGTTAAAAGTTGTGTTATTTGTTTGTAAGAAGGTTATTAATGTTATTTCATATTAACTGCTACAAAACGACAAAGCTAACAAAGTAATAAATATTGTTTATTTTATTATTTTACTGTTTTAGTCAGTAAGGATCTGGTATCGTGATATTTAATTCCTTTACATTCATTTATTTACTTTTAATACCCTCTAAAATACAGTAAAAATAACATTTTCAAATTCCGTATGTCTTTATAATGCAGTTTCTATTAACTTATATCATGTTACAGAATTTTATATTAAGAGCTCCTGCACTTTAAATTTTAATTATTGTTTATATAATTTGTTTGAAAGCCAAGAGCAGATACATTTTTTCACCAAGTTGAGCACGGTTGATATATACTTTTTCAAACTTTTTCTATACACTTTTAAAAATTAAAGTCCAGAAAATGACTTTTAACACAAAAAATTGTTAAGAAAAATTTAAGGGAATGCGGAATGTTCAAATGTAAGAAACATTTTCTCAATAACTACACAACCTAGAAAGCTGAAATGTTCAGTCTGTAGGTGTAATATGCTTATAATAGCTGAAATATCAGTTTTTAAAAACGAGGAATGCTTCTGGAAAAATGTTTTTGTTTTCGTACAGTATTTTTTAATACTTTTTCAAAAGCCGTTATTTTAGAGAAAGTAAAACACCCCCCACAAACGACTCCTGTAAAATTCAGTTCAAAATATTAAACAACAACTTAGAAAATATTCCTTTATGTGAGGAAAATTTTAACTTTTGGGAAATGAGCTCCAAAATTTGAAACATCAGTATAGACCGAGAATCCTCTTTATTTTACAGTATAAATTTCCTTTTGGCATCTCTTTTGAACTGCTTTGCTTGATTTATGAGTTTATTAAGCTTATTTTTAGCATTTCTGGGTCTCTCTTCATCCATTCGCTGCTGGGTCAACAGTATTTGAGCCAGCACCTAAACTTCACAACCTCAGTACTTGACAATTTATTATATTTTACTCATTTTAAACGGCCACAGCATTTAATTGTAAACATACTTCTAGAATAGATATCGAGATATTTCAAACGACATCATGAAGAGAAAACTTCATAATTTCATATTAGACAATAATCCAAAAATCGAATTTTGACCCAAAACCCATTCCGTACCCCTTAATGCTTTCATGGCTGTCTTTGACAGTTCGAGAAAATCTGGGACTCACTTGCCTCCGAGTTTCCTGTCGTAACTTGCGATCATTTTGCCAGAGAAACTATGATGATATATACTTCCCTCCGGAATAAACAGCAGTATTTAATTTAATTGTAATTTACTTCACCTCAAGTACACATGGTAAATTTGTATCATATTTCGTCTAATCGTATTATATTGTTTGCATCTACGCATTTAAGAATAAATTGTATTAGTAATCCTGCATAGTTAGAGATTCTCGCAGACCCCCCAGGGATAGATAACCACAGTTACCGAATCATCGACCTGATGTAAAAGTAATGTTAAACAGATTTCAAATAGACGTTTGTTTGATGTTACTATTAGCATTTTAATTATTAACGCATAATTTTCATCATTAGCCCCCCCCCCCCCATAGCCGCAGTATTTGGTTGCATAAGTCTGAAATTTTTATGACATTCAGGGAATTTTAGTGCACGAAAACCTGTTCCCTATTGGAGACATTTTAGGCGTGTACAGAACATACACAGGTATTACAGTGGTCAATACTAACGAAATTGAAACGAGAAAGACATGCATTACAAAGATTCGATGCATTTTCTGTACAATGTACCGCCACCGGTGGCCGAGGTCGTTAAGGCGCGGACTCGTGAGCGGGAGGTCTGAGGTTCGAATCCCGCCAGGACCGTCCTCCCTGACTGAGGTTATTTCACGTTTTCCTCTGTACTCATAAATGACAAATGCCGGGGAGGTGCTCTAAACTTAAACTTAGGCCTGGAACGATACCTTCCTTAAAAATAAATCCTTTACGAATGTATCATTTCATCTCATGCCCCATCAGTGTGCATCGCCTGTGGTGCCTCTGTAGCAAAAACGGACGTTAATCGCTATTCATTTAATTTTACTGTACTACACACAACAAGGAAGATTACTCCTATTTATTCCAAGTACATGAAAGAGAGTGAAGAAAATAAACTTTTAACTGAAAATATCTACTTTCGTCTTAAACTACATCACCAATTTATAGGGTAGGGTTTTAATTCTAAATACTTTTTAGGGTTTTAATTTTAAATACTTTTTAATGTTGTTTATCGCCCGTTTTAACTACTGGGGCATCACAGACAGTGACTGTTGATATATGAGAAGAAATGATAAATTGGAAAAGAATTATTATTTTTTTAAAGGAATAAAGCGTTCCAGGCCTTAGTTTAGGCTACCTCCCCGGCATTTGCCATTTATGAGGACTGAGGAAAACCTGGAAGGAAAAAAAAAAACCCAACCAGGTGTGCTCCCTGGTGCGTCCTGGTGGGAACTAAGCCCCAGAATTCCCACTCACAAGTCCGCGCCTTAAAAATCTCAGCCATCCGAATGGATTTAAACTGTTCTAATACACCTACCTATGTTAGATATCTACTTAGATGTCTATACAAAGTTTTTTTTTATCTTAACACCTTCCAGTCTAAATAAATATTATTTTTTGAGTTATCAAATAAATTCTCTTAATATTTCCATTTATTGTTTCTCGGCTGAAGCTGAAAATCTATTGTCTGTTCTATACTTACACACCACGACACTCAGAAAATCTTTTTTATTGCCTACTTGTTGCTTTAGCTTGTCTTCCAATCGCAAAGCAAGCTCCTCCTTGCGCCTTTCTACACTCATCCATATGAAATTCCGTCTTGTAGCGCCCAGTAATGGCTCTATAGAACTCCGTGGATATATTTTCCCTTAGCAGCTTCTATTTCATAGTACGAAAGTCACCTTTTCACATCTTTGCAATCAAACTACGAATGTTCTAGACATCTCCGTACATGTTCTGAGAGTTTCTTGACTTGAATGCAATATATTTTATACTAGGAATGTTTATTTAGTTTTTGACAAGTTATTGGAATATTTATTTTAAATTTTCTGACTTGTGATAATCCGGTTGGTTCAGTCAATCATATGTCAAAATGAATTAACTTGTATGTAATATTGGTCCGCTATGAAGTCCAACATTTGTTGTGGCGGTAACCGCTTCTCTGCAGTGCACCTACGCGCTGATTTATTTGTGACGGGAACGAAACTCTGAATGGTGGCGGCAGCTGTAGCCATATCCGCCGGTCTTTCGCCGATAAGAGCACCGCGCAACCTTCCGTGTTTCCGCATCATTCACTAAGCTGCAAGCCGTTGTCCCTATTGAAGTTATATTAATGAGTTATTATAATTATGCCTCTTTAATAATGCGTGCACAATATTTGGTAATATTGTCAATTTTTAGAAATAAATTATTAGATAAGAACCATCAAACCCAGGAAGATGAAACAAGAAAGACAGAGAAACCCGCCAGTGTTTATATTCACACCTTTTGCTTCATAGTATAAATTGTCATTTTTGGGATAATGTAGCGTTCCGGAGATCTAAATAATTTTAGGCCTGAAACGCACTCTTTGCAGAACATAGGCCAACTTGTAATTTCATTTAATATATTATTAAGGTCTACGTTGTTTTAGAGATATTGTTTTAGGAGCACTACTCTAGCAAACCTGAGTAACAATAAGTTTGCGATGAGGTATAATCTAATACATTGCATGTGAAAAAATTATCATAAGTAATATCACGAGAGGGCTTGAGATTACCGTGAATGAATTTATCTGGAAAGCTCAGACCCTCCAGAGATATTTATTAGGCCTATTTCACGAATAAAATAAGAATCTAAGTATAATTTCTCTCAACTTGGCTTACAAAATTGAAGTAATTGTATATTTGTACTTAATCTTTTCAAGCAGTTTTGCGACATAATGTCCATTGTCAGTAATGCCAATAGAGAAGTGCAAAATATGGGTTTATGACTATTTTATGAATAAAATAAGAATAAAAGTGATATATATTTGAAATTCGTGCACAGAATATTAGCACTTGTATAAAAGGTTAAGCTTATAAATATTCCATTCAGAAACCGCGAGACTGAAATGTACAAAAGTCGACTATTACAATCGCTACCGTTCAATTTTCTAATACCACCTGAGGGAGAGAGAGAGAGAGAGAAGATAACATACAGTGTCTCTATTTTTCTTTGTATTCTGTGGTTTGGAATTCCTAATGATAAGATCAATTTGTACATTTGACGCATCACCAAAACACTTTGAAGAATCCTCCATTTTGCGTTATGATTGTCGATTATCCATGCTTTTGTTACTATCAATAGCTCCCCACCACCTCTAGGTAAAGTGTTCAGTGATGTGTGTTCAGAAATTATATGTTGGAAGTATAGAATTGGCTACACTGGCCACAAGACAAATGCGCGTCGCGTGATAAAACGGATTTAATATTTTTTCTCGATAGTTTCACACGTAATCTGGATGCGACTGGCCAAAATTCAAAATTTTATTTCGTATCATTGGCCGATTTTGGGATGACATCAAACGAGTGAAATAGTTTCGTTAAATTCATAAGATATTGTAATAAAATATCACAATTATAGTACTAAATCCTGCGAGACACAGCACACTAGCGACACGACTTTAAGGACATTGTTTTAGAGTAGCTTAGTGTTACTGCTCTAGAGAATGCAGTTTTACTAATAACTTACAGCAACACTTGTTTTAAAGCATTTCAGGGATGTTATTTTATCAACTATGGACACTCTTTAACCACACTGTTATAGCTACTTTTCTAGAGAAACTGTTCTAGCGATACTTCACTAGTGTCATTGCTGATTTTATTTAGCAACATTGCTCTAATTATACTATTCTATCAACGTTGGTACAAAAACACTGCTGCAGCAAGAATATCCTTAGCGCGACATTGCTCTATGTTCAAGCAAAATTGATATGCGGCAATTTTTCTAGGTATTTTGCTCTAGTACACTACTCTAGCGTCTATACTTTCCAGACGCTGTTCTAACAACATGTAGTAGTAGAAATGGACGTTTTATTGTACCAGTTTTAGAGTACCTTCAAATAAATACAACTGTCGCATGGGCCTTACGGCCGTACATGTTAATATCGTCTTTATAACGGTCAAAATGCCCCCCCCCCACACACACACACACATATTCATACATACATACAAACTACTACATACACACACCTACATACATACACACACAACTACATACATACACACACAACTACATACATATATACATACATACATACATACAAACTACTACATACACACACCTACATACATACACAAACAACTACATACATACACACACAACTACATACATATATACATATATACATACATACATACACAAACAACTACATACATACACACACAACTACATACATACATACATACATACATAGATACAAACTACTACATACATACAAACTACTACATACATACAAACTACTACATACACACACCTACATACATACATACATACATGCATACATACATAGATACATACATACATGCATACATACATATATACATGCATACATACATGCATACATACATGCATACATACATGCATACATACATGCATACATACATACATACATACATACATACATACATACATACATAGATACAAACTACTACATACATACAAACTACTACATACACACACCTACATACATACATACACAAACAACTACATACATACACACACAACTACATACATATATACATACATACATACATACAAATACTTTGATATATTTACGTTTTCAAATACAAATACATAAACATGAATGGAACCCTTACTCTTGAGCCCCCTTTCATTTAATCACACCGGCTCTCCTACTCCCCCCTCTTCTTATCGCCATTAATCCTCTTCGTCGGGTCTTCTCTAGAAATATTCCCAAATTGTGTATCTAGCAAGCACCAACACTCCCCGGCAGATGTTGAAGTTTCTTTCGGCATTCAAAAATTGCGCTGATAAACGCATATTCTGGCAGAATGCAGGGAAACGGATATTTTAAGAAATGAGCTTTCTCCGCACAATGGGCAAATTCTTTCCCTTTGAAGCCCCTAATCAGAATCATGCAAGACCACTACTTTTTTCCCCGCCACAGATATCTAGATAATCTCCCTGCCCCACACCGGATGTATTTGAGCCTGCAGGTTAAGCGATACTTTTTCTGCGCATTGAGACTCAATATTTTGACTGTCTATATCTCGCAAATGTCTGTTAACTATTATCCAACTATTTCGTATAATGTGCTCTCCCCTTAACCAAATATAACCCAATCTAATTTTATCTAATAACATTGCTCTATAGACTGTGCTCATGTTAGAGTGAAGTTTTCTTAGGAACGCGGATCTATGTAATTGATCTAGTTTACTGGCCTAGTAATACTACTCTCGGGACACTGTACTAAAGACAGTACTGTAGCGACTTATTTTAAAATAATGCTTTGGCAACACCTCTTAAGCGATATTTTTAAGAGGCACAATGTAGAAATATTTAGGGACACAACTTTAGCAAAGCTGTTTTAGGGACACTGTTTTAGGCACGCTGCTCTAGAGATACATGTTCAGTGGCAATTCTCTAAGGTTACTGATCTGGGGGACACTGCTCTAAAGACACTGCCTTAGTGAAACTCACATAGCAACAATTCTTTAGGAACACATTCTGCGTTCTTTAAAACGAATTTAACTCCAGAGATTGAATTTATTGACAAACATTTTTATTTGCTTTGCTCAATAATGTTTTCATCTCCTCTTCTTCAATACCGTGTGCATTATTCAAATTGGTCCTAGATATTCAGTCTGATTGACTTCCTTGATTTCCGATCCTCTTTCCACGTTACTTTTTTTTTAATTTTATTGTTAACCGGCAATTTAACGCGAGTCCTGCAACTCAAAATATCTAATCACTAATTCTAAATCAAAGTGACCTTGAACGAAAAACTATTTGTCGGAAAAATTTAAATAAAACAAAAATATATGCCATTTTATTTATTTTCTCACTCTCCAACAATTTTTTTCCCCCATTTAGCAAAATATTTTCAAAAGGTTTTCAGGATGTAAATTGGATGACAGATCGCAGCCTTGTCTCTACCCTATTTATTATTCGCTACCATCATGATTATAAATAATTGCTTTAGTTATTAAATAGAGAAAAACACATTTTTATGTACTGAAACACAGTAGGCTTCAAGAGTTCACTTTCTAGTCCTTCCTTTTATAGATAAGGCAGAGAATTGGAAAAGTCGAGTTCTTCCAGCCAGATAATGTTGTTTGAAAAAGTTTTACCATAAAATATAAGACAAGAAAAGCCTTGGCCGAAAACCAGCAGTACACTCGTAAACTTATTGGTGCAAGGAAGACTCTGTCTGTAAAAGGAAGGAAAAGTACTCGCTGGTTGTTTACACTTTTTATACTCAAAATTATTTATTGAAATGCACCTAAACCTAAATTTTGTATTAAAAGTTAGATTATATATATTACAGTTTCGGTATTAAATGCTATATCGAGCGGGGTGGCTCAAGGGCTAACGCTTAGGACTTGCATTCGGGAGGTTCTGTGTTCAAATATCTGGCCAGCCATATCTTGAGTTTTTTGATACTTTCCCATAAGAAAATGCTAGTATGGATATTCCAATTCCAAAACTTTTCAACTCTTCCATTTCATTCCATCTCATTTCATTTTTTTGGTTCTTTAAAGGGTACAAAGTGCCAGGCAAAGTATGCCGTGTGGGGTACTTGCTTTTGGAAAGATTTCAGCCTCAGCGTCTGGCATAAAATCAGCCCTTCTAAGGAGCTTCAAGACCTTGAAGGGCTGTTTTATCTGGAGACATTGTTAGGTACTCTCTCTGTGCCAATGCCTTCCGCTCCTGTATCCTGGCCACCCGGTTTCATCCTCGCCTCATACGTTCCTGCCTAAAGAGCACCTTTTGGGGCCATAGGCACACACGGCCATTTCTGAACAAGGCTGAAGGACTCAACATCCTCCCTACCCACCAATCCAATGCAACAGAGAATTTTGAAAAATATTGTTTTCATATACATTCCTCTAATAATGAATACTCTATCAAAATAGCATTCATCACAAAAGTTAACTGTTTAAAGTTATTGCCATGTTAACGTATAAAAACAAAACTTTATTTTTGTAGAGATTAAAAGAAAATAAACATTTTAGGCTTTCACGACCGATGTTATTAGTGTTAAAGCTAAACTTTTTTTCGGGATAAACTTCACCACGATAGCCAGAGCTTTCTACCTCAATTCATTGATGATGCTGGCCGAAGAAGCTGGCGAAAGCATTGGTTTAATATTAAACCATGGATCAAGGAGCAACATCCTGAAAGTTAAACTTAAACATCACAAGAAGGATTCAAAACTATATTCGCATAATAGAAACAAGCTTTTTGAACATTGCATCAAAATATACAAATATATCTTTGAGATGCAGTGACTGTGGATGTAATCCAGGTTCAACAAAGGATACATGCCACGTAGATTTACAGATTTAGCACTCCGGGTTGTTTGTTTTGATTGTGTGAATTAAAACTTGAACATAACAAAGGAAATGACAGTTAAATATTAATAAACAGGAAGCTAAAGAAACAGAAACATGACTAAAAATGAAAGAAAACGTGATGAGACGAACAGAATAAAGGTGATGGAAGGATAAAGGTACAGAAAAAGAAGTCGGTGCTAAGAGAAACATGAAACAGAATGCAAAACAGTCATAGAATAAGACCACTAACGAAACAGAGAAAAATTATAAGGATATTACGGAAAGATATAATCTATCATACAAATAAACTAAGGGGAGTATGTAATGTTAAATTTACCAACTTCATTTCCCATTTTCTGAAAGAGTATTAAAATTAATAAAAGGAAACTTTTACAGCAAGCAGAAGCACACAATTTAAATTTGCATTTCTGTTTTCACTACTATGCCATGACTTTGAAGCAAATTATAAATTACTTTTAATCGTTTACTTTTTCAATTTTTTCCTAATATTTTATTTGTTTATGTTGTCACATTTTGTCGTAACTCTACTATAACAGATCCATATTTATCACTATAATATCACATATAAGTGGTAAAGTTTTCAAAGTGTAGCTTATACAGATCCTTATAAAAATGGGAAAGTTATGCAAAAAAAAAAATGTAGTTTTTCAATAATTGCAGCCAAAAATGTTTTTACGAAAAACTAACTTTTTAAGGAAAACACGAGCCAAAACCCTCCAACATTGTTGATGACATGGAAACAAGCGCTGCCAATGTATGAAATGCAATTTTTTCTATCATTCAAGATAAACCACAGCCTTCTAGAGCAAATAGTTCCTGCAATACACAATTTTATCTGAGCAAGTGCTCGAGAAATAAAATAAAAAAATGGCCTTTGCAATGACGTAATTAAAATTTATTAAACTACTTATAATCAAAGAACGTTAATGTAAATCATATCACAGTAAACAGAAAAATTCAAATTTTAAAATGGTACAAAAAACAAAACTATTTGTTTGACCCCATTCCCCATCTCTTTACTATTTCCCGTAATGCTATACAATAGGAGAAAAATTACTTTTAAAATGCTAAATAAAAATAAATCTAATATGAGGTTTAAAACGAGCCCTTGTTCAGATATTTTGAGGAATTTTACGCGATTCGAGAGCCGTGCCTGTATGAAAAAAGATAACATTTGTAAAATGCTGTAACAATGACGAGCATTTGCACGAGAAATGTTCGATTCAGGAGTTTCATATCTGCCAAAATTATTTTTCTTTTATGTTATATTTGTATAAAAATGTATTAACATTAACACTTAGAAAATGTGACGCCGATTGTTCTTTTTGTGGCGAATCGGGAAGCCACGTGCAATAGGTTTAAAAGCAGAGAAATACTTTGAGAAATGAAATGAATTAAACTGATATTTCCATTTGTTTCTCCCGTGTTCATTAAATTATAGTCACAATTACAAAGCCTCTGAAGGACGAATATGTAAAAATTATTTGTATGACGTACGAATATGAAATTTCATACTAGGCCTCGTAGTTTGCCGCGTGATCGAGCACGGAGTAATCATGAAATGCGTAGTCATCCGGAATCCCCAGCTCTCTGTGAGAAATGGAGGCTATTTTCTGACGGGGGAGGTTTTTCAAATCTTCGTTCTATCTTTTAAAATATCCCAGAGGTACAAATCGCTTGGGATTAGCTCGAAGGATAGATATGGCTACCCATTTAGTAATTACTCCGTCTGTCAACACTGTAGCGAGAGATGGAAATTCCTTCAGCTGCTACTGGGATGTCCGAAAAGTAAAGGCAGACGATTTTAGCATCTCTTCACTGAACTAAACCGGTTGCGTTTTTTGTTATCCGTTAACTGGGTTTTTACTGCCGTTTGAACTCACGGCCTGAGTTAAGTCATTGTGCAAGATTCCCTTTTGGTCATCTTCGTTATATTAACACCATTTAAAATCCAGCTTTCCAACTTACGTTTGTGCTATTCCAGACTATTCTTCTTATGGATTTGTTGCAAAATAAAGCAGTTTACTGATTTAAAAAAAATGTGTTAATTTTTTCGTAGCTTTTGAAAAGTATACCTACGATGTAGACCATAGGCAAAGAATATTCTAAGCCATATATAACACATAAGTAGACATGCATGCCATATAGTGGTCAATTTACTGAAATTCGTATTCCATTAATGAAATGCAAGAAAAATGAATTTTTATTCGCTCAAACTAATACACAGAAAAATGTTATGCTAAGGAAGATTACTTTATCTTATCATTACAGAGAAAAGTATTCCAACTCTAAGCTGTAGTGAAATAAAATTCTATGTTGACCTCATGAATTGTAGCATCGTTGTTGATAATTTTGAAAAAGAATTTAGCTCTGCTGCAGCAAATAAAAAACGTCTAGCAATCATGAAAATTGGAGCAACCAGTAATGATAAAAGATTTAAAGTGTTCATACCCATTACTTTTGCCTGTTAGTGTTGTAAATGCGAATATCTGCACATTCTCCAGAAATTTTTGAGGCCCTAAGAGTTCAAACGAGCGCCTACAATAACTCGAAAATACGGTATAATGGAACGTGTGTTTATATAGAATTTTATTTGTTCTGGGTGTTTCTATCCTCTTGTAACGCGGTTCTCATATGTTACGATACAATATATATAGGGGTGCCAAAATATCAGTGCAAACAAAGAAAAAACTGTGTTAACATAACAAAACTGAATTCACACAAACAGAAAATGATGAGCACTAAAAATCTTAGACCTTTACTGTTACAGCAGTTGCTCAAAATGCCCACCATCGGCGTCGATACACTTCTGAGTACGTTGAACTACTGATTGAGTAACGTTTGCGAAAATGTTCTTAGCGATTGCAGCACATGCCGTTTCAATTTCTTTCCGAAGTGCTGCCAATGTAGCTGGTTTTCTATGATATACAACATACTTAAGAGTTCCCCAGAAGTCCAACGGCGGTTCTGTACATATGTTTCTATTGCCTTTGAACTTCAACAACATTCTCGGTTTTCCAATACCACTGCAAAATTGCTTTCGGCTGCGCAAACGATAATCATGGCTCTATTTTGTTGTAGCAAGCTAGCATAACGTCATGTGAGTCACATCTGTTTACAGAACATCATACGATAATCTTGCCTTCATTTGTTCGTTATTGATTTACCCGTCACGTAGCAACGCTACCATAATGTGAGTCACATCTGTTTACAGAACATCATACTACACATTACTGTTGTTTTTCCGCCAACTTTGAAATATATTAAATAAATATCAGCTGTGAAAGTGTGCATACATTTTTGGCACCATTGACACACAAAATGAAAATGTGTAAAATGCATAGATTGGGTTATTTATTATATACTTTAATCGTATTCTTCATCAAAAGTCTCTGAGCTCATTCTTATCGATCGCTCTCTCTCTTTGCCTTCTAAACCCAAGGTCGCGGGTTCGAATCCGGCCAGGCTAGATGGATTTTTTTAGGGCGTAAAAATCCTAAGTATGGCTTCCTTGGGAAGGGAAGTAAAGCCGTGGGTCCCGTGTCGTACATTTACGGCACGATAAAGAGCCTCAAGCCTGAAAGAGAGGCCTCTGAGCAAAATTTGTCGGCCGTTTCACGCCCTGAGTTGAATGGGACGCTGATGACCTGAGCTCTTAAAGAGCGTCCATAAATAAACAAATAAAAATCACTTTCTCTCTCTCCCCCTCCCTCACTTACAAACTCAACAGACCACTGAAGCGTTGAACAAAGTATTTATTTTCTGACCGCTATTCATTTATTCGTCACTGTACCATCATGAAAAGAGTATACAGTTATTTAAACTGAAACATAATTAAATGCATTTTATATCTTGCCCTGTAATTCAGTGAAAGCTTTGTGAACTAGTTACAGAAAGTGGGAACTGAAAAACAAACAGAAAGGGTTATTACGGAATCATGTGTTGATCATGAAGCTTCGTGTTTTGTGATTCCACATGTAATGTTTAGGCTTTTAGATAGACCAAGCACGAGTTGCCACGTATCTCAATGTGACATCTGCTCTAGGTAATGGTAACCTTTGACTATGAAGAAAAAACACCCGAAAGAATACAGACATAAAAGGGAAAACAAGACATTTAAAGCGTAAATCAGTGTTATCGTTTCCAACACTACTTCCATAGTTTGATATGAATACATAAATGAAAAAAAAAATTCGAACATTCCAACTGTTGAATTCAAACTTTTAACAAGTTGAAGTTAATGTTTGAGAGATTCAGAACTTGTGATATAAGATGTGACTATTTTATTACAGTCAGTAATACAGGAAAAATAATTTGTAGAAAACTGCGAATAACGTAATACTAAAGAAAATATTACAATATAATCCAAATATTACAGACATATTGAAAAAATTCGAAGGAACTGACAAGAAATTTAAGAGACTGGACCAGGCATCTGCGTAACTTGGGAGGAGGGGGAGGGGATATATAATTTCCATCTTTTCAGAACTGTATCATGGAATACTTTAAAAGCAAATAATATTTCAGTGTATAGCAAAAGTAGAAAATTATCTTTTCTAGAGCGGAGTATGTAAAATCAAGGCATTAGGCACCCAGATACACCATGCCATTAATTCCAAAGTTATTTCGAGCCCGTATTATTCATTAATGTTATCTCAGAAATCCATTAATTATTTCTACATGCACAGATTAAATCCAGCATCAGGAAATGTGCATAGCACATTTAAGGTGTTGGTGGTACTGGCAAATGAAAGAAATAATATAACTCTTGTGGTTTAAGTAGAACCTCTTAGAAGGGTTTAATTACCATTTACAACTCTAGTTTCACACCGCCCCTCTTTCTATGGTACCCTGTATGTAAAAAATACACAAACATTTGTACTAAAACTGCATGCACTTGAATATCACAGGCTATAGTCGTAGGACATAAACTCAAAAGATTGGCGCCCATCATGATAAACTACAATGTGACTAATTATATCATCACGGCAAATAATCTAAATGTTGCTTTGACTCCGATCTAGAATCGCACAGCCAAGTATCCCATACATGCAGTAAAATGTTTTCTTTGATTCGCACATTAAAACACGCAGTAAAAAACGTATCTCTCAATCTCAAAAAAGAATCTCATTCAAGTGTTTGTTATGTCTCACTTTGATTATTGTGATGTCTTGTACTCTAATCTGAATACTGGGCAGATGGACAGATTACAGCGCGGCTATAACGGCTATGCTCTTTTCGTCTTCAACACTCGTAAATTTGATCATGTAATCAACTGTCATGGCTACCTCTAATACAACAGGACTCTCCAGTTCCTTACGCTCTGTTCAAAATCTTCCGCACCCCTACCCCTGAATTTATTGCCTCTCGCTTCATATAGAGACACTCTACTTAGGACCTGGAATATGATTCACTGTCTATCCCTCGTCACCGAACACACTTCTGCTCAAACTCAATCAGCGTGTCAGTTCCCAGAATCTGGAACTCCCTTCCTCCTGAAGTCAGAGATTGTCGAACAATCAAGCAATTTAAACGAGATTCTAGTGATTTAAACACAGGAATCGCAATAATTAGTCTCTCCCCCCCCCCTTTTACTGGAGAAAAATTATTGAAAAACAGATGGAATTGTAACACTCTTTTTATCCCTTCTAACTATATTAAAATATGTAACATTTATATGCATTAATTATTTTGGTTTTTTATGTATTTTAAATGACTATATATCTCTATACTTTTGCTGGTTCTTCGCCTGGCAGAGTCGAACAGAAGGCCCAATGGCCTTAACTCTTGCCAGGATAAATAAATAAAGTTAATGTAGTCTGTCTGATAGAAGTATTCATAAGGCTTGATATCTTTTTAAATTTGTATCACCGCCACGGGTGGCCGAGGTCGTTAAGGCACGGACTCGTGAGCGGGAGGTCTGCGGTTCGAATCCCGCCAGGACCGTCCTCCCTGACTGGGGTTTTTTCCAGGTTTTCCTCAGTCTTCATAACTGGCAGATGCCGGGGAGGTACCTAAACTTAGGCCTGGAACGCTTCCTTCCTTAAAAAAAAAAAAATCCTTTCCCAATATATCATTTCATCTCATGTATCACCCGTGTCCACCGCCTGTGATGCCTCAGTAGTGAAAACGGGCGTTAAACACTACTCAAAAAAAAAAAAAAAAAAATTTGTATCCCTACAAAATTAGTGCTATTTCCTCTTCAATGCGATCACTGGTTTTCGAAAATGGTATCCTTTAAGAGCTGGATAACTGATAATGGTGGCCTGAAGCATACTCACATTATTATTGGATGCGAGTTTTTAGATTTTCGCATGTGTATGTATGATACTTTTTCACTTAGAGGGAATTGTGCCTGGTGAGCAACATCATGTTGAATACCTAGATAATTTTTTTTTTCAGGAAGTGGGAAGCAGTGGGCGTTACTTTTACACGATGCAAAATTATAGCACGTTGCCGGAGGTAGACATCGATACAATGGGTTTCAACAGGACAATGGCATAGCCTCAACTGCCCGGGTAACCGTGGATTACTTTGAGAGCGTGTCTCCATGACAACTAATTTTTAAAACATGTGTAGCTAGGCATGGTTCAGCCTAATTCCCCCAGATTTCTCTTTTTGAGCATATGTGGAGGACGCTGTAAATTTCAATTGTTCTCACACGATTCAAAGAGGGAAAATACTAAATGAAACATTGCAGGAAAACATTTATACAAAATACAGAATTGTGAAGAGTTAACATGTTTATTGCCATTAAATTTCTTTATTTTTGAGCATTCTGAATGTTTGCTTTGATTTCTGATTTGCGAGCTTGGTCATAAATGAACCTTTGGAATGAAATTTAAAAAGCGGAATTTAAAACTTTGAACATTTTCTTATTTTTAATCGTCAGATTCCTACAGCCCTGCAATAAATTTCGCAACGGCTGTTTCAAGTTAATTTTTTCCAAAATCCTACCAGTAAGAAATTAATTCACTTCTGGAAGAAATGAAAGTTGACGAGGTCAAATGAAAGCGAATAAAGCACATAGCGTAGAAATTATATTTCAGTGCATTATTTTTTGCCAGAGAAACCATACATATGTAAATCGAGCATTCTATGACTGAAAGACGAACAATTTTTAGACTCTTTCACTTATGTGACGCCTTCAGATTTAGCTATTATCTTATATGATAAAGTTGAAAATTTAGTAAAAACAAAATAATATATGAAGTTCTCTGTTGATGATGATGATGATGATGATGTAATGCCAATAAATTAAACATAAACAATAGCAAAATCATGGACATTTGATTTAAATTTAATACTGCTCTGGAGTTTCTATGAAAATCTTAGGTATGTGGTTGGTAGATTCATGTCGACTGTATTAAAAGATTTTTCCAGCGGACTTTTTATGTTAAGAATTTTAAGTTACAGCGTTACAAAGGATATATTATGAGTTAATCGCCCTTTAGTAATTAAGATTTTTATTTTACAAAAAAGGCTCTTAGATTTGCGGAGTTCATTCCAAACATCACGGTAAGCCACTTTTTATTAATTTAAGCATTTTGGCTTTGCCATGGATGTATTATATATCAAGGATAATTTGAATAGTTTTACAGTCTCCTCAAGTATTCATAAACACTAGATAGGTAATAGCTTAAGTCTTTACACCAATAAAGTCAAGTACTTTTAAATCCGAATATATTTTTTTTAGCTTTTTCTGTCAAACTGTTTAATAGTATTGCACAAAGACTAAGAAAATTAATTTATTTAACATTTAAGAGAACTATACATCATGCATTGGTGGTTAATCCCTTATACAATGTAAATGAGTTTTTTTAGTCCTACTATACTGTCTTATTCCCTTTGACGTTGATATACTGTAATCGTTTCTGGCAATAAAATACAGCTACCAACTTTCCGGTAATGTTTTAACCTTTTGAGATCAATCAGTTAGCAAATAGTGCTGATGCCTTAATCCTTTCCTGCAGATTTTGTCTGTTTGGTGATGAACATTCGGCTTCTGTGCACTGTTGCCCGCTGTGTGATGAGGGATCCAAGTTTCATTCACAGTTATAACTTAACGCCTAAATCAGTTCTGTTGTAGTTAACGCTCAAACAATATTGCAGTACTTTAATACGAATATATTTTCTAATGATCCTTGATCTGTGATTCCCAACTCGCGAATCGTCTCCTAATGCCCCTTGAAGAAACTGCAGGAATAAAGAAATTACCGGTCTCAAAATTGTGATATTCGTGCGGCCATGTAAAAACCGAGTGAAAATAATTTAAGTACATAGTTGAGTTTTCGCAGACAACAACAAGTTTTGTTTTATTTGCGGACGCTCTCTAACTTCTCAGGTCATCAGCGTCCCATTCAATTCAGGGCGTGAAACGGCCGACAAATTTTGCTCAGAGGTCTCTTCTTTCAGGCTTGAGGTTCTTTTTCGTGCCGTAAATGTACGACACGGGACCCACGGCTTTACTTCCCTTCCGAAGGAAGTCATACTTAGGATTTTTACGCCCGAAAAAATCCATCGGTTCTGATCGGGTTCGAACCCGCGATCTTGGGTTTAGAAGGCAAGTATGGTTACCACTACACCACCAGGACCGACATGAGAGACAATAACAAATCATCCCTTAAGATAATTGTTATGATGTGTGCATAAATGCTGTAAAGGCCGTGAGTGGACCGACGTCTAGTGTTGTCTCAAAAATTAAAAACAAAAAGCGAAGAGGGGCAGCAGTAACCACAGCCTCCTCCATCTCCAAGCTCTTGCTGTGAAGAAGCTGCCACCTTCCCTAAAAGGAGTCCTGGACGAAAACGTAACGCCACAGGAGGCAGAGGTCGTTAAGGCGCGGACTCGTGAGCGGGAGGTCTGGGGTTCGACCCCGCCAGGACCGTCCTCCCTGAGTGAGGCTTTTTCCAGGTTTCCCAGTCCCCATAACTGGCAAATGTCGGGGAGGTACCCTAAAATTACACCTGGAATGTTTCCTTCCTTAAAAACTCCTTTTCCAAATTATCATTTCATGTATCATCAGTTGGTGTCCACCGTCTGTGTTGTCTCAGTTGTAAAAAATGGCGTAAAAGTGAAATCAATAAAAATTTTAAATCACGACCTAAGAATACCAGGCTATTGAAAGTGTTTTGTGATGACATGGAAAGTTTACATATATCTTTAGTTCTTCACACAGAAATAAGGCGACTCTTTAGAGGCAAAAGCTTAACCAGACTCTTTAAAATGAGGGCTGAAGTCAGAACTGACTGATAAAGAAATAATTACTTTAAAGAACTGAGAAATACAGCAGAAGATGTCGGCGATTTCTCTATCTTCGAATATTTTCGCAAATTTTTCTGAAAATAATTCCTCTTCTATTTCCTTAATTTTAGGGTATCGCCCTAATGGGATTACCAGCTTTGCTGGACCGCCGTCCTGATTCCCTAATGCCAACTTTAATGGGATAGTGGCTGTAAATTACATGCACTTTACGATCCCGGATGTGTTAACCTTATAAAGTAGAACCAGCATAGGCGCTTATACCAAAACAGCTTTGCTCGTTCAGAGATAACCCTTCTCGAGGGAACAATATCTGTCTAAAAGGCGGGAAGAAGATTCTTCTCGACGCCTTAGTATCTTAAAGGAGGACTTCCAGGATTTAACGATATAAGCCCTGGATTCTGTAGTTCCAAATTTATGTTGAAAAACCGCTTAATGGCAGAATGATATAGCCTTTAATTTAACGGTCGGTGACGGAGAGGGAGAACGAATGTGTAAACTAACCAAAAACGACGTGTTTCTAAAGTGACCAGAGATCTAGCAGAAACATACTGATACGTTTAGTCGATAAGATTACCGCCTCAAAGTTAAAGAAAGCAAAAGCAAAACACAATTTCAACAAAACAAAAAAGAAATAAATCAATAAAACACGATAGGCATTTGTGAATCTACGGGTAGCCAAGGACCTTAAGGCTCGGATTCGTGAGCAGAGATCTGGGGTTCGAATTTCGCCAGTACTGTCCTCCCTTACTGAGGTTTTTTCCTCAGTCCTGATAAATGGAAAATGCCGGGGACGGTTCCTAAACTTAGGCCTGGAACGTTTCTTTCCTTAAATTTTTTTTTTCCAAATATATCGTTTCATCTCATGTATCATCAGTGTCCACCCCTTGTGGTGCCTCAGTAGTAAAAAGGGGCGTTAACAATATACAAAAAAGTGCTTCTCGGTTATCCGCCTGCAGATTAATCAATGTTCTTATTATCCTATAAGAAAGGATAGCTTTCTTATAAAGCAATTAATGTTTTGTCCATTGACGCCATTGATCAGTCACTGATCTTCCTCTCTCTCTACCACAGAGCTTTACAAACAGAGCATCTGCGTTCTGATTGGCTGATTTCTTAAGGTAACTAGGAAGTGTAATCTAGCAAATAATGCTGCATATATATTTTGCACTGTATCTCAGCAACTTATAAAGCTATCAAAGCTAAAGCTATGAGCTATTAAGAATACTTTAAAGATGCTCTGTAAATTTTAATTCTGAAAAGAACATAAAGTTTTTTAAACAAAATAAATCTTTATTTCTCGGTAACTTAAAAACTTCACATAAATATGCATTTTTTTCAGGATTGACTGGACCAATACTGTTGAAAATTTGCACACACATAATATGAAATGGCAAATGTGAATTATGGTAACTGGAAGTATTTAAATAGCACTATTAATTGGTAAATATCAATACCAATATTTTTTTTTTCAAAATTTGAAAATGAACTTCTTTTCAAGTAACTAGAATAGATATATTATTCTAGTACTCAGAACACTATGTTGATCTGCCGTTTAAGTATAAAAAAATCCAATTCCACAAATAGTTTATAAGAAAAATGCAATATTGTGTAACAGTGTTTTCAGTTTTATAACAAAATTTTATTTTGGTTTAAATTTTTTTAAAAAAAAAAACTTTTTAAGTGCATTAAGAGTATTGAAATTTACAGAGCATCCTTAGTTAAGTTTTCTTAATATCTCTCAAATTTTTCATATTTATAGGATATAAAACTTTCTGAGATACAGTGCAAAATGTATACTATTGCATTATTTACTAGATTTACACTTCCTGGTTACTTTTAGTTTAAGTTAGACGTAGACGCAAACCTTGGACCTTGCAAGCTTCTAACTTTGCGTTAATTTTTATGTTTACGTGGTTCATTATGAATAGTTCCATTACAATACATAGCTTCTAGCTTTTAGGTTTAAGTTTACGTCATGTTTAATTTTTCACTGAGAATGGGACCTTATGCGTCTTATGCTAATTGCAAACCGAACTACAATTTTCCTATCATAAAGAGGGGTTTCTCGAGTGTTAAGTGTTGACTGTTTTGGTGGAACCCGCCTCGTTTGAAAAGAACACAAGCTGTGGGTCCATTAACCCTTTAATTCTAACAATTTTGTTGCTCTTTGTGCACAAGACACTAAGACCACAACTTGAGCTAATTTCGGCAAGCGAACATTTAAGAGTTGCGCCAATTTCGTTCGCGAGAACGACTGTAGAGAGTGCTGCTACGAGAATCTCCTACGTCGAGAGCGGCCTCTCGGTAACAAGGCGCTTCGAGAATACTCGCTGCCAGTACAAGTGACCAAAGCATAATAGTCTTATACTGTACATAATACTATACATAAAGGAAACGTATATACAGTATACAGTAAGGAAATAGTATGAACGCGTGAACATAATTTCTCGATTAACATAGGCATCCCTCTTAGTACCGCCACAGGTGGCCGAGGTCGTTACGGTGCGGATCGTGATCGTGAGCAGGAGGTCTGGGGCTCTAATCCCACCAGGACCGTCCTCCCTGACTTTTTTTTTTTCAGGTTTTCCTCGGTCCTCATAAATGGCAAATGCCGGGGAGGTACCCTAAACTTAGGCCTGGAATGCTTCCTTCCTTAAAAAATATACTTTCGCAATATATCATTTCATTTCATGCATCATCAGTGCCTCAGTAGTAAAAAAGGGCGTTAAACACTGCCCAAAAAAAAAAAAAAAAAACTCTCTCCGCTTCTGCAACCCATGCCCTCCTTTAAGTTGCGAGAGTAAAGTCAGGCCGCACAGTTACGTGCAAGATTGAAAGTTTATTTGACCAGCTTTACTAATAACTCTCCAGCATTGTTATTGTTAATTCTATACATCAAAATCTAAGTATAAACTATGAATAGTTCCAATTTCTCACATTAAAAATATTTGAGTGCCTTAATTAATAAATATCAAATAAATAAAGTATTCATTTTCATTTCCACCCCGATCTATTAGTCCTGAACATGTGCCGAGATTCAGAAATATGACAACGTTGTTTTCCTGAGCGAACTCGGAGATACAACACGCGTATCATGTCAACCAACGTACGATAAATGAATATCTCAATTCCTGGAAAAAGGCCACCATGGCTTGTCCTATACTATACCACTTTATAAATGTTACTTTTTGGGTTACAGAAATATCATCTATGAATATGCTTTAAATTTCGCCATGAACACTTTGTGAAACTGTTGCAAATGATATTTCTAGAGAGTTCTTACTGACGAGGTGATCGATAGCATTTCTGTTTCGCTTGTAAACTTAATATGCCTAAATTGACATGAGCTGTATACACAAAGCTCTATGACGCAGAACGGAGTTGAATGCCTTCCTTTTCCTAATTCCGGAGACCAACATGCGGAATCTGCAAAATAAAACGCACTGATGCATAAATAAACAAAATGAGGGCTGTCACATATGCCAGTCGGGTATTTCCGTACTTGATTGACAGATGTCCGTTGGTTGGTTGTACTTACTAGTGGTCGCATACAAAAAATATACTGCACCGTGGATGATCGGATATAGGCCTATTCTTAATTTACCATTCGCGTGAAGTATGTTATTTTTCATGTCCATGGGATTTATCCAACATAATTATTGGCGTGTATATAAGATATTTTACATTCCCTCAATTTGATCATAATCTCTAAGCAACCTATCCAAACCATCCAGTGGGAAACCAAGGTGTTAAAAAGCCGACACATTTGGTTTGGAGAACTATTTGCCAGTTATAGAGTTCTTTAGAGCGGGATAAATCAACGACAGGGTGACCATAGCTTAAAATCCTCTAGGAAAACTTGTGCTGCTTGAGCCCGCAAGCCTCGAGTTCCAAGAGAGCGCTTTACTAACATGGCCGCCACGGGTGGCCGAGGTCGTTAAATCGCGGACTCGTGAGCGGGAGGTCTGGGGTTCGAGTCCCGCTAGGACCTTCCTCCCTGACTGAGGTTTTTTCCAGGTTTTCCTCAGTCCTCATAAATGGCAAATGCCGGGGAGGTACCCTAAACTTAAGCCTGGAACGTTTCCTTCCTTAAAAATAGATCCTTTCCCAATGTATCATTTCATTTCATGTACCACCAGTGTCCATCGCCTGTGGTGCCTCTGTAGCACAAACGGGCGTTAATTACTATTCATTCATTCATTCATTCATTTATCAACATGAACGTATTATAGAAATTACACGTGAACATAAATAAACAAGCAAATAAATATTCTTATGAAAGAGCATTAAAATTTAGATTTTTTTGAAAAAAAATCTTGAACCTTAAGTAATAAAATGCTTTATTTTTTTTAAACGCATAACATTGTAGCCAAATTTACGCGTTTCGGTCCTGATTCGTCATAATATGTCAAAAGGAGAGGTTATGTTAGTAACAATATTACAGTGCTGGTAATTTTCATAGTATCGAACCGAAGACCGGCGGATATACGCAGGCCACGTGTGAAGTGATGCGTTATTACAATTAAAGGTCGAGCAAGGCGGATGCTCCGCGGGCAGTTGGCTAAATATTACGCTTATTTTGCAATGGGAGCGCCAGTGGCCGTGAGGTTCCTGCAGCGCAAAATACTGGCGAGGGATGATTACTTTTCTATGTAGAGCACTGGGAGGGTGGGGTGGAGAAAGTGGGAAGAAAGGGATTATTAAAACCCCTCGCGGACTTTCACATTGCAATCTCTTTTCCAGTGTAATCCTTGCTACGGAGCCGGAGGGGATTTTCCCTATGGAAGAAGAGACGCGCCCAAGAGTAGCTAGTTAGCTGCCGACCTCGCCGCCGACGTGGACCACTGAAATTGGGGCATGCGGTCTTGATCAGCTGTCCGCCTGCTGATAAGCCCCAAGGGATTGGGATGTCGATATTCTCTACAAAGTATACAGGGTGCCATAGTAATTATCCCTTGCAGGTTCGAAAATTATCTTTAACAAGTCTGTCACTAGTTTGGCCGTGTTTGGTTACAGTTTTTGTTGAAAGGAGGAAATGAACATTCGGGTTTGATGCCAGCAGCTGTTTTAGTAAAATGAGTTCCTGAGGAGTTATTTCCTTTAAAAAATCCCAAAATTCCTTTCTCAATTTATTATTTCATGTGCACAGACAGTGATGCTTTAGTTAAAAAATTGGGGGGGGGGGAAGTTAAACACTATTAAAAACTGCAATTAGTAATATTACATACCTAAGCTTAGCTGGTTATAAAAGGTTTAGTTTAATTAGTTTAGATTTATTATTTGTTGCCAGGCCTGTTTGGAAGTTAGTTGCAGTTCTGCTAACTTACGATCTCCTTTTGGACTGTGTCCTTCCTCTAGACTGTGCCAACACCGACTTAGCCTCCCGCAATGACTGCTGCGTCCTGTATCTCCGTCTTGCTATATCATTGATAGAAGAGTATGTGTAGGAGGACATGTAATCAACGCATCGTGCCTGTCGGTTGCCATTACTCAGGACGCTACCTCTCTATTAGGCATTTCCCCAAATGTCCTCACGAGACTGGCTGAACCCTGTTTCAGATCTCCCTAAATTACACAATTTCTAAACAGATATCGAGGATCGAATCCGGGCCCTCCCGACAAGCAATCAGCAAACCTAAACATAGATAAAGGAGGCGGGCGCGCGCGCGCGTGTGTGTCCTCATTTGTTTCAGCGTCTTTAAAGACCCATTTTCTCCCCACATACTCCTGTTTTGTTTAAATATTTTATATTATTTCCAGGAGCCGAGAAAATGCGATTAATTTTTAAGCATAATCCCCCTCCCAAGCCCCCGAAGTATTCACTAGAATTGACTTATATTTTATTAGATTAATTTGCGAATCATTAATAGCCCAAAAACTTCGGTAAAATTCTCTGAAATAATAACTAATTACATGACGGTACACTTTTTACATATTCTGACTTTAGTACACGAAACAAAGTCATCTGCAAAGAGCAAGGACCTTCTGCTAGAGTATGGGGTTGGCTCAAGCTCTCTCTTATGGGGAGACAGACTGTAAGAGAGTTAATACATTAGTAGCATTACTACATTTTAAATACGTAATAAATAAGCCAAATGGAAAAATTTAGGTGAAGGCCGAGCACTGAAATTGCTAAATCTTCGATAATTTAATAAAAAAGGAAATTTGAATAAATCTTGTCCTTACACGCGGCTTATGTAAAACAATTTCTTAATATAAATGAACAAAAAGAGTGTGGTTAGCTATTAAACTTGAATCATAAGTGTCGAGTCGTCTCTAAGGGATAAAATCTCTAGAACGAGGACTCTAAATAAAGATTCGCGGTTATGGTTGACAGGAAGATATCTCATATAGAACAGCACTGTACAGTAAGCTGAAAATTGTTCCAGTTCCGGCCGGGACTTCGAGTTTTTCCTCCTCAGCACTGAAACGATAGTCCTCCATACTTCGAAATAATAATAGAAGCTTTATTTTAAGAAAAAGTGCAGTTTCGCAGTTATGCTCTGAACTCTCATAGCCTACAAAGACAGCTGCCATTGAGCGACCATACTCATTTCCAAGTTGCTCTGTTGGTAAACAGTTGAGAGTCGTGTATAACGCACCGCAACAAAGATTTTTCCACGTCACATAGTCGTAATTACTTGTTCTCAAAGTTCATATGCTTTCACTTCCTTCACCAACATTTCCTTCCGTATCTCTTCAACCCACGCTCTACACTTGTCTAGTTATCCGCATGCTGCGTCTTAAAAGGTCATCATCATATTCCTCACCGGAGACTATCTTCATTTCAAACACGCATAAAGCCAACTTGTTTGTGTGTTCTACCTCCTACACATTCTCATTAAAAATCCGTCACTTCTTTCTTCCCTGCTTGTTAAAATACACTTTTTGTTCTCAATGCTCTTGGTATTTGCCATTTTAATATCAAATCAGTTCCTATTGTAACTACTCATATGGTATTTAGAATTCAGCATTTTATTTTCTATAAATTTGAAAGTATCTTATACTTAGTAAGGTATGCTATATAAATACAAGACATTTTATTCTTTATCTATTTTAAAACACATGATGCTAGCTACAATTTATTATATTATCTTTGAGAGATTATTAATCTCTATAGATTATGTTGAAATTATGGAGGACTGCATAACTCAACACGTGGTTCCATGTTACTGGCCGCTTGTTGGAGGACTATATTGTTAAAATCATTAATCTCCTGTGTAATGTGCTCCAGATCATCCAATGTCTGGGGGATGTGACGAAAATTCCAACTTTTAAGTAACCCCTTAGTAAGAAAAACGGTTGAGATCTCGTGACAGAGAATCAAAACTCACAAATATCCAGCTTAATTTGACGAAAAACTCGGGTCATTGGGTGAATAATTAAAGAGAGAAATGCTAGTTCTACACAAATCGCTCTGTATATAGAGTTGTTTTTCTGAACACACTATAGCCAAAAGTGACGGAATTAGATATGTAATCGAAGAAAGCCAATTAAAACGAATAAATTGCAAAAAAATGTCCGCTTGGAAATATTTATAAGCCCTATCTATAAAATAGTTGTTTGTTCCATTCAAACATTAAAATTATTTCAACAAGAGAGGAAATTAAGTGATAAACCATGCAGAAAGTCATTGGAAGTAGGCTCTCAACAATGTACAAAAATTTGGATTTTTATAATACAAATAAACCAAGCGGAACTAAACTACAAAAGCAATAAAACACCTCTGCAAATTAATCAACAAAACACTACATTAATGATCAGTGCCTTGGAGGAAAATAGGGGGGTATCCTATTTAGTACTGGAAGATGATGTGATGTCCAAAGGCTTAAACTATAACTCTACCGGCGCAGAACCCCACACCTCGGTAGAAACACGCTTCCGCAGCTTTCTGGCGACAGTAGTCAAGTGATGATCTGGCAGTGCGCCTTACCCTTGTGAATGCCAATATTTGGGGTATTGTCACCATACAACCGGGACATTTTTCATGAAAAGTTGACCCATGACATTCTCTTGATAGTAAGCTGTATTTACCTTTACATTATTAACAACTCTGTTAATCTTGACTTGCCAATGATCGCAGCAATCTGCAACTACCATGAACCCTTTGGAGGACTTTTCTGCTTTGTTCTCCCGTATGAAGTTGGCCCATTGGACGGTAGTAAAATGCACGGGGTTTATTTGTATTATGTAGGTAAATCCATGTTTCATCCAGAGAAACCACCCATTGCCACTTTTTACTTGCCAACTGGCGCTCAGGCAATTTTCCAACATTGGTGAAGCGTTCTCTGGTGTGCTGCTGGAATCTGTTACGGCGTAAAAATGTTTATATGGGAATAAAGTTGGCAGTATTATGAAAATTGAAGGAAAAATGGATCAAACACTTCAGCGCCATGCTACCATCTCGATTGCTTCTAGTAGAGGAAGATTTCATCTTGCAGCAAGATAATTCTAAACATGATTTGGATAATAAATTAGGTGCATTGCATCTTAAGAAAAGCAGAGTGTTCGAAGATTTGGTTTCTCTGTAGCAAATCCGGATTTATGGGACAAAGCAGGTAGAGAAAGCGCAATTAAAAAGCTTAGAACTTCTCTGGAGAGTTAGGAAAATACCTTCCAGGACTTACATATTTAATAAAAATGCACCTTCAATTTTGTTCCTTGTAACGCATATATTTTACCTGCATAAATTGCATTTTTTATTTAATAAATAGTCCTTTACACTCATCTTAGAAATATCAGAAAATTATGTGTATTGAAATTAATGGGCGGCAGTATTTATGTTTAGGAATGAGGCAATCCTAAGCCCCAATTTATTCTGTTGTTATTTTAATGTTAATTTTTATCTGTAAAATTAATAAAGTAAACCCTTCTACTTGTTACTCAGGTCCTTTAACACTATCCCCTTTTCATTTAACGCATTAACATAGGCGATCACAGCATTTGTTGATTTTTTTAAACTTTCAACATGCTCTTCTGAAAATGTTCATCTTTGTGGCATTGGATTACCGCATTCAATTGTCAGAAATATATCCGACATTATGTTTTCAACTGTGTGAGCAACAGGGTGTATCTGAATGTGAGGGAAGGAGGGAGCGAGTTATGAGGTAGCGGCGCGGGGCTGGTCCATGGGATCCATATTATTTATCGCGCCCGAACTCCCGTGGTATTGAAGAATCTCCACTTCGGTTCGCACGCACGCACACAGGCAGTGGGGCAATTCTACAGAGAGTGTGTGTGTGTGTTTTGTTGTGGTAGAATAATGGGGATTGGCAGCACAACTGACAAAACACAGATAGCACATACATAAACACACCTAATCAAAATTCTCCGTCCGGGAAAAACAAACAGTTCGAAAACCAAGCCTTTAAAAAACGCAGCTCCAAAGAAAATATTGTGGTGGGGCGGTAAATGAATAAAAAAATGTTGACAGCTGAATAGTGATTAAATTTTAATTTTCTCATTTATTCTTATTTTTTGAATCAGTTATTCTATTCCTTTATATTTCGACTTTCTTTGTATTTACAACATTACATTAATTAAAGCCTAACCGTTAAATATGTTGATTTTAATTAACACATACATAAAAACCATGAAAAACCGCCGGAAAAGAGAACGGAATAGATTTAGGGGTAAAACATCCATGTTTTCTGTTTTGGTTTCTAAAATGCACGTGATTTCTGTTTAAAAAATTGAATGAATAAATTGGCTTTCAAAATAAAAAAAAAATATTCTTTCAATTTATAAATAAATGCTTATATATATACAGTGGCCAAAAGTGCATTTAAACCAGGACAGTTTTTAAAATAAATAACGATTTCCCAGAATCTATACGTAATTGAAAAAAAGGGATATTCTGCCCCTGAAATTGCTTTTATAACATTAATTAAAAACTCAGAAAATACTATAAGAAAGTCTGATTCCAAGACATTAACAGTTGCATATCAATGACTATTGTTAACAGCAATTAATAACAATTGGTGGAAGGGGCGGAGTAAGTAATTGACCCCAAAGAAATTCATAGGTTTTTGAATGACATATTTTTTTATTTATAATGGTTTAGGAATATTATATATAAAACATTAGGCAACCAACTATTATAAAGAAAGTATTTAGAATTGCGTATTTTTATTTAACCGGTTTCGTTTATTTTCATTATACAAAAGAGACAGTATTTTTAAGTCTTGTAAGTGTCATATAATTTATTACTACTTCATTGGAGGAAATGACCATGAGTGTAATCAGATCTTGTGAGAATAAAATACCAAATATGCAAGTAAAATGGTTAGAGAGAATATATGGTTCAATGGTAGAAAGCAGAATGATATATGGAATAGAAACCTGAGGGCCAGATAGAAGATGAAAAGAGATAAACGTGATAAATGGATTGTTTTGTAGGATTATCCTAGATACCTAAATCTTCACCTGACGAGGTTGCTCTAATGGAACTAGGAGGGTTATAAAAATAAGGTTATAGAAAGAATACTGAAATATTGATATAGAATAGGAAGACTAGAAGAGGAGAATATCATCAATCAGTGTTTAGTAGCCCAAAGAAAAATTAAAGGGAGAGAAACATGGACATCTAAAATCCAAAATATTCTACAAGAAGTGGGCATGGAATCAATATGGTAGGGGGAAAGAATGAGGAAAGAATTTTGGAAAGAGGTAAAAACAAGAATTGAGGTTATTGGAAAACACGAAATATGATCTAATATTATTGTAAAAAAATATCTGAAATTTTATAGCACACTAAAAATGTGTAGGGAAAAGAAAGATAAATTGAACCCTGTGAAAAGGCAAGGGGGGAAGGATTGGCATGGTTTAAAACAGGAGTAATATATTTAAGTGGTATAAGAAATGGATATATTAAGGGGATATGTCCTATGGGTGAAAAAGTACTTGGCATTATGTATTAAAATGTAAGCAAACCAAGTTTTGGAGGGAACAGTTTCTATTATGAAAGTGGGAAAACTTACCAAATGAAATTTTTAAGTCTAAAATAAGACGGAAATATTAAGAAACTTGGAAAATACAAGAGAGACAAGGGGAGACAAGAATGGTTATGGGAGACAAATAGGAACAACAATGTCGACAATTGCACCATCTAGGAGTGAATAAATATCCCCATTACATACTCAACCTGGTGTTAATTGTAATGCGGTACGGAATAAATACAACTCCATAAAGTCAGGGTGACTAAGTGAGAAATTTAAATGCTCAATAGTAAAGTTTACATGTATTTAGAACATGGAAATGTAAATCGTTTACTTTATGTTTGTGAAAATTGCATGAAATTGATTCTAAGAAATAAATTCATTCAGCCGTATGTATATTTGTGTGTTGTATATTGTAGCCTGATGAGATATATTTATAATAAATTTCAATTTCAACAGAATAGTTGAAACCAAGTCTTCCGCACATTCCAGTAGAAAAGTGCGGAAGATAAGGGTTCAGTAATCAGTTAAATTAGCAAAACTAAATGACAATTTATTGAAAATGTATACTTTTTAATTGATATGAACTATGAAGTTATGAAACTAGTTATAAAGGTAGGAGAGAAGTGAAAATTTAATTGTAATGATAGTTGCCGAAATAAAATCCATTCATATAAATAAATAAATAAAATACTACTTCTTTCATTCCTCTATGTTTTATTTCCTATTGCCGTTAAGTTCACGGTATTCTTTTCTTATTAACTGTTACTACTCTCATCTTATAATCATCACTTAAGTTTCTACATCTTATATCTTGTAAATGTTTGTTTCTCTCTGTAAATGAAATTCCTCCATTTTCTCCAAAATGCTTCATCGCGTCTACGCGTTCCATTACTCCCTACCTGTACGTTCATCCACTGTTTTTCAGTATCTCCAACATAATATTACTATAGGGAGGAACAAGCCCCTTTCTTCTTGCCAACCTATTCAAGCAAGATGAAACTCGTTAACTTAACCTAACCCAACAATCTTCAAAATTAATCCCTAGGTTACGTTTAAGTTTTCGAGATCCCTGTAATAACTACTTACGTTCCGTTAGGTTAGGTGTTCGCTAAATTTGCTATAACAAAACTGTTTTAAATCTATACTTGACAGATATCCGACATAACCAGTCTTTGCGCACTATTTCAACTGCGCTGCAAACTGGTGCATTTCTTGCTGTTGGCAACAACAGTGGCGTCACCCACCATTCTCATTTAAGCGTTATTTTCCTTACGCTGCCGAAATCTGATATCTTTTTTTTTTTTCTCCCGTGGATAGGTTAATAGACTCCGACAAACTCACATGTTCTCCTGATGACTTCTGCTACCGTTATAAATGAGTCTTGCAAACTTCTGTTCACTTTTTGTGACAATGGATGTTTTAGCTTTACTCTGAGTATACCCATGTAACAGTGCACAGTTTTTGAGCATTTTTAACTGAATTTTGAGTACTTTTCCTAGCGACTCTGAAAACATTTACCATGACTGCTATTATATACAAATGCAAGTAAAATATGTATAAATTTGGGATATAAACAATACAACTTTTAGAATATCTCTTTATATTTGTGATATAGAGTTCTAGAGACATTTCCTTCAAATAATCACTTCTTAGCAAATCTCCCTATGTGAGGTCATTAGTTTCACGAAAAAGATAGGAATTATATGCTCCAATGTCAATGAACTTGAATGGAATCTCCAATGGCCACGTCTGCATCTCTCGATTAGAGTATGTTCACATGCACTTGATAAGAGCATTCATCCCTGCTTTAGTGGAATTGTTAAACAATTCTGGCTTATCGCCACTCGCCTTCATGTCACAGTGTTGTGTATTTACAACCAAATAATAAAATACTACCTTCTAAATACAATTGTTAAGATTCCAATGATATAAACGTCAAGAAAACAAATACAGTATGCACATATACCTCAACAATGAATTGCCGCCGAAAGTCGATTTCTTGTGACAATGTGTGTAACATGACAGCAATGAAAGTCAACATCATAAGGTAACTACGACGGGGTGACGCGGCCGGCAAAGCTACCTTAGCACTGGACACTTGTCGTTCTTGTGAGCACCTTCCGCCTCATAATCTTTCTGTTATAGGGTTGAAAGTACCAGGCAAAGTGTTTTGGTGCGATGTGACAGTGGCTTGCACGTCTTCGGAGGGAGTCTCGCCGGATCGGGGGTATCTGAAAACATGTTAGGACCCCGTTTATGTCCGTGAATCATGGCCAATCTAATTCAAATGAATTCCGCACTAAGAAACCGCTTCAAAAAGTAACAACTAATTATCTTTTTCATGGCATCAAAATCCCAGGGTTTCAAATTTCCAGACTGGGAGCATATAGTCTTAGTTAGTCTTATGCTAACACTTCGTGGCGTGCAGCATAAGCAAGCCTTTCTCTGCTTGCACTATAGAAGGACAAGCTGTGCTTTGAGGTTTGAAACCACGTGAGATTCACAGCATGGATATTCCTGCATTAGTGAGAGAAGAGTGTACGAGTGGGTAAACGTGTCTGATAATGGGCCAACATTAATCTGTGACGAGCAACTCTCTGGTCCTCCAAGCATGACCATCATTATTAATGAGCTAGGTCAAGCTAACGCCATTATTCATTAAAATATGCACATTTCTTTAGCAGTTCTGATTAGGGAAAGTATGTTAGTATCGGATGAGCATATACCATTAACAAGGACGTTTTCAAGTATCCTATACTTTGTGCGCGTTGAGTGCCCGATGAGTAGAAGACTATTTCTGTGTAAAAAAGAAAGAAAGAAAAAAAAAAAGCAGCGGTGACAACGATAGTTGTAAGAGATTAAAAAAATAATAAAAAGGCCGGTAGGGAGCTAATAAACACATTGCGCGCTCTTCCTATCGCCCTTATGAGTATTCCGGATTAAATCAAGGTATAACTGTGTGCAGCCAATGTAGCGCAAAGAAAGTAGTTCCAAGTTAGCAACCTAAATTTTAGGATGGGCTCAATAATAAATGACATCTACTATACAAAAAAATCAATACTTGTGACTTTTAATTTAATTTCTGCTGACTTAATGAAGTTGCAAATTGGTGCGCTCCAACTCCCAAGATGCAGTTCGCCTGATTCAACGGTTGTTTAAACAAGATAAGACGCAAGCTGTTTGGCTGACGATAATGAATCACATGCTGCTGTTACTACGGAGATATATTACGTAAGGCATAAGCCGGGCAAGTAAACAGTTATTTTAAACGTGTTTTCAAAATTCTGCGAAAAATATCCGACACTCGCAATAAAGGAAGTAAACCTAACCCCAGCTATTACCAGTGCTCGCTTGTTATTGCGTCGCTTATACTTGCCACGTATTTCTGACAATCGGAAGTATTCTTGGCCCGATGTGGAAGGATACATTGTTTGTTTGTTGACGCTAGGATCACTCTATGAGTGGATAGATAATAGTTCAGTGAAGGGCTGGTCATTCCAAGGTTACTATGACACCGCTGCTTTCACAAGTCAAGGGAACAAATCATTGAATGTGGGAGGTACATATAACCCTAGAACAAATCGTCATGCAAACTGGAAACTGTGTGGAGTTGCATCGACGCATGGCAGGGACGGTGAAGGGGCTCGAATAGACCATTTAAAGCGAAATAGGGGGAGGAGGTTAAAAAGAAAATCCCCGAATAAGATGCCGAAATTGTTCGTGCAATTGTTGAAAATCTTTTCTGCACTATTAGTAAAGTGACTATGGATAATGCAATCCCTGCAGAGGTGTCGAATCCATAGCACTGGTCTTCACTATCGAGTAACAGAAACTCCCTCCTTTCCAACTGGAATTCCGGCTGGGATTTGCGCTGCAGGAAGTACGGAATATCAATAGGCCCAAACGATGCAAGTTGTTGACCTAACTTACGCGAAGAGAATGCAAGATTGAAAACTCAGTATAGTGAACAATGAGGTTTTGAAAGATTTACACTTCGCAGGAGGGGTTGCTTTCCATATTTCAGAACGGTGATAGTTAAGTGCGTCATATACATTCCAAGTATATACAAACTGCTCACTTCACGTTTCCGAAATAAAATCAAAGAAAAAAGTTTTATTTAAAAAAATTGTCGATTTCGATTTACGTATATCTTATTTTAGTACAGCCAATTTCGCCTTTCCTCACATTTTCATTCCACTAAATCGCATTTGCAAAAAATAACCACCCTAATTGTGTTGTTCTCGAGTGGAAAAGGGGTAGGGATGAGCTTCTACAACTCCTAAGATGAGGAAAGAATATACAGTGCATTAGAATAGTCGTGTGAACTAGGTGTAAATCTATTGAGAGTACTGTAAATATACGACAAACTTTAGGTCGTTTGTGTCATTTAATACATTTCAGTTTTTGTTGTGGTTAATGATATCAGTAAATACTCTATTTTCTATTAGTAAAAAATCGATTTTTTTGTTCAAGCCTTCGTATTTTCCACAACCATTAATACAGTCCACGAAATATCACTACGGTACATTTAAAACCCAAATGTTGTCTTACGTATTGAGTATGGGCTGTAAAATGTGTGATTTGATATCATATTATTAACATACACACAGAGAAACATGGTCTCTTCTAGACTTACTCTGCAGTTTGTGAATTTTGTCACAGCATCTAAAAGTAAGCTGTTACGAGCCATTACACAACCTACACAAATAATTACCTTTCTTTCAATCGATATAAGCCGGGAGAGCTGTCCGCATTGCACACATTAAAAGGCTCCAGAAATAAATGTGCAAAGCTATTTTATTCCAGATTTTTTTCTCCGGTTCTTTTTAACCGCTGGAATTGTTTGAACATGGGTAATTACGCTGAAGGGGTCATTTAATGAATTCTAGCTCACACTGTGCAAACCCATTGTTCATCCGTTCTTTTTCGTCATATGGTAACGCAGGAAAGAGGGTGAAAAAAATTTGATGGTCTGGATTATATAACGTTCCTTCAGCCTGTTTTATTAGGAGCGTCAAGAATTTTAATTACAACCAAAACGCGTGCTTAAACACGGTGTTCAAGGACTCACTATTTAAAATTTAGTTTGCTATTTGTTTTCACTTAGTTTTTAAATGTACAGAAACCAGACGTCTTTTAAAATTGCAGATATCTAAAGGAGTTTCTCTTGATGTGAGCTTTACCAGCAAGCGGAATAAACATTATTATTATTATTATTATTATTATTATTATTATTATTATTATTCATACATTATTTATGGTAATATTGATGCAGCCATACAAGTATCGACCACTGGAGTGACATTTACTCACAGGTTCATAGAAGCAAGCTCACTTGAGTGCTAAGCAAGTAAGGTAGCAAGTTTCATTGAGTAAAATATGTTATGACTCTGTCTTCCTCCTCGTCTTCTTCAGGGATTAGATATTTCCATCTATTCCATTCCTAGACCAGTTAAATATTTTGTTTTGCACATCTTTGGACGTCACTGGTCCATTTTTACGTTACCTCTATACAGGGTGTATACTGCTGATTATAGCGTTTTTAAACTCATATTTTGTTCTCTGCGGTACACAATATGATTTTGAATCATAACTTAAATTGAAGAAAAACTGTGGAAGTAATTATTTTAAATTTTCATATAATATGGGATGTGTTTAATTTTGTAATAAAACAATATTTAAACATTAAATATATAATTTTAATTTTCATAGCTCATACAGAAAAAGGTGAAAAACAAGTAACTTTTTAAATTTCATAAGTGTCGCAGTAACTAAAACGAAATATAATAGCCAATTAACTCAAAGGTACTTTTTGGGTTATTTTCAAGCTATGCCCTCAACACCTCTAAGAATATGTATTCCTTTGGGTTACATATTTCAGTACTGGTATGTTAGGACCGACATTGACCTGGTATAGCCTCTTTTATCTACAGCTGCAGTGCCAATTTCTTAAATAAAATGAACACTCTCATTTGCAAAATGAAAAGATCCAAGCTAGCTGTTTTCCATCGATTTCTTCACGAGTTTCTATTGCCTGCGCATTATTGGAATTGCTTCAGGAACCAATAAGGGATTTTACTTATTAAAACACAACATTTTTTTATATACACTTCTCAATATCACAATATCACATCTATTGAAAAACAAAGTCCATTAGTTTAGGAAGAAGTTACAAAAATAATTACTTATATCCACATATAAAGATAGCCTATTGTGTCCCTTAATGGCAAAGGCCTCCTAAGAAGTACGGAAAGCTCGCTTTTTCCTAACGTGGTTAGCTATTCCACGCTAGTTGTTCGTATGCTGTTTAAGACACTCTGACTGATTTGTTCTTTGGTTACTCCATTTCTCACTGCACTGGTTGCTTCTCCAGAGATTTCCATTTTTATCTTCCTCTTGCTACTCTTGACCAATCTGGATCTACTTGTTCCTTGAAGAAGTCTGTCCGTCTTCTTCTGGGTCTGTCATGTGTCCTTTTTCCTATCCGTGGGTCCCACATGAAAATCTTGTAGGTTCACCTAATGTCCTGAATTCTTGCGACATGCCTGCCCCATTGTCATTTGCTTCTGGTAGCTATTTGTGCGATGTCTGTTGTCTGAGATAACTGATTTATTAATACTGTAGGTATTTTGTCCTTCAATTTTATTTCCTTATCCTGATTTTGCGTTGCAATTTTCTTTGGCATATTTGAATTTGTTCTTTTGCTTTTCTGATATTGATTATGTCTGGCACACATATGGGTATGCACAGGTTTCGAGCGTCTGGAATCTGATTTTCTTAGTTAACACGGAGGTTCCCGTCCGTTTGAAATTAACGGCGTCTTCAGTTAATTGTCGTGCAGTTCAAAAAAAAATTGTCATAGTTCTACCAAAATTTCCTAAGATTTTTACTTAAAATAAGAAAGTATTTTTCTGACCATTTAGCTTTGAAATGACTTGCATAAATATTCAATTTATGTTTAACACTTCACCACCAGAGCCAGGCTATATAAAAACTAAGGTAAAATAGCACTACCCCATTATATTACTGCACTACTGGGCAATACTTTATGAAGAACGAGCTAAAATGCATAAAAGATGACAAAAGAAAGTGGTGTTTGTATTTTATGAGCACTTTCGGGCCCACGTGTTTCCAGAAACGACCTGGTCAGTGAAACATATTACCTTGGCTTCTTGATATTTTCTTGTTTTATTTGGCGAGCACAAGAATCTAAGTTTGACTGCCATTTCATTTCTTCCCTATCCTGCGGAATGGTTAGGAAAAATTCTTATGTGAAATTGTTATTCCTTGATGCTTTTTCCTTGAGGATCATGAGTTCGATGAAGATTTGAATGGTCTGAAGACTGCTAAGAGTGAATGTGAACAAACAGTTTAATGACAAGAACCCGATATGATTCTTATATGGTTAGTTTTAAATACAAAATGTGACAAACACATTCAAGTGATAAATATTTAATACATTATTAGAGTTTAATAATTACAAATACAATATTAATTTAATTGATTATTATTAATCTTCATCAACATTCTATAGTTATGTATTTTGCAATGAAGTGCGCCGTTCTTGCACATATCCTCTTAGCTGTGATCGATATATCAAGTTATGTTTCTCCTTTTTACCTCTTTCTCTTCCTTTTCTGATCTTATATGTATGTATAGCCCTATTTTAAGCGTGTTCATTGACTGCAGCGTTTCATATAACAGAATTAAGGGTGGGCGGCTATGCCACTTACTTAGTTCACCAGACACTCATTTTCTTCGGTTAAACACAGTAAATAAACCCCAGAGATTGGGTACCTTTCGACTTTATAACCAGAGCTTTTTGCTGGTAGCTTCCTCACTGTCTACCGAGTGACCCTGGTATTCTTTATTAGCAAATGTTTAATTGTGAAGACTGTACTTTAATTGCTCGTATCAGCTTGCCTTTTAAAATGTTTTTTTTTTTTAAAGAAAAGTGCAGTGCATTTTCCCTTGTCGTGATTTTAAGTTTTAAAGCCGTGATTCTCTTGGAAAGGTATCCAACTATTATTTCTTTTAAAATGAAATATTTTATTCATACAGTGTTTGTAATTTGCTTGCGCATGATTGATATATTTGCCATTTCAATGGGCCAGCTCTTTGAACATATATTACATGAGCCCTTATTAATTAAGCTTTTAAAAGATTTAGTCATATAAAATTCTCGCGCATTGTTGCTGCTGTAAGCATTTTTCTTCGCTGTATAAATTAATATGCTGTGTTTTGCATCTTATATGTTTGATACTAAAGCTCTTTCGCACATGTTATGCATACGATTAATTATCCTTGAACTTTATGATTTTTTAGTACTCTCCCGTAATGTTGAGTAACTTTTCAAGGCCTCATCCCGGGGCTTTTCCTCCAGCACCTTCCTAAAGTGAGAGTTTGTAGAAATCAATGGATCATGTCGTTCTCAGATTATCGGGCAATATGCAGAAAATGAATGCTTATGTTTTCAGTAATACATAAAATGTTTCTTGATATCATTGTTACAAAATAATAAGTGGACAGCATTTAAGCAATGAAAAAATTTAATGACGGTTGTTACTGTGACAATTTTTTTGCAACTACTTTCATAATATAACATTTTATTAACGAATTTGACCAACAATAAACTTTTTTTATTATTTTGGTGTACAAAAACATGGTTTAATCAAAGAAATGGTAACTATGAAATACACAAAGGAACACACGTAAAATTAAATTCATTTGTTGTCCAACATAGTGATATTTTTCTATCTCAAGTATTATGATATTTAAAATGTTGTTTATTTTTTAAAATATTCTCATTTTATTATTAGCCATTATGAAGAAAACGAATAAATGTCATTTTGCAAACAAAATGACAATCTCAAAAACAGGTAGACCTCTCTATCTCTCCCCATCTGATTTAGGGTCAATGAAACCTATGTTTATGCCTAAGGGGTGCAAATGGCAACATTAAGAGCTAGAGAGTTACATTGCGAACAGAAATAAATATTCACGGACCACAAAGGATAAAGCGAGTGACAAGGTGTATAGGGGAGCTTCTAAATAGCGGTTCCTGGATCAAAACTTCCAGTTACTACATATACTACAGCTAACTGGGGGCTACTAGGGTCTGGTGAAACTTATGAAACAAAAAGCCGAGAAGCTCACGAGGGCGCCTCTATCGGAAAAAGGTCAACTGGGAGCGATGTTCGGGGAAACAAGAGCAACTCAGCATACAAAGTGTTTGTGGATATAGAGACATCGTTAACACGGCAGAGTTCAGTGTCATGTCCGTTGGATTTCAATGGCTAGCAGCATTTCTACCTCGTTATGAGCGGATTTGTAGTTTTCGCAAAAGTTTGCCTGTTACAGCGCGATGCTTTTAGTAAATGTCCTTTGCGTAGGGAAAAAAAGCACCTGAAACAATAAGTGTGTTGTAACTCTGCACGTGAGTTTCTCACATCCAATATTCATTAAACTGTAGCAGGAAATATGTCACAAAGCCTTTTATATAGGCCTTCAGTGTTGGTAACATTAAACAAAGCTGTTTATTTCCCTTGTTAGCGTTAATCTACAACCAGCAAGATATTTAGCTGTGTTGGAATCTGCAGAGGAAAAAACCACTTGCTTCATTTCATTTTAAACCTGCCTTTTCCCTCACATTTTCGTTCTCTTTAGAAAGGAGCATAATTTTTCTCAGTCACTATTTTTACAACAATATTGTTCAAAATATTTCTTGCTTTACTCGTTCCCTCTGTTCTTACTTCTGATATTTTCTTGAGGCAATGTCACAGTTTCTTTTCAGAAAACATAAATTCGTCTCCTCCTGCAATCTCCTCATTATCTCACGGCTGTGTTTTAATGGCGTTATAAGCAAACGTGAAATGCCTAAAGGTATGAAATTAAGATAGAAATATTAAATAATAATGAAAAAACATAAAATAAAATTAAATAAAACAAAACGTACCGTAAAAGAAGCAATTAAGAGGAACGAAGCAAGCATAGAATGCGACGCTAACGGAAGGCAAATCTTAACTTTGAAATCAGCATGGTTTATAATTAAACAAATTGCGAATGTTGAAGCGAGTGAATATAACTTAAGTGCTTTTAGTATATGTAATTACTTTTTATAAAATCCATTAAAGATATAATAATAGCATTTAATAATAATAATAATAATAATAATAATAATAATAATAATAATCTGAAATACTCCACCCCGGTACCTTGTTTCCTACGCCGGGGCGTGTATTGAAAACTCTTATACTTCATTTCTAAATTACCAAATTATATTCTTACATTATTATTTTATATGAAACTTATACCTAGGTTAAAATTAGAAATTTACTAAAATAATAAAAATAACAAATTTGATAATCTATTACTTCTATTACTTCGCCTTAATCCGCTGTGCCCAGTTTTAAGATATAGTTGCATAAAGTAGGGGCTATATGTAGAACATTGTGACATGTTCTGTTATTCAGTTCTTCACAAAAGAAGGACTTATTCCAAATGAAATTAAACAGCGATTGTACGGTGTATATGGGGAAGTACCCCCCTCATATTCTACTGTAAAAGAATAGGCTAAACTTTTTCGAATGGGTCGAGAAAGCATTCAAGACGAAGAGCGTGCAGGTCGGCTCGACCTTGGAGGTGCTCGCTCCTGAAAACGTCGCTCTTGTGGAAGGAAAAATTATGGAAGACCGGCAGCCCAAGCTAAAAAAAAATTGAAGCAGGATTGGGCTTTTAAAACAACAGTCCTTCGAATTATTCATGAACATTTAAACATGAATAAGTAAGTGCAAGATGGGTGCCTAGACTTCTTTCCTCAATCCAAAAGCAGCAACGAGTCATCTGTTATCAGGCATTTTTGGAGTTCAGCCGTGACAACGAGAGAGAAGTTCTACAAACCATTGTTACCGGAGAGGAAACTAAGGTCCTCTACTATGATCCCCTACTATGATCCCTTGTCCAAAAGAGAATCAATGGAGTGGCGTACACCTGGCGAAGCACCGCCTCTAAAGGCCAAGGTCACTCAAGAAGATCATAGCCACAATCTTTTGGGACTGTGAAGGAATATTCGTCATTGACTTCAAGGAGAGGAACGCCACAGTAAACGGGGAGTAATATGCTGGCCTACTGCACGGACTACGTGCTTCCATCAAAGAGAAAAGGCGAGAAAAGCTGAGTGGTGGTGTGCGCCTTCTTCACGACAGCGCTCCTGTGCATACATGTCTTGTTGTAAAGGAAGCTGTGAAAAATGTGGCTTCAAGAAGTTCGACCATCCACCCTACAGCCCAGATTTAGCTCCCAGAGACTATTTCCTCTTCTTAAACTCAAGAAGGACTTTCGAGGAAGGAAATTTAATTGGGTCCAAAAGTGGTGAATGCTGTTTAGACCCATTTTGCAGACAAGTTTTTTGACTATTTTGGGGGAGGGGGGATTGAAATGTTAATTCAAAGATGTGAGAGGTGTATTGTAATAAAGGGTAACTATATTGAAAAGTGAAATATAGTATGATGTCTTTATCATACCTAGAAAATGGTTAGGCCGAAAACTTATAGACCTACCCTCGCAATATTCTGATTTCCATTTAAATTTTGATAAATATTTATACTATCATCTATTTTTTCCATATTGATTCCTTTGTTGTTGATTTATTATTTATTTTAAACTTATTTTTTATTGTGATGTGTTATGTTTATGTATTATTTAATTAAACTTACAACCACAACTTTTGTTTACTTTAGGTAAACTTCTCATGATGGCAGCCAGTTCTCTAACGACTGACAGTAATTTCATCCACTGTCATCTTTTCATAGACGCCTATAAATGTTTATGACGGTTTTGTTTTTCTACTAAAAAGACCAATTCCGCTCTTCGTATGCAACACTTACAGGTCCTAGTTTGAAAACTAGCCAGGATGGAACTATGAGCTAGTGCGGGAAGGTTCAGAGTTGTTGCACATAAACCGTTTTATTTTTCCAACTAAGGTTGGGCAATAAAAAAGTGCTGCTTTATTTATCAAACGTCCCTCGCAGTACTAAATGATATTGCGCATTATTATTGCCTATGTCGGACGCAAAAGCCGCACTGTATTCTACATGTTAAACTTTATCTCCTGCTCTAGGATACAAACGTGCCCAGGCTATAAAGCTGATTCACTTAACCGCGGATACAGAATCGCCCTTAGCAGGTGCAAACCAGGAATTTCAAGCTAATTTGGCATACCTTTCACTTCCAGATGAAAGCGAACCTCATTTCATCATAGGCGACCTTAGTCCCGAGATATATTGAACCCTTGGGTCCTTATGAGTGTCGAATATTTACTCAGATCTCCCGACAGGAAATGATCGCCCAAGGCGAAATCGCTTGAGTTTGATGTAAAGCGAATATGTCCATTTTAATGGAATTCTGGTGACCTTGACTGGAATACCCCCTCAGGTATTTCAGAATTGCTACTGCAATATGTATAGAGTAATAAATTGAGTTTCAGGATCCCTAAAAATTAAATTTGCTATTTCTTGACGATTTCGCACATTACAGTGCATTTCTTTTTAACTGTAATTTTCTATTCATAAGTATCGTAAAAACTAACGAATAAAAAGTAGATAGATGGCGATGTTTATTTTACGCACTATATATGCACATTAACTTTTACACAATATCTATGGCATGGGTCCAGAGACCGTACTGCTACTATTGGCTAGCGTCAATATACCTATATGCCAATATTATTTATATACAACTATTAACACATAAATAATTATGTTACAGAAAAGTAATTATATACTATAACTATTAACTCGCAGATAATTATATGAAAACGCACACTTTTCTCTCTTTCATACATCTGTACATCACAATTATACGTTGTTTATACACACCAGCTTTGACCAGTTTTCTTTCTGCTCAAGCAAAACAAATTATGTTAACCTACCCCTATTCGAGTATTAAACTTGGCTCCAAGGTCCATCCTCCAAAGTTCTGTGTTTGGGGATTGTGCGTATATATGTTGCCAGTCTTCCAGGTTTATACAAAGACGGCAAACTCTATCGACTGTTTCATTAGTCTCTCTCTCTCTTAACTTTCGAAGCCTCCAGTCTAAGCCTAGCTACATTAGCTCGGTCCTTAAAATTCAAGCAAGCTATGAGTAATTTGTTTCCGCTGTTTGTTTTTAGCTCGTTTCTAAGTTCCATTGATTTTTTCTCTGGAAGCTGCTATTATAACCGCCTGTTGATGTCCATTAGCTTTCTTCTTTCTTCCTTACATTATTGCTGTTTTTATCCACTTCTACCATACCCACCGCATTCTAATTCTTTCTAATTTCCTCTTTAACCCTTCTACCCGGTAACTAAGAGCTATTCTATTGAAATGTTGCAGATATGCATACTGTCAGGTTTCGCGTTATGTTGTTGTTGATTTGGTTTATTTACGGACTCTCTTTAATATCTCTGGTCATCAGCGTCCCATTCATTTCAGGGCATGAAACGGCATATAAATTTCGTTCAGGGGCCTCTTATTTCAGGTTTCTTTTTCGTACCGTAAATCTACGACATAGGACTCACAGTTTTACTTCCCTTCCAAAGGAAGCCATACTTAGGATTTTTATACCCGAAAGAGTCCATCCATCCTGGTCGAGTTTGAAATCGCGATCTTGGAGTTAGGAGGTAAGTACGGTTATCACTACGCCATTAAGACAGATTTCGCAGCAAAACAATGCAAGGAGATATGTTTCCTATCCTATTGATGGCTTGCTTAGAGCCAGTAACTAAGAAATTCGTTGTAGATGGCGGGTGGATGGGAGGTCTACTGAAACGGCGAGAGTGTTTTTTTCCCTTTCAGTAGTAGATAAATTAATAACTTTTCAAACAATTTTGCAGTTAGCCATTTTTCGTACCAAAGCGGGGACGGATTTCTTTAACACACATTTGTCGATAATGCTTTGCATATCATTCAGTACCCAATTATTGGACATCTGTTCTACACACATTTTAACGTCGTTCAACGAAATGCTAGCCTACTGTTAAAATATTTCAGTCTCTCTCTTTCTCTCTCTCACCATTTCCTACTTGATCTTACCTGAAATATATTGACAACTATTTCGGCTCAACAAAATCTGAGAGCAAATTAAACATTTTACTAGATTTAAGTCTTTGAATATATATCTTAAATACTGAAATAATAAGTTGAAGCAACTTTTATTTTTGGAATCAATAAAAATTGATTAACAATCTCCAAAAAGTAAAAAACTAAAGTGTTCTAAAACATTCAGTGCGTTATTTTATTTTTATCGATATATTTTATCAAATAACAACAAAAAATAAATAAATATAATCTAAATATCAATACTGTAAATATATCACTTTACGATACTCCAGAGCAAGTCTGATCCGATGGGGGAGATTAAATAAAGTTGGTGGGGACTGAAATGGGAAGGCCGTTCCCTCTTGGATTTTGTAATAAGGGATGATGGGGTGAATTTGAAATAAAACACTGTCATATTCGTTTTATTCGTTCCTGGATAAAAATAATAACATAAAATCAGCAATATAGGAGGAAATGAGATTTCCCACCACCAGCCCCTTAGGGGATGAAATCAGGAGTAGCAGGGGATATACCGCATATCTGAAATATCCGGATGGTTTAAATTTTTTGCAAATCGGCTGAATACTACACTAGAACTTCGTTTTTCATGTGCAGAAGGGATGAAATCATATTTAACGTTCATCAACTTCTTAACCGTTGTTGGAGATGATGTTTAAATATTCTTAAGAGAGCTGACGAGGCGATTCAGAGAAACAAAATGCAGTGGTAGAAAACAAGTGCGTAGAGTTTACTACGGCTGTTCGATAAGACCCTACAAACTCGAAAAGTGATAGCATTAGACTGCAGCGCTGTTGAGAGATAATGCATAATTATAAACGGTTTCGAAGCTTAGCCTCTGTTTCACAGTCAATTTCCTACTTAAAATTGCAATCATGCGTTTAAAATGGATAAATATAAATTTCATGTGTTAAGCGGCAACTAACACTATGGCGGATCTATATCTTCGCTTAGAATGGTGAGTGTTTTAGATGTGGCCGAAAGAGCACAAGCGATGCAGACCATTTTTGAAGTTTTGTCGATGTAACGACTCCCAAAATTATTGAAAAAACAGTGCCTAGCAATCGGAGACTAGAGTTTCGCATTTTCTAACAATTGACCATAAAAGAAACGAGTTGTCACTGAATTTGGAACTGTTTAAACGGAACCTAAGTGAATGTGAAACGGTGGGTTGTAACCCTGTAAAAGGCACAAAAAAAAAAAAAAAAAGGAAAAAAGAGTAACCAGTGAAATGTATGCTCTACTACTGGAGCAGTTATATGGCGCTTCAAGAAGAATCCTCCTCTTTTGGCGAAGGATAAGATGCTATTCCGTCACGATAACGCCCCAGCGCAAACTTTTGCAATTGCGATCTCAAAATAATTGGACTTAAGGTATGAACTCCTTCGTTCTCCCTACTCTCCAGATTTGGCTCCCTTAGACTACTTCCCATTCCCCAAAACGAAGAAATGACTAGCAGACATTCTCGTCAAATGAAGAGGTTGTAGCTGAAACAAAAGGTATTTTGCAGAGCTGAAGTAATCGAAGTGAATCGAAGATTAACTACAAGTACCCTAATAGAGTGACAATTCAATTTATTGGTTGACATTACCCTCCTGTCATATGTGGGTAATTTATATTAATAATATTCTGTATGGAACGAGTACATAAGTTTCGCTTCGTAAAGGCAGATTCTCTTGAATTAGGATCATATGGACTTCCCACACTCTGCTAAATGGATTTTTTGGGTCGTCTGTGATACAACTATACTAAGAAATAAAGATTCAAGGCAAGAAAAAGGGTTCTCGGGCTCTCCAAAGGAATGTCAAACCTGTTGGGTCAGTCATGGGGAGGAAAATATGGTTAATAGTAAAACAAGGACGGTGACATACTGCCTTAGACTAATGTAGCGAGACCAGTCCACACTTCACATTAAATACTATAGACACCAGAATATAACACCAACGTCTTGCACTGCAGAAGTGGAAAGGGGACTCAGGGAAATTGGCCTGGATTCAATATAGCAAAGAGGCAATGCAAAAATAATAAAAACGTATGGAAGAAGATTAGAACAAGGCTAGAGAATATTAACAGGCAGGAAAACGAGGCAGAGTGTGACAGAGTGTGTGTGTGTGTATGCTCGTTATACGGAGAAAGGCAAGATCAGGAAAATGACCTGGTTTAGACTGGGAGATTTGAAGGTTAAAAAATAACGTATAGTTCTGGTAGGAGTATCTGCTCATCTTTTTGGGGGGGGGGGGCGAGGAATGGGTGCACATTCTGGCCGAATGTTGGAACACCTGAGAAAAGCTCTGTTTCCTGAAAACTTTTTATGGCAATTAGAGGTCAACTGGCATGCTGGGATCTGTTTGCAAACCACACTAATTGGTTGAATATGGGCATTTTTCCTAGCCAAAGTGTGCGAAGCTAGAGGCAATTTATTTTCTGGTTAGAACGCAATAACAAGTATCATTATAAATAATATGTAACATGCCTCCGTTCATATATATGCAAATATCGTTCTATTGTTTTATTTTTATTATCATTTGTTAATCTTTGTAATTATGTATCATGTTTAAGCATGTACGGTCTACGACCAATCTATAAAATATATTTATAATATGTGTATAGAATTTTATAACAGTAAAGATACATCTACCTATCTAATAAGCAAAGCTCGTTCAATTAATGGCGAATTCCAATAAGAATGGGGTGGTAAAAAGTTAAAAACTTTTAATAAGGAACAATATATTGCAGTCAGTAAGTTACGAAGGATACCATATAGGATTCATTATAAAATACATCCTGTGTGTTGTCCTATTATCCTATTAGCAAAAAAAAAAATAATAATAAATGCAACATTTACACTTTTACAAGCGGCCCAGCATGCCCCTTGCCCTATGTTAGATTCAGTAAAGGAATTCTATCCATACAGAAAGAAAGATCCTAGATGGCTGAAGCTGCTAATGTGGTACAGATGCATCCCCAAGCGATAGCGGGGAGAGCCGAAGGCCGGCGCTAGTATGACTTCCACAGATAATAAGGCTTGCAAGCGCAACGGCATGATGGCTCAGACTGTTAGAGCATCATTGATGCTGTATGGGCAAGTCCAAAAGAAGGCGGTCCTTTTTTCTCAACGCCTCAATGCTGCTACAGTTTGCTAGGATGTACGACCATGATTGTTCCTCTCCATATAAAGGGCAAATTCTCAGGCCATTTTCACCAGAGGTTCTGATGTGAGTAAGTGATACCTTAACTTTAATTTACATTTATTCTTCCTCAGTATTTAAATTTCCGTATTTTTTGTTTAAATTAAATATAAATAAGTATTTATTCAGACTTGCACGTTTTGAAATAAGAACCGTGTACTATTTTCAGAACAATGGCATGCCATTTGTTTCCTAAAATTGCAGTATAGTAAAACTTCTCGTATCCGGCACCCAATTAACTGACCATGGCAACGACAATTTTCAATGTAAAGGGGAAAAATCGCAGTTTTAGACACAATGCTTTCTTTTGTGAAACTTTCATTGTCTTCTAATGGCGCCATTAATTAAGCGTACGTATAATTTCAAGTAGCGAGCGTGATAACGTTGCAGTTGCATATCGCCACACCTGTGGATAGTAGTCAAAGTGAATTAACTTGCTGTTGAGCGATGGATTCTCTTAAGCGCAAAATAAATGTTTTACAATTAAATAGAAGTTGAGCTGTTACATAAAATGGGAAAGAGTGATAGTAGGACATAGTTAATGGAAGTAACATCGCGCGCTATAATTTCATCGTCTTCATAGTTGCAATCGGTTGCAATATTGGCTAGCCTGATCTCAATGTCACATGACCACCAGTTAACATTGTGAGGAAATTTTTTTTTTATTATGAACTAACAGATAAATGCACGGTGTTAAGTATTGAAAATCAAGATTTTATTTCAAATTTTCATTTTTAAAAATCCACAATGGAAAAATGTTTCATGCAGGAAGGCTTTTACATAATCGATTAAAAATATTTTGCAGTTATTCGGGGAAATCGATTATACGGCATTCGTTTTGTTTCGTAGTTGCCAGATATCACAGATTTTACTGTGCATCATGTTTTCAAAGTAGTTTATTAGTAAAGATTGATGTTACTAGTGTTTCTGGTCCAGGAAATAAAGGACGACATTCCTTTAGATACAGATCAGAGGATGTAACGTAATTTTGAATTGTCTGCATATTTCGAAACGAAAGTCTACACTTTGGTCAAGTGTAGATTGATTTTTAATCATTCAAGGGAAATGAAATTGAGAGGGCGTTATTTTTAGTGTAGCCTGATTGAAAAGAGCACCTTTAAAATCATTCGCTTAGATGTATTGATTGAAAAGATACTGAAAGACCAAAACAGCTCCTAAACGCTTTTAAATTCCATAGGCAGGACATTCAATGCAGTTTGTTGGGTAAGTCTGTAAGTTTTGCTGCAGCGTAATAAAAATTGTTTTGGTAGCAACGTGGAAAGAAAATTGAAATAAGACAATTGCTCGCGCGCTATTGTTTTCTACAGCGAAGAACTTCCATTGCAGTGTTCCCACTGCACAATAATAATAAAACCATTAAGATAGCTCTTCTCTTCAGGATATAAAAAAAAAAAAAAAAAAAAAAAAGGCAGCAGACCTGACCAAACTGTGATGAAGAAAAGAACAAAGCTATCACAAGGGGACATGAACTTTTATTTTATTTTTTTCTTCCTGCTTTTCATTATTTTTTCCACAGCGTCTTTCCCTTACACAATTCCTGCAGTGCTTACTAAATAATAAGGTAAAGATGGGTAGGGAAGACAATCCACCGCATAGCAGCAGTCGAGAGATGAATTCTTGATTCTAAGGTCGCATGTACCACACAAAAACTTCTGGGTCGGAGTTTTGTATGTATGCAGTTGGAATTTCAAAAAATCAAAGTTGTAATGCGTATTTAGAGAACAATAAGCACAATTGACTTATTTATTCTAATTTTTTACTTACTATTCTAATCAATAGCTTTCAGTAATAGGGGACCCTCTGGAAGCGAATGACAGACGATTTAAGAAACTTCTTGTAACAAAGGGCGGAAAGTGATTTAGATATTTTTACGAAAGAAATTGTATTAATAAAAAATGTCCATAATGAGTATTATTGTGTGTTATTGTTTAATTTCCTATTCCTTTTCAGTTTCAAGTCACGATGACTTAGGGAATGACAATCTCTCTCTCTCTCTCTCTCTCTCTCTCTCTCTCTCTCGCATTTTGAAGATTAATTAAGTTTATTTCTTTTATATTCATATATTAAAGTCCCTACTATCAAAACCGTGGCGGGTGGCCGAGGTCGTTAAGGCGCGGACTCGTGAGCGGGAGGTCTGGGGTTCGAATCCAGCCCGAACCGTTCTTCTTGACAGAGGTTTTTTCCAGGTTTTCCTCAGTCCTCATAAATGGCAAATGCCGGGGAGGTACCCTAAACTTGGGTTTGGAACGTTTCCTTCCTTAAAAATAAATTCTTTCCAAATATATAATTTATTCTCATGTATCATCAGTGTCACCGCCTGTGGTGCCTCTGTAGGAAAATTTTCTTAAATATTAAATTCGTTTTTCTTAAAACTGCTTTTTCTTGCACATATTATGAGAATTCAAATTTCTGTATGAGGAGGTAATTTTTATTTATCACCTTGAAATTTTCACCAAAGCTCTTGAAACAGACGAATAAATGGGATAACAAGAAAATTTAAACAGATAAAGAAAAAAATGTAATATGCAATATTTCAATATATTTAAAGTTACAACAAAATGTAACAAATAGGGGGAATATTTTTCTAAAATATTTCATGCAGATAATTTATATCTATTATATGTTTGAAACACAAGTTACAGTGCAGCTCTTTTTTTTTTATTTTTTAAAAATGCATTTATCTCATATTAGAGAGCGCACAAAAACAGGAAAATAATTTATTTCTTGGGAAGTTTTTACAGAACTTGTATGTATGCTATTAATATATGATAAAAAGAAAGTAAATTGGTCAAAATGTAAATGAATTTCTTGGGTCGATCCCTATAAGTGTTATGGAAATTCTCTGCCAGCGTATTATACTAAAATATCAGTACATACTGCAGACATGGGAGAGTAAGAGAGTATTTATTACAGTGGCACCAATACAATAAAAAACAACTTGAAAAGGCACAGGAGTCCAACAAAATATTGCAAAGTTAAACTTTAACGTGAGAAATTATACTGTTTAAAATTATACTTATTCTGTAAATTAATAAAGAAAAGCAAAGAATATGATAGAACTATAATAGAAATGCAGATCTGCTCTAGAGCAGGTATGGGAGCATAATAATTAAATTAATGAAAAGTTTTGCAAAAATCAGGTGACAATTTTTTTTTTGATATCGTGGTTAATGGATATGCTTCCTTAGTAATAGTAGTAGTGTATTTATTTACAAAACATATTTGTTACAAATATGACTCACCCATGTCGAAAGGGTCCTGGCAACGTACATGTTTTTACAATACACTAAGAAATATATGAAATTGCACAGATCATATATTACTATCAAAAGAAAAATAATATACATATTAAAATGAAATAAATAATTAAATATACAAATAAAGAAAGAAAGACAAATTTAGAAATACATAAATAAAATAAAATAAAATAACACAGAATAGCAGTGAATAAATCTCTCCCCCCCCACACACACACACATCTCAAATGTTTCCAAAATAGTGCGACTCATGTTCCACATCCCCCTTCCGGTTGTCTGCCTTCTTCGATCTGAGCTGTATCATTTTGTTGAAAAATGTACCTACTCCCTCCTCCTCCTTCCTATCTGCCAGCGAAATCCAGCACTGCTACTTCCCTCTCCCGCCGTTAGAAAATGAGGCCGGTGGATATCTTTTTCTGTATTCTACTGTCCCCTTGCAGTATGACAGAATATGTTCCCAATATTTCTTTTCCGCACATATAGGGCAGATTCTCGTACATTCCTGTCTATTACTTTGATCATGCGCTGCAGTCTAATCTAAACCAAGCGGGCTCCTCATCGCAGAGTTTGCTCCTTGTCAGGGTGTAACTCTCCATCGCTCATCCGATTTTCAGCTCCGATTGTATCCAGCAAAACTTTTTCTGCACACTCCGAAAAAGCCAACTGCCTATAAATGTCGTTCAATTCTCTTCCAAGCCTCTCCTCTTGTTTCCCCATTTTTTCTTACTTATCTGTGGCGGGAATAGAGCATTTTCACTCCGCTTAAATTGTGTTGAGAAGATAAGGGGGTGAAAACGGGCCGAAAGATAGTGCGGAACTGAGAATTCGACGCAAAAGTCAAGAGGTAGTGCAACTTACTTTTAGCATCCAGTCGACGCAAGGATAAAAATTCGAAAGCTGGAGTGATAAGGTCTGATTTACGAAGGTTGCATGCGTAGCGGTGAACACGTTATACTCTCTGCCCATGATTGACGGTGATGTGCAGTAATGTTTTAATTTCACGAACAATTATAATAAAAGAATTGACACCAGAATATTTATAAAATTATTTATTTGTGATTTTGTTTAATTAAGTTTGGCGAGCATTAGTAACGTTTAATAAATTTTATTTAATAATCTAAGGTGCTTTAATATGATTGCCCCGGATTTGTGATAGGGCCATTTTGTTGATAGTCTAGAATCACGGGTTCAATCCCGGCCAGTATCGATGAATTTTTTTCGGGCGTAAAAAGTTTAAGTATGGCTTCCTTCGGAAGGGAAGTAAAGCCGTGGGTCGCGCCTTAGATTTACTGCACGAAAAAGAACCTCAAGCCTGAAAGAAGAGGCCTCTGAGCAAAATTTATTGGCCGCTCCATGCTCTGAATTGAAGGACATTGATGACGTGAGCTGTTAAAGAGCGTCTGTAAATAAACCAAATCAACAATCAATAATTGTGGACTGTCCTTGGGAAACGATACAAGTTTAAAAGCAGAAACTGTGAGGAAACAGAAAAGAACATTGTTAGTTACAAATTTTGCATTGTTGATAGTTTTACGGTATTTAAGACTGTTATGTTGCTTTTAGCCTCGTACTGCTGCATCGGATGAAAGACCAGAGTTAAGGTGAGAAACTAATATTTAGTGATGAATCAACCTTTCATTATGTATAAAAGTCAACAAATATAATGCTCGAATATGGGGGGACGAAAAATGCCCATTGTTACGTTAAACTTGGGCGAGAATCCGTGTTTGTTCCGTGTTATTTCCAAGGATCATTTTTGTTTACATAGCAAAAGGGCTGACTTTTCTGAGTATTATCACTGAATGGCTGCTATCACAGGACTGAGATGATTTCATACTGCAGCAAAATGACGTTCTACTTCATTTCCATCGAGAGCGACTTTTATATCAGCAATTACCTCAGCAATGAACTGAACGCGAGACCGACAGTGATCAAATGCTTCTGCCTTGACTATCTTGGTCCGACCTAATCCTTAGTGCTTTTTCTGTGGGGTTGCATAAAGGACCAAGTCTTCCTCTCTACTTTACCTGTGATTGTTTTGGATATGACAGTACGTATTAGAATCATCTCTGAAAACATTATCGGTGATGTGAGTAAAAATGGCCTATTATATTGATATAGGCAGCACTTCGCTTATCTCGTGGATGTTCTCAGCGAAAACTGAACAAGGTCGTAGGTGCACTTTCGCCATACACTCAGGGATTCTTTGACCAATCAACGAATTTTTAAACATGCACTCTTAAAACACGGTATTAAATAAAGGGTACATTAAAAATTGGAAACAATACCCCTATCCTAATTTCATCGTATGAAAAATCAAAGACCTGATTCTAGAGCAACCAATTTGAACAAAATGAAATCGCATTTTGGAAGTATTTAGCTTTTGGGCACATCCTTTGCTGTCCCGATTTCACACCATAAGGGGCAGAGAGATACCAAAAGGAATAAGAAATCCAATTCCATTCAATTTCAAGAAACATTATATCAGCAATATATATAAATGACCATATTCATATATTTTTGGGGCCTTCTTAATTCATTAGGATAAATATTCATTAACATATGATAACATAAGCACAAAGATGTTACAAGAAGCAATTGGTTAACCACTCCCCATGGCAAGCCCTAAGGGACTTTACCATGACATCAGACTGTCATGCGTTACTAGGAACACCTACTCAATGATCTGTCATTGGATGGTATATTTTAAATCTATGGCGGTGACACATCCTGATTGTTAATGTCGACATGACAATGTACAGACCACCCTAGGCAAGCATATTCTATATAAAGAGCTGTAGAGCTCACTCGCGCGCTCTCTCAGATTCATCTACCACGCTCTCGCCCGCTGGGCTCGCCGCTAGCCAGCTCCGCCTGCTCGACGCCATTGACGGTGATGTGATTCTGCTCTCTCTCCTACAACGGCCGACACATCCCCAAAGGTAAGAACTCCGTCATGCAGGGACTGTATCGACAGCTCAGAACCTTCAGTCATGTCAACTCAACACCCATGGGTGTATAATGTAATTAAGTAAATCCAAATAAGTAATAACCAAATCAGTCAAGCGAGTTAAAGCATTTTCCGTCAGACCTCTCGCCATCACTCACCCACGTCACGAAATTGGTCGTGACAATATATATAATAAAGTTCTGCTGCAGGTGTTTAACAAACATAGACCAAATTGAGGATTGGGTCTTTTTCTTCTAACCGTACAACACATTCCCTGATTTCATCTCCTAAACGGGGAATATGACACTTTTTTCCTATCTAAAATGTCGACTAATTTCCACCCCCCATTTAATCCTACCCCTTTTGACACACAATAAAAATTACAGTTCCCGTGACCGTTCAATTAATTTCGGCCAAATTGCACAATCGCTCTTTAAAAGCATTTTAAATACAGAGTAAGCCCACTTATTTACGCTAATGTTATTGCAAGGGGTGGGAAATACTATAACTTTCTATCTCAAAGAAACTTATTTGGATGAAATTTTAAATTTCTGAAGACAAAATTCAAATATGATGTAGTAATTTTTTCTGTACATTGCTTTAAATTTTATTCACATGTTATTAACCCTTCACTAAATTGTGTTATTCTTTAGAACAATGAGGAAATTGTTATTTTGTTACCGACGACAGGGATCAGTAAACAGATATATGAATGTGCTGAAGTGTTTTGAACAGTTAGGTAATTATTACTGCTTGTTGTTAATATTTTATGCATTATGCTTCATCAAATCCAAGTAAGGCAGAGTACATAGCTTATTTTCTTCAATTTATATCCCTTTTTGCCTCGTGCTTTCCTCACTTCATCACTAATTTCTTGCTAGAGCTCCGCAATTTAAAAATGTTATTTATTTTCTTACAAAGCGAATGCACACGAACGTATACGTTTTCTCTTATCGAGGCTTCTCGTACCACCAGGAATGGAAAGTTTTTTATACGCTGTTATGTATAGGCTCACATTTTTTTTTTCTACTCCGGTGTGCACATTTAAAGCCGGTGAGGATGTTGCTTTCACAGAAGACTGTGGGAAACAGTTCATGTGTCCTTGTGTGACGAAGACAAATCGCCAATTTTCACAGGGCACGGAAATATCGCGCAGTGCTGCAAAAAAAATTGCTCACTCTACAGGAGCTTGTGGTGACAGTGTATTACTGTCGGAGAAGTGAAAACCTAATCTGGTGAGAGGAAAGAAAAACCACTCTGCAGTAGCAAGCAGTGTATACACTGCGAGTTTCAAACTGTTAAAATAAAATATCTCGCAGAATTGGAGAGGCCTTATAACCCATGACTAGTTTTTTATCGTTCTT